>CAMTDV010000021.1:25694588-26294588 GCA_947069175.1 Scalesia atractyloides
TAAAATAAGTTAAGAGTATTTACCTTTTTGCTAGCTTCCATCAATAAGATTATAAATTAGCAAAAAGCCGCAATTCTAAGTATTATTAACCCAAGTCCGATAGATTTTATAATCTGTTAGAATGTATATGTGTTAAAGGTTAGTCCCTTTAGAGATGACCCGTTACTTAAGAGTAGATTCGCTTGATTAAGCGTAAATCATATAGAATGTGGTTTATACCTATCCGAGTGCAATGAATCACTGGATAAAGGTTATTTAACCAAGCATTCTGATTTGGAGAGGTTTTGAAATACCTAGACCCGTTACGCCTAGTTTATGCGAACTAGGTTCGTATAACTAGTTATGCGCATAAAGACGGGTTTTGAAGGTCGGATGGGCTTACGACATGTCTTAGTATCAAAACACATTTTTAGATGAAGTATCTACTGACTTAAAGTCAGATTCTAAGTCCGTTTTAATTTAAAATCATTCATTTAACTTATTTGACCACATAGGGGCATTGTGGTCATTTTTAACAATATAATTGCGACTTGTCGTAAAACTCATCAAACGGACTGACCATATGGTATAACCTCAGTAGGTTATACTCAACAGTATCATGGTCCTATAAATCATTTAAATCAGACCTAATCATTGACCAAACGGGTCATAATCGAAAATCAAAGCGAAAGTCAAACTGCTTGACTTTCGACATAGAATTAAGCTCTAAACAAGAAATGACGAGTTGGACATGTGTACGTTTTTTACCTTTTTATTTAATGTAACCACGACTCGTCATTTCGCCTACTTAATTTAATCCTTAGAAGATTAGATCCCAGGGGATTATAACCTTCATAAATACGATCACGTAGCCACGTTCGGATCGAACATAGGCTTGACCATAATGGTCATAACCGAAAGTCAAACAAAAGTCAATTTGTTTGACTTTCGGCTAATAATTAGCCTATGAATGGAAAAGAACCAAAAGAGAAAACTTACTTGTGTTCAAGAGAAGTTTTTAACTTCAACGAGGAGGCCTCTATAAAGAGAAGCAGCTCCAAAGTAATAGAGATGAAGAAAAGAATGGTGCAAGGAATTATTAATAAGGAAGGCCTATTTATACTTGATCATGAGCTCTAAAATCAAGCCAAGTGTCCTATGATATGAAAAGGTATGGATTAGTGGCAAGACATGTGTTAGAAGGAGGTTAAAAGGTGGCAACAATGGTGAAAGGTGGCTTAATCTGCAGCAAGGCTGCTGCCAGCTCTTAATCTACTGTCAGCGCACCCCTTTCGGACCGTAAGTGGTGACGGCTTACGGTCCATAAGCCTTAACGCGCCCAGAGGTTTAAACTTCTTACGGTCCGTAACTGACTACCAGCTATAATATTATTACATCCTTACGGGTCGTAAGAGTCACTTAGAGGCCAAACTTTGGCATGTTGACATAAATAGTCCCTCCACATCCAATTTTCCACATAGTCGGGATTAATTAGAGTATTGGACATGTATCATTACATAGTTGAACGACAAATTCCCTTTCCTTAATTGGAAATTCGGGACACGTGTCGTCGCACAATTGAACGAAAATTCACAGGTGTTACATGCCCGCTCCTCATTAATCGACCCATAAGCAAACTAAACATGATCAATCTATACCAAAAACCAAGGTTTCTTTTTATTGAACTTTTGAAAACTGAATTTCTCGGTTCTATTTTGGTCACGTTTGTATCTATCACGAAAATATCAAAACCAAACCTTCGTAACCGAACTAAAGTTATACTAGACACTAGAGTCACGTATAGGTATTTTGTAATGTTTAACCCAAATTATTCACATTAGTGGCCCTTACACAAATTTGTGGTGTGGAAGAGGTGAAAGAGAAAATGGTGCATGTGATACTTAATAATCACGGTCTAGCATATGAAAAGCAAGAAACAATCTTGTATTCTCCGGTGAGTAAATCATGGATGGAATCAAGTCTATTGCTTTTCTTTACGTTAAAAATATAGATATAAAAAACACTTTAAAGTGGGATAATTGGTTTAACTTTAAAACGTTTAAACATTTTGCAATATATGGTGTGTTTGGGATTGCTTATTTAAGTTTAAAACGTTTTTGTTAAAAGGAATTATTATTTATAGCTTTTCAAAAATAATTTCTAAAAATGTGTTTGTGTTAGCTTATAAGCCAATAATTCAATAAGTAGTATTTTTTTAAAACATTGTTTTGATTTGTTTATAGCTTTTTAAGAGGTGTAACGCGAAGTTCATCGCAAAAGTCCTTTTCATTTTCAAAAAGTTAAATTTCTAATTTCTTAAAAATCTTTTTTTCAATACAATTTATTACTCATTCTAAAAGGACTTATTTAATTTGCCAAACAACATAGAACAACTTAAAAGTTGTTACAACTCAAGAAGTTAAAAGGAGGTTTAAGCTAACACATAATCTCAACTTCCGCTTTAAAAAAAAGGGCCGTTACATTAATAAAATTTCAAAATTGAAAGTTTACATTTCAGAAACCCTAACTACACCCTCCCTCCCGTTGTTCTTTCTTGTTCTTCAACCTCCTCAATCTCCATGAACAACATGAAACCCTAGATCCTCCCAAACCACCACCAATGTCACTCTTCGGCGACGACGTCAACTATAATCTCGAATTCCGATCTACCAAAGACGACGGCTGGTACACCTGCGGCGTCGTTTTATACCACCGAAACCGTCTCCACGTAAAGTTCAAGCACTTCGATCAGATCTCAAACGATGAGGTTTTCTCCGTCTCCGATTTCTCAACAAAGGATGACGTTTCGAAGTTTCTTCAGCGATTCCGTCCGGAATCCGAGCCGATCGGAGATAATCGATGCTCTAGGGTTTCTGAAGGGTTAATGGTTTCTGCTGCGTGTACTGGAGGTAATCATTTGCGTAAATTTGACGCCGTTGTGGAGGCTGTATGTATTTCTTTTTTTGTTCAATATAGGTTAATTTTACTGTTTTTAACTTTTGTTCTGTTTTGTTGAATGATAAATTATGTGATTGTTGTTGATTATTTCTTGTTGTTAGCGTATGAATTGGCTGATTAATGTGATTAGTTACAGTGTTGTAAAATTCAGGATTAATTGGTGATTAATCGTAAGTTTAGTTGTTTATGTTTGAACTATACTATGTGAACTTTGAAGTACTATATTCATATTGATATGTTTGTGTATATAAGTTTGAAAAGTTACATATAAAATTCCAGTCTGATTAATCGCTAGTCGGTACTCCACTGCCCAACTAGCGCCTAGCGATTTTACAACACTAGTTCCAGTAGACCTAACAGCAGCTTGAGGCCTTGTTATTCCTTGCAAATTGTTATACGTTTTGGTTTGGCAGATTATTAATGGCGTTGTTAATGAAGAGATTAAAAATACTGGTCACAGTGCGTAAATGTATATTACTAATTTCAGTACATTTTCTGTTCTTCAATTTAGGGCAAGTTCACAGTTTTTGTTCTGTTTTAAATTTCTAATTTATATAATTGTTATTATTTACTTCATTTTATTAGCTTAAAATTGGCCGATTGACATGATTCTTAAGAATTTTGTTGAACTTTTTGTTGGAGCGTTAGACTTAACAGCAGCTTGTGTCTTTGTTATTCCTTGCAAATTGTTGTAGATTTTGGTTTAGCAGATTATAAACGGTGTTTTAACTGAAGAAGTTAAAAATAGTAGTCATCTTACTCAACGTGTGTTACTAATTTCCGTTCTTTATCATATAGGTGATTAAGAAAAAACACTCGCCCGAGAAGTGTGTATGCACCTGTTTACTATTCTGGCAGCATGGTCCAGAAGAGGGCTGTACAACAACAGAAAATCTTTCTAATGTACACCTCATTAAGTCTGGTTCTGTTGATCCCACAGTGGTCAACTTTACAAAACTTGTGAAAGAAAAAGTCAACAGGGCCTCCACCAAGTTTACTCTGATCCCCAAGAATCCGTATTTGTTCAAAGGAACAAGCTCAAATGAAAATATCACTAAACCACAGGTAAGTTTTTCAGTTAATGACATTTTGTCTTTTGGTTTTTCTAGCTTATGGTTTCTGGTATTTATTCAGAAATTATTTTTCTTAATTTTGTAGGAGTTTGGGTCTGTGGGACACAGTTCACATGATGGATTCTCTGCAGGTTTTGTGATTTAACCAAACATTGTCGTAAGAGTAAAGTACACGGATGGTCCCTGTGGTTTACCAAAACTCTCGATTTGGTCCTTAGCTTTCCAAAAGTGCACAGACGGTCCTTGTGGTCTATGCAGTTAATATTGTGATATACCGGTATATCGGTTATCGGTCCCCAAGTGAAATATCGGGGTCAAATATTGGTCTGAGTATCGGTGTCAAATATTGGTACCGACATTATCGGCTATATTGAGCGATATATCACCGATTTTCCCGTTATCAGTACGAGTCTTCTTAGTTCTACCATTTCTCTTTCTTGTTATTACTGCTATTAGTGTTTTAAGTCTTAATTAGTTCCTACTTGCTACAAGTGTTGGTGTTTTGCAAGTTGCAAAAGATTAATTGGTTAATTGTAGGAGAGTATACTGAATTGTTAGTGTTAAATTGCTATAGATATAAGTTCTGCATGATATTAAAATTATCAATATCCCACCACGGTAACTCATATCATAAATATCGGTCCTTGATTGATATCTGATTTTATTATCGCATTAACTGCTTAGCCTGTGGTTTGCATTTTGTAACGCATTTAATCACTAGTTTTTTTTCTTCCCAAAAGTACATAGACGGTCCAGTAGTTTGCACTTTGTAACTCATTTATAGACTTTAGCTGGGATATGCTAAAACCTATAAATTTGTTTTTTGAGATTTAAACGTGCTACACAATGCAGACCACAGGGAGCATCCATGTACTTTTAGAAAGCTAGGGACCAAATCCAAAATTTTGATGAACCACATGGACCATCCGTATACTTTACCCTTGTTTTAATTAAATAGCAATGAATTAACGATTTGAGAATCCATTTTTAACATTTGTATTTTTATCGATAGGCAGTGAAGGATTTTTCCTCGAAAGTGATCCGGGATGCGAGAAAGAAACCAGCAATGAGCATTATCTTATATCGGAAAACTTGGAGACAGATTTATGTCCATTGTTCCTGATCGATTTCATTCATGAACATACATTAATCACAGCTCAAGCATACATTATTCCACATCTGTTATCAGAAACATATGCAAGGGCAGCAATTGTCGTAGATAAGAAAACAGAACTGGAGACGATCTATAAATTTCTAAATAATCCAAATCACATTATCGTATCTTCCAAAAATAAATTTCAACTATTTTCTGTTTAACAGACGGGGAACATGAAGAAGGATTTGAAGGTTGTTAAGTTAGGAACAGAAGAATACACAAAAGCTAAACAACAAAAAAATTTGTGTATGGAATTTCGCAATTATTTTAATGATGTTGTACAAAGGTTAGCTATGGAGGAAGAGAGCATAAACAACGGCCCAGCCCATTAACTCGTTAAGTGCAAACTAGTTTTTGCCTGCAAATTGTAAGTATGCAGTTTCTAAGGGTTAAAACTATTAACTTCTTTAACTTGTTTCATGTCATTAGTTAGGCATGAAAACCCAAAGTGGATTTATATTTGTTTTGTCGTAGCTTGTGGGTTGTTAGGTCCAGCCCAATTTTGTTTCGTAAACACGAAAATTCAGATCCGAAAACCAAACCGAATGTAAACGACACAATTAGGGTCTGGCCTCATTTTTGTTTTTTTTGGTTTTGTGGGAACAACCTAATGGGTCCATGCTAGACTGTGAAGCTAATGTCGTCTTAGATCACCCACAACACTATGAGCAAGTCCAAATCTAGAGTGTCTAGTTAGTATGTTAGATTATTTCGAATCACTATTTCAACCTCACTTTTCTTCCAACAACACTAAACAATTTCAAACCACTTCATACTTCCATCCCATTATTTAACTCATCACCTACTCTTCGTTTTATTCAAACTATATCTAATTTATATAATCTATTTACAAAGTTATCTAGTTCACAATTATTATTATTTTATTACTAAATTATTTAGAAATAAGAAAAAATGAAACTTCCAACAAAAAAATTTAGTTAAAAAACACACTTACAACAATTATCCATCTATTAATTTACAAAACGGTTTTGTGTGTAAGTTTAACTATTCAACTTTGTATAAGTCTTCATAGCTTTATGTACTAATGTGTAAAGCATTCTTGAATTTTCTTTTTTAATTATTTTCTCTCATGTCATTCTTATTTAACTGTCATATGGTTTTACAAATTGTTTTCTGTACTTCTCTATCAAAAAATGTACATTGTGTTGTGTTATTGCAATACATCTTTCTATTATTCATCAATGTTTTACGTCTATTTTTTTTGGTTTCACTATTCCGTTGTTTCGCGTGGGTCCTAAAAAATTTAATGTTTGAGATTTCTAAAGAGGTGTTATATTCGGATGTCATAGAAATACCTTGGTCCATGTGTTTCACCTAAATTACGTATATAATTACAGCCCACTGCACTGCACGGGTCCTTAATGATAGTTTAAATAAAAGATACACTTCAAACCAAAAAAAAAATAAATAAATAAATAAAACACTTAAAACAAACTACAAATTAAAAAAACTAAACTTTGTCTTCCTCCTGTCTTGTCTACCTATGTGCCCAAGGTGCTCGATCAAATTGTGTCAGAAGAGTGTGATGAGCTTCCTTGTAACGTAAGTGTTTAACCCGTTGCAAGCGTTCAACAAGGTTGTCCGTCGGTCCATGTGTTGGTGGTGGGGGCAGATCCTCATCATCATAATCCTAGTCTGAAACGACATAACATTCGTGTTCAACGATTATGTTGTGTAGTATTATGTACGCAACTACGCATACATTATATCAGATATAACTCTTGCCTTCCAAATCCTTTCATGACCTTGTATAATGTGCCAACGAGCCTGGAGGACATCGAATGCCCTTTCCACATCCTCTTTTGCTGACTCATGTCTTTTTTAAATAACTTCATTTGATCACCTTGTAGACACGAGAAGCTCAAAAGTGCTCTATTGAGTGTAAATTCCATCTCCTAGATAATATCCTTGGTTGTATACCATGTCGTTCACTATAAAATTGCAAGGCGGCATAAAGTCGTCTAAGATGTCGTTGAATATCGATGTCTGGTTTAAGAAATTGTTGTCATTGTTCGAGCCGACAAATAAAAAAAACATGCCAAATCTAAAGATCACATGATGCAACTACCTCGAGCAATATGGTGGGAAAACCGTGATCACCATAAGTAAACTGTCGGTGCCATGCAACAGGTAATTTTTACATCTCCAATGCATAAAGTCAATGCTACCAAGCATTCCTGGTAAGCCGTGTCGGCTTTGATGAGCCTTAACAATTGTTGGACGTCGGTTGCATTAGGCTTCCTCAAGTAGTCTTTAGAATATATTTCAATAATATACTTGCAAAAATACCTTAAACATTTTCAAGGCTGTAGTTTCACCAATCCGTACGTACTCAGTGGTTGCATCAGTGACCGTACCGTATGCTAGCTGATGTATGGTGGAAGTGCATTTCTAAATCGAAGATAGCCCCATTCTGTCAACTACATCCGTACGTTGTGTGAAATACGTACACTTTTTCAGATGGGTCGTTTATGATTCTAAGGAAAAGTGAACGCCTTATCCGGTAACGACGTTTAAATCTAACTTCATCAAACACAGGTTGCAGGGCAAAGTAGTCCTTCTAGAGATGCGAGTCATCTTCCACGCGACCCCTATTTATTTCTTTGCGCTTCCCCTTGTTCTTTCTTCTGGAACTTGAGCTTGCTTCGACGCCTAACAAATCATATAATTGCAAGTACAACGTCGTCGGACCGGAAGACGTCGACTATTTGTATGATGACGTGCATTAATTGAGAATTAAGAAGATTGAGAGATCATAAGCCTGAACGGGAATGTAAGGTAGTTGTGGAGATTGAGTAGCTTCTAAGTCACTATATGTATCCGCTGCAAATGTATCATGTTTAGCTGGGTGTTGCACGGTTTCTTTGTCGCTTAAGCTCATTGTGATTAATTTGGAATTGGTAAATTGAAAGTGAGGGTTGAGAGTGTTTGTTTGTATGAAATGTGTCATTTAAATGTGTGTATATATAGTGGATAGGTTGGTTTAAAAAATTTAATTTTTTAATAAAAAAAATAACGGTTTGATTTTTTCTTTTAATCCTCAACGGTCCAAAGGGACCCATCCAACTCTTTATCTCCTTGTCCGTTGGAGCGGACCACCAGCCTCCAAACCATCCTAGTCATTGCCACACATCGCTCCGGTCCACTTTGGGCCTAGTTTGGATTTTGGACGCCCTCCAACGAACTCAACATTAGAGGTGCTTTTAGTTCTATTCTCTGGTTAATTCATTATACATAATTAATTTTTAAATAAAATATAAAACTCTGATTTTTTATATAGATTTGGAATATTAACAGATGTGGACTATAAAGTTTGAGTTAGAGAGAATTAGTTTTAGAAAGAAAATTTACAAGAAAATTAAAATACGCTACTTTTACTGTGCCATCTCCAACCAATTTGTTTCTTCATCAAAAAACTCATCACTATTCATTCAATCATTTTTAGATTTTTTTAATTAATACAAAATGTTAACAATTTTGAAATCATTTTTAGATTTTTTTAATACAAAATGTTAACAATTTTGAAACTTTTTATTAATTAATAACAACTAGATTTATCAATCGCGGCGGAGGACCATTTCTTATACATCATAGTTGATAAAACCTAAGTGTTGATAACTTCGTTACACGTGTGACTTTGTTCCACACGTGACATATACCGCAACAAGGTGGCGTAAACATGTGACTTTGTTACACACATGACATATACCGCGAGACGACGCCCCTTGTGATGTCACCTCGTTAATTATACTTTTGCCATTACTTGATCTTACAATAAGGAATTTTTAGATTAAAATTCAACAATGATGTTAGTAATTGTGTAGTTGCAAACCAATAAATATATATGGTTTGACTTTCGAACATTTCTTCAAATTAAATTTTTTTTGTACGTTCAACTAAAATTACTGGATAAGCATTCTTGGATGCCCTCAATCGAGCAAATGCATCCCCTCATCAACAACGGTCAGAGTTGAATGCATACCTGAGCCACCAAGCAACCAGTTATGGGGAATACCCGCCCGCCCGAAGGCCCACTGCGGTAAAACCCGGTTCGGCTCGGTTTTAAACTGGCAACCTCAAGAGATGGCTAGTTCTAAACTTTATTGCCACCACCAATATCCTTCTAAGTGATGCTAGTGAGAGTTGAACTTGAGACCTCAAGAAAAGAAACCAAGTGACTAACCATTAAACCAACTTGTCAAGACCATTTCTTCAAATTATATTTGAATTATCCAACGTTCATCACCATATATGACATATATGGACCTCAAACTTTATTTCACTTTGATTTTCCTTCCTTTGCATTCCCAAGTAATAAAGCTATTAACACTAAATACAGATAATATATCCTGATTTTTCTCATCTTCAGTTGTATTTCTTGTTACATAAATGACTTCATATGTGTCACACCCCGACCCGCAGCGGAATAAGAGTCGGGACATAATTGGGTTATCACCAAAGCTCATGATGTTTACTAAAATGTTTCATATTTATTAAATTCAAATTACAACTTAAATATCCAAAACAAAATTCATACAATTACAAGAAAATGAAACTACATAATTATCCAAAACTTAAACTTGTTTATTCTTCTAGGCCTTCCTATGTGTTTCGTGTCTCAGCTGGATCACCTGTATCATGTGTAAAACGGGGGATTATTTTGGGTCAACAAAAGTTGGCGAGTGAACCTTGATAAAACATTGTTACTAATTTCTTGTTTTATTTAATAAAGAAAATTTGTGCAATAATCACATGTGAGCAAACATATATAAATAAACAAACACAAACCACTTTGGATGAGTATATGATATGAATGATAATGTATGTGAGATTAAGGCTCAATCAAACGGAGCCGATCTAATGAGGCACCTGATGGTCAACTCGTCTCCCACGGGGAACTGATGGGCCTAATGAAATGCGTGCACTGAAAATGATAAATCCAATCTACATATAATTCACACAACAATTGATACACATTTGATACACATTTGATCACGGATATGATGTATGCACAAGTGTTTAAATATAATAAAAGAATTATACGACACATGATACACCCCAAAACATGATTAAAACGGGGAATTGGTAGAGATTCACTCACGATGGGTGCGTTCTTTGATGATGATGAAGGCGCACGAATTTATGATTCGATTGACGAGGGAAGAACTAACTAGATAATAACAAAATGATTCGATAAATAAATAAATTTTGGTTGAGATTAATATTTTTAATTAGTGCTCTTAAATGGGATTTTTAGATTATTTTTGTAGTTTAAGGAAATTTTCTAACCTTAATAATCTTCTTTAAGTATTTTTAAATAATTTTTTAATTAAATAAATAAATAAAAAGAAATAAAAAAATTGACTTTTTTGACCGTTGACCGTTGACCGGGTCTTGACCGGTCAGACTGTGTTTTTATATGCGCTGAGTGAGGTTCGAACTCGGGACCTCTCCTATACGTGCACGCAGCTCTACCAACTGAGCTACGTGTCTAACCCGAAATATTCTCTGTTTTAATTATATTTATATACTAATTAATTTTAAACTTATTTGGTTTTTATTAAAATGATTTATATGGCCGAACCGGTTGCAGGGACCTGGAGTCGAACTCGGGTCCTTCAGTTCGAGTGCGCACAGCCCAACCAGTTGGGCTGTGTGTCTAATCTGTTTAACTAATGGATTATATTACTCTTATAAACATTATGTGACTTGTTCTGATTCAGTTCTAAAAATGTTGGTTTTAATTCTGAAAGTCGGTACGTGTGCGATTCGAACTCGGGACGTGCGTGTTACATTTGCACACAGTCCACCGCTGGACTGTGTGTCTAACCCGTTTAATTATCTGGTTTTAATTATATTAATACACAACTCAACTTCGTCTTCTTCATTTATAAGAACTCAGAAACAGTGAAGCCGACTGTTAGTTTAATTGACCAACAACACTTATAATTTGATTGAATTGGAATAGAAAAAGAAGAATAAGGATTATGATGTACCAACTCAGAGTGGTTTCTTCAATTTCCGGCAAGAGTCGGCTCTGATTTTGCGATTTTCGGCTGTATGAACTGTTTTAACAGTTTCGATTATTGGGTTGAACAATTAAAGTATAAATTAAGAGATAGCAGGAAAAGTTCAGATGATTATACCGTCTGATGACGGACGCGGTTTTCTGATCAGGGATTTCCGGCGATGTTCCGGCCAAATTGGAAATCTCCGGCGACGAGCTTTTGAGGAATTGCAACTTCGAAAAAGTGTGCGGTTCTGAGCGAAAGGATTTCCGGAAGATTGAGTGGGTATTTATAGGGAAGAACTGGATGAATTGTATCCGATTTTGAGTCTTGGTTCGCGGTCAAAGGTTTTCCGGCGGTTATGACCGAAATTGACGGCCGGCAACGGTTATGACTGATGTCGTGATCGGTTATCGCGTTTTAGTCAAAAGGGAAATGGCCAAAATCGCGGATTGCCGGATTTTCCGGTGATTGCGAGTTCTGGGTGCGCGGTGATCTCTGGTTTTGAATTCGGGTTTACTTTAAGTATTATTTATTTCAGTATTGTCACAAAGAAAGCGTGTGGCGGAGTGGTGTGTTGTGTGTTTGTTCATGCGGGTGACCCGGGTTCGAAACCCGGCGTCTCCATTTATTTTTTTATTCATTATTTATTATTAATTATAAATTATGGTTTTTAAATTCTAATATATTTATTAATTATGTATTGTTTAAAATTAATATGAACCGTAAATACGCAACGAAATTTATAACTGAATATTTGATTGATAAACGAAGCGGGTTTTGAAACCCGTTTTTCAACGAATGTTACAGTATCCCCTACTTTTAGAAATTTCGTCCCGAAATTTAAGTAGTAGTGGTAACAGGAAAAAGATGCGGGTATTTTTCGCGCATTGAGTCTTCACGTTCCCAAGTAAACTCAGGTCCTCATTTTGACTCCCAACGTACCCTGACAATTGGAATACGACTTCGTCTTAAACGCTTCTCTCCGAAGTCCATGATTTCTACTGGTCTTTCAATGAAATGCATAGATTCATCGACTTGAATGTCTTCTAGAGGAATATGGAGGTTTTCATCGGCGAGGCACTTTTTCAAGTTTGATACGTGAAATGTGGGATGAATTCTGTTGAGCTCTTCTGGTAGGTCAAGCTTGTATGCTACAGGACCTACTCTTTCGAGTATCTTGAAAGGTCCTACGTAGCGTGGTGCTAGCTTGCCCTTCTGGCCAAAATGAATCACTCCCTTCCACGGTGCTACTTTTAAAAGTACTTGATCACCAATGTCAAACTCCAAGGGCTTTCGTCGTTTGTCTGCATAACTCTTTTGACGACTTTGAGCTGCTAGAAGATTGTTTCGAATTTGAATGACCTTGTCGGTTGTTTCTTGAATTAATTCTGGACCGGTGATTTGTGATTCCCAATTTCGTGCCAACATACTGGAGATCGGCACTTACGACCATATAAAGCTTCGAAAGGAGCCATGCCAATACTTGAATGATAGCTATTGTTGTACGAAAATTCAACTAATGGTAGATGAGCGTCCCAATTCCCTTTGAAGTCTATGACACATGCTCGAAGCATGTCTTCAAGAGTTTGGATGCTGCGTTCAGATTGACCATCAGTTTTAGGATGAAAAGCGGTACTGAGGTCTAATCGTGTCCCCAAGGCGGTTTGTACGGCTTGCCATGTTCGTGAGGTGAAACGACCATCACGGTCTGAAATGATGCTTAAAGGTACACCATGACGGCTTACGATCTCGCTGATGTAGATACGAGCTAACTTCTCGTTCTTGAAGTCCTCGCGAATCGGAATGAAATGAGATGACTTTGTAAGACGATCGATTATTACCCATATAGTGTCATACCCACTGGAGGTGCGAGGTAACCCAGTAATGAAATCCATGGTTAAGTTTTCCCACTTCCATACAGGTATTTCGGGTTGGACTAGAAGTCCTGAAGGTCTTTGATGTTCAGCTTTTACTTTGGAACAGGTAAGGCACTTGGAAACAAGAACAGCGATATCCTTTTTCATGCCAGGCCACCAGTAGGTGTATCGTAGGTCTTGATACATCTTGTCGGCTCCTGGGTGTACAGAGTACCGTGTTTTGTGCGCCTCATTCATGAGGAAATCACGAAGGTTATCGCGATCAGGAATCCATATGCGATTTAAATAGTATAGAATACCGTCGGATTTGGTTTCGATTTTGAGTTCAGCTCCACATGACAGCTCATCGCGTACGTCATTTTCTGATACGGAAACATGTTGAGCTGCTCGGATTCGATCTTTGATGTCGGTTATGATTTGCGAACAGAGAAGACGAATGGAGTTCGCATAACCTTTTCGACTGAGCGCATCGGCCACTACGTTTGCCTTGCCAGGATGATACCGAATTTCACAGTCGTAGTCGTTGAGAAGTTCGACCCATCTTCGTTGTCTCATATTCAACTCCTTTTGGTTGAAGATATGTTGGAGACTTTTGTGGTCAGTGTATATTTCACACTTGGTACCGTAGAGGTAATGTCTCCATATCTTGAGAGCGAACACAACGGCTCCAAGTTCCAGGTCGTGGGTGGTGTAATTCTTCTCATGAACTTTGAGTTGCCTAGAAGCATAGGCTATCACTTTTCCTCTTTGCATTAATACACAGCCTAGCCCTTGCCCCGATGCGTCGCAATATACCACAAAGTCATCGCAACCCTCAGGGAGTGTGAGGATAGGTGCGTCACAAAGTTTTTGCTTTAGAGTTTGGAAGGCTTCCTCTTGTTTAGGTCCCCATATGAAGGGTTTTCCTTTATGAGTCAAAGCCGTGAGTGGTACAGCAATACGGGAAAAATTGGCAATGAAGCGTCGATAATAACCAGCCAAACCAAGAAATGACCTTACCTCGGTAGGGGTACGTGGCGCTTTCCATTCCTGCACTGCCTTGATTTTTGAAGGATCAACATGAATTCCCTTGTCATTGACGACATGTCCAAGGAATTGTACTTCTCCTAACCAGAATTCGCATTTTGAGAACTTAGCGTAGAGCTTTTCAGTCCTTAAAAGTGTAAGGATGAGTCGAAGGTGTCGCTCATGATCAGATTTAGACTTGGAGTAGATAAGAATATTGTCGATGAAGACTATGACGAAACGGTCGAGGTAGGGTTTGCATACCCTATTCATTAGATCCATGAAGACAGCGGGGCGTTGGTTAAACGAATGGCATGACCATGAACTCGTAATGACCATAACGAGTCCGGAAAGCGGTTTTTGGGATATCTTCTTCATGCACTCTGAGCTGATGATAACCAGAACGAAGGTCGATTTTTGAAAAGTAGGTGGCACTTTGAAGTTGATCTAGAAGGTCGTCAATGCGAGGTAGTGGATAGCGATTTTTAACCGCTAACTTGTTGAGTTCTCTATAATCAATGCACATGCGAAACGTTCCATCTTTCTTCTTCACAAAGAGAACAGGTGCACCCCAGGGCGATGAGCTAGGGCGTATGAATCATTTGTCAGTCAGCTTTTGCAGTTGACTGGCCAGCTCTTGCATTTCGGATGGGGCTAACCTATAAGGAGATTTTGCGACTGGTGTAGCGCCAGGTACAAGATCGATGCGGAATTCGACTTCTCTCACAGGAGGGAGTCCTGAAATGTCGTCGGGAAAGACTTGTGGGAATTCTTTCACAACTGGAATATCTTCGAGTTTCCTTTCCTTGTTTCCCTTTTTGACGACGTGAGTTAGGAATGCGACATAGTTCTTGCGGAGATATCTTCGGGCTTGAAGGGAGGACATTAGTTTGAGTCCTTTCGAAGGGGTTTCTCCAAAAATACGTAAGTGCGAATGAACTTTTCGCGGCACACTACTTCAGCATGATGCTGGCTGAGCCAGTCCATACCGATTATAACATCGAAACTTCCCAACTTCATAGGAATGAGGTCAACTGGAAAATCGTGATCGTTTAGAGTGAGGGTACAATCGCGTATAATAGAATTTAATGAAACAGGTTTTCCGTCAGCAACTTCCACCGTTAGAGATTCCATGAGATTAACAAGAGTTTGGTTGAGGATAGGTTCAAATTCTAAGGACACAAAACTCTTATCCGCGCCAGTATCGAATAACATGGATGCATAACTACCATTGATGAGAAACGTACCGTTAACCACGTTGTTGTCAGCCCTAGCCTGGTTGGCATTGATGTTAAAAGCTCTTCCACTGGCAGATGGAGGAGCTTGGTTAGCTTGGTTTACCGGATTTGCTTGAGCTTGGGCATGGATGATGTTAACCAAGCGTGGACAAGTGTTCCTGAAGTGGTTTGGGTCCCCACAGTTGTAACAAGCTCGCATGAGTTGTATAATGGGGTAGTTGGGTTGGTAGTAAGTTTGGGCTGCGTGTGGTATAGGTGGTAGAAGTAAGGGTTCTCAACCGCACTTCACCCACCAGCGAGTTTTACGTGGCAGGTATGGTCAACAACCGTGCAAATCGGAAGTAAATGGTGAAATTTCAGGAAAATTGATCTGGTTTTTTTTTTAAAAGAAGAGAAGTTGTTGTGGATGTGATTTTTTAAGGGCCTGATTATCTAATTTAGATGGTATATTCTTTTATTCCACATTCAATTAATGGCTTAGATCCTATCTTTCCTTATATTATCTAACGGACATGTAATTTTTGTTTTCACTTTCTATTTTTTTTAGTTTTAAAACGAGACACGCAGGTTTCTAGTACCTTCATATAATTTTGTTTTAACATAGATTTAAAAAAAAAGAAAAAAAGATTAATATGACTTGTGTGGTTTTCTATTACCTGACAACATTTTTCCTTTCTGTGTTAGTATACTCGTTTACAATTTATACATTGCTGTTGAATATTAATATTAATTATATATTTATTTAATATCTATATTTAATCATTTTTTTTTAATTTTAAGTAAAAAAAAGGTAAAGTAAGCCATACACTTGTTTTCTCTAACCTTATAGTTATTTATATTAGTATTATTATTTTAATCAAATATACATAACACTTGAGTTTTATTGATATGTTATTTATATATGAACAATAATAATAATAATAATTTTATAAAACATTCTTCCTAACTTTATCCAACTCTCCACTTGGTAATCTTTCATATTACCTATGTTATTTCACGAAATTCTCATGTAACTTTCATTTGTAGATACAATGTCGAACCTATCAAAACTCGAATTCGTCGCACTTGACATCTCGGGAAATAACTACCTCCCGTGGACTTTTGATGCGAAAATTCATCTGACAACAAATAATCTAGGGGCGACAATCAATGATGAGAATCAAACCTCCGCTCAAGATAAGGCTAAGGCCGTGATATTCCTTCGTCATCATCTTCACGAAGACTTGAAGATGGAGTATCTTACTGTTGAGGACCCTCTCGAGTTGTGGAAAAATATCAAAGAAAGATTTGACCACCAGAAGCTGGTCTTGCTCCCTAAAGCTCGTTATGAATGGCTTCATTTAAGGCTACAAGATTATAAAGTGTTAGCGAGTACTACTCTGCTCTTTTCCGCATCACCTCTGAGCTTAAATTATGTGGTGAAAAAATAACCGACGAAGACATGCTTGAGAAAACATTCTCAACGTTCCATGCATCAACCATGCTCCTGTCGCAGCAATACAGGGAACGTAAATTCACAAAATATTCTGATTTAATATCATGTTTGTTGGTCGCGGATAAAAACAACAAGCTCCTACTACAAAATCATCAAGCGGGACATGTCGGTGCAAGCCCATTGCCAGAAGCCAATGTGGCAAATTATCAAAGCGGACGTGGAAGAGGCAGAGCCCGCGGTCCCAACAGAGGCCGTGGCCGTGGACGGAGCAATACATGGTGATGAGAATCTCAAAATTCTAAATCTAGTAGTGGCGAATCGAGTCGACAGAACACAGGAGGACCTCCTAGAGGGAGAACTAGCGGGAGCCAAAACAATATATGTTATAAATGTGGAATGTCAAATCACTGGAATCTTGAAGCAGATTCCTCCCTTGGCCGACCAAGCCCCATACAGCGCGCCGGTTTAGAGACTTCTTAGACGAGCATGGCGACCAACTGGACCGGCTCCAGTTGGACGTATACCAACGAGACACGTTGGAACTAGAGTTTTTAGCTCTGGTGAGGCCGCACATGTCGCACCCCCACACATCTCGTTGAAGCTTTCAACAGATGATGAAAGAAACAGGGAAAAATGTTGAGACAAATCTGATTGAGAATGCACCTAATCTGTCATCTCCTACACTACTATCAGACACTCATCTGGACGCGTCTGACTTCACTGAAAATTAGTGACATCCTATGGTTGACCTTTATGTGATGTTTTTTTTAGACTATGGTTTTTTTTGTCTTTGTTTTGGATTTTGTTTTAAACTCTTATGGTAATTTGTGTTTGAACTATTGTTATGGTTTCATTAAAATCTTATGATGTTTGATTCATATTTGTGTGATGTTTATTTTATCATACTCAAGCAAGTAGTTTTTTATATTAATTTTGTTTTATTATTTCCAGAGGAAATATGTTTACAAGCTTCAATAAACCTATCATTGGTGATGAATGTCTCGTAGATAGTGGTACTACCAACACTATTCTCAAACATAAGAAATTTTTCTCTGAGTTGTCTCTTGCAGAGACACTTGTTGGTACTCTTTCTGGTGTATGGGATCTTATAGAAGGCTCTGGAAGAGTAAGCATCATATTACCATCGGGTACTAAACTAATTATAAATGATGCATTGTACTCTAGTAAATCAAGACGAAATTTACTTAGTTTTAAAAGTATTCGACAAAATGGTTACCACCTCAAAACAACATCCGAAAATAATATTGAATACTTACAAATTACTTCAAATGAAAATGGAAAAGATACCATTGTTGAAAAGCTAAAAGCTTTATCCTCTGGATTATATTGTACTAATATTATTCCAATTGAATCATACATGGTGGTGAGTAACCATAAGTTACTAGATAAAGACACATTCATAATATGGCATGACCGACTAGGTCACCCTGGCAACATAATGATGAGGCGAATAATTAAAAGTACAAATGGACACCCTCTAAAGAATTTAAAAGTCTTTCTATCACAAGATTTATCATGTGCGGCATGCTCTCTAGGCAAACTTATTACTCGGCCCTCACCAACTAAGTTAACACAAGAAAACCCCTCATTTTTAGAAAGAATACAAGGGGACATCTGTGGTCCTATACATCCTTCTTGTGGCCCATTCCACTATTTCATAGTCTTAATTGACGCCTCATCGCGATGGTCACACGTGAGTCTTTTAGCTACCGGAAATGTAGCGTTTGCCCGACTATTAGCCCAAATCATACAATTGAGAGCTCATAGCCCTGAAAATCCAATTAAAACAATACGAGTGGATAATGCAGGAGAATTCACATCCCAAGCTTTTAACGATTATTGTATGTCGATTGGGATAAAGGTTGAACATCCAGTAGCTCATGTTCATACACAAAATGGTTTAGCCGAATCATTAATTAAACGATTACAAATAATCGCTAGACCTCTCCTGATGAGATGCAAATTGCCATCTTCCGCATGGGGACATGTGTTTCTACACGCTGCTGCACTAATCCGATTAAAACCAACTGTCGATCATGAATACTCCCCATTAGAACTGGTCTCCGGAAGAGAACCAAATTTGTCCCACCTCAAAATATTTGGTTGTGCGGTATATGTACCGATATCGCCACCACAACGTACCATTATGGGACCACAGAGAAGACTGGGCATTTACATTGGTTTTAGTTCCCCTTCTATCATTAAATATTTAGAACCATTAACGAGTGACATGTTTACAGCACGCTTTGCTGACTGTCAGTTTAACGAGACATTATTCCCAGTCTTAGGGGGTGATAAGACTAAAGAAAGACTGGTAACACAAGAGTTAACATGGAATGCATCATCGTTATCAAATCTCGACCCCCGAAGTGGTTAATGTGAATCTGAAGTCCAAAAGATTATACATTTGCAAAGAATCGCAAATGAATTACCAGATGCATTCACAGACACAAATAGACTGACAAAGTCACATATACCAGCATCAAATGCACCTGCTCGAATTGAAGTAATCCCAAAAGCGATTACCATACAAAGAAAGCGTGGGAGACCAGTAGGTTCCAAAGACAAGAACCCACGTAAACGAAAAGAGCAGAATAAATCAGTTGGTGAAAACTTAGTAAATGAAACCCTAGAAGAGGTAAATGTGCCAGAAGAGACAAATATATGTCCAGAGGAAAATGAAGTTCCGAAAGATAATCCTTTACCAAATGAAAATGAGATCTCTATCAATTACGCACAAAATAGTACAATATGGAACCGAAATGAAACACGTGTTAATGATATATTCGCATATGCTATAGCAACGGATGTAATCAATGAAAAGGTTTACATACCTAAAACTCTAGAAGAGTGCATGCACAAAGATGATTGGCCAAAATGGCAAGATGCCATAAAGGCTGAGTTAGGTTCGCTTAAAAAGCGAAATGTTTTCGGACCTATAGTCCGAACACCCATAGCCGTCAAACTAGTTGGTTATAAATGGGTGTTTGCTATTAAAAGAAACAAAAAGAATGAGATTGTACGATATAAGGCACGCCTTGTAGCACAAGGGTTTTCCCAAATCCCAGGAGTTGATTATGATGAAACGTATTCCCCTGTAGTGGATGCGATAACCCTTAGATTTCTAATCGGTTTTGCAATCTCACAAGGACTTCAAATGAGACTTATAGATGTCGTCACTGCATACTTGTACGGGACACTTGAAAATGACATCTACATGAAAATACCGAAAGGGTTAAAAATGCCTGAAGCATTAAAATCAATACCCCGAGATATGAGTTCTATAAAGCTAAAAAGATCTTTATATGGTCTTAAACAATCTGACCGCATGTGGTACAATCGGCTCAGTGAATATCTCGAAAAAGAAGGATACAAGTCTGATGTAATCAGTCCATGTGTCTTTATAAAAAGATCACTCTCAAAATTCACTATAATAGCAGTCTATGTTGATGATATAAACATCATCGGAGCTCCTGAAAAGATAGAAAAAACTGCTAATGTATTAAAGAGAGAATTTGAGATGAAAGATCTTGGTACAACAAAATTATGTCTTGGCCTGCAGTTCGAGCATTTGCGCAACGGTACATTCGTACATCAGTCGAACTACATCCAGAAGATGTTAGTACGTTTTAATATGGACAAAGCTCATCCGTTTAGCATACCCATGGTTGTCCGACCGCTAGATCCTCAAAAGGATCCTTACCGCCCTCAAGAAGAAGGCGAAGAAGTACTCGGTCCAGAAGTACCATATTTAAGTGTGATCGGTGCCCTTATGTATCTTGCAAATAACACAAGACCCGATATTGCTTTTTCGGTGCATGTACTAGTAAGATACAGTTCAAATCCAACACGCAGACATTGGAATGGAATAAAACATATATTTCGATATCTTTGTGGGACACAAGACTTGGGTCTTTTCTACCAGAAAGATACAAAGTCTGAGCTTGTTGGTTATGCCGATGCTGGATATCTATCAGATCCACATAAAGCAAAATCTCAAACAGGTTATGTATTCACATATGGTGGCACAACAATTTCTTGAAGTCAACTAAGCAAACACTTACAGCAACGTTATCAAATCATGTTGAACTAATAGCACTATATGATACTGGTCGAGAGTGTGTGTGGTTGAGATCAATGATTACTCACATACAAGAAGCATGCAGATTAGAACAGATCAAGAAGGAGCCATCAATTATTTATGAAGACAATGCTGCTTGCATAGCTCAAATCAGAGAAGGTTACATCAAGGGTGATCGAACAAAGCACATTGCACCAAAGTTTTTCTCAACATACGACTTGCAGAAAGAAGGAGAAATTGATGTTCGTCAGATCAAGTCAAGTGAAAATTTAGCTGACTTATTCACAAAATCTTTACCTAGAAGCAGTTTCGGACAATTATCACACAAGATCGGTCTCCGCAGATTGAAAGATGTTTGTTGAACTCAGGGGGAGAATTATACACGTTGTACTCTTTTTCCCTTAACTAAGTTTTATCCTACTGGGTTTTCTTAGTAAGGTTTTTAATGAGGCAACATAGCTGATCCAGGTCCTGAAGTATCTTTTTAACATCATCCAGAAGTATGTTGTTAACAGTGTATAATGAGTAGCAATATATATCTGAGGGGGAGTGTTATGAATACAGATAATATATCCTGATTTTTCTCATCTTCAGTTGTATTTCTTGTTACATCAATGACTTCATATGTGCATGTATATAAAGAGGTAGTGCAATGAATAACATGTGAGTTCTTATTTATCACTTTTTTCTATCAAACAACTATATTTCATTCATTTTTTATCCTTTTCTTCTTATTTCTGGCAACACCAGCATACATAAATCCTAACTTTCCATCTTCCAGCCGTTAACATCTATTATGTGCCACTAACTTATCTACTCACTCTCTTTCTTGTACACACTACAAAAGCAACTGTTTTATCCACCCTCTCAGCCAGAGACTATAACATTAAATAATGTGGCTAATGTTGATCAACAATTATGAAGGTAAATAATCCCAAACATCTAATGTTAGCACAAGAGTACGTAAAGCTGAAAGTACAATATACACGCTTTCGTTTATGTTGTAAAATGAAACCTGAAACATTACACAAACATAAAATGAAGCTCAAAACACCAACAATTAACCCGAAATTCGAAAGAATTATAAAAAATAGACTCAAATTTTAAGCAATAAAAGCCACCGATCCTCCTGCGTTTCGAGTCTTTTCCATTCTAGGTCCGAACCTCTATTGTTGAATTTTTACACATTTCCCCAGTTTTTTCACTCCTATGATCACCATCTTCCTCACCACAAACACATCACCAACCACAACCACAACCACAACCACCATCATTACCAAACAATTTGGTACTCACCACCAACACAACCACATCCGTCACACTTTCCAAAAAGATCCACAACAACACTACCACCGCAAATAGTTCATTAAACTCATAAAAGAAAATAAAGAAAAATCGAAAACAATAAACCAATCGAAAACACCTAGCATATGAGAATATAACAACTGATACGCGTCTCAAATGTTAATGTGTATGAGCCCATTGTTTTCTTTATACCACCGTACAAGTTTGATAGCCATTGGTACAAGCAAAATTGCTAGCAATGTTGCTAATTATTAATATTTAAATTTAAATTAAATTATTAATATTTAAACTAGTGTTAAGTCTTCACGTTGTGGGGCAGGGCGTAAAACAATAATTGCGCCCCTAGGGTTTATTCGTGCGGCTAATCGGAAACCATGAAAGCAATTACCGATACTAGTTCTAATAATATCAATATTTAAACCTTAAACCGTAAAAAAAAACTAAACTCAATTAACTCTTGTGGTTGAAATTATAAAAAACCAAAAGTTTGTTACAAAATTCAAAAACCTAAAGTTTAGTATACTTACGAAAAAAATGAAAAAAAAAACACAAAAAGAAAATTTAGACACTATTCATCCAAATGTTAGAAAATAGCACGCTTATGAAAAAAAAAATGAAAAAATAAAAACACTGAAAGAGAATTTAGACATTATTCATCCATCCAAATGTTAGAAAATAATATATATGAACAATTTTAAAGCAATTACCTAACTGAGAAAACCTATTTACTAATCCTAAAGCTTGATTCAAAAAAAACAAAAAGAAGAAGAAGAAAACCTGCTAAATATCTACTCATTATCATTGATAAGTAGAAGTGTGTAATTATATTCCTCTACTGATCCATTCATGGACAAAAAAAGATTACACTACCAGAAAAAAGTACTTTATTTTACTACAGATAAACATTTCTTTCAAATAATAATCTGCTCTTTATCGGTGTCTACTGTCTAGTAGTTGAAGTACCTAATTACATTTCGTCTAAGTTACCTACCCAAGCACCGTGTAAGGGCGGACTGTTTGATCAGTTATAAAATTGTTAAACTGAACACTTAGGGAGAACGTAGTGGGGGCGGTAACCCACTCGGTACCGCTTCCCCCTTCCATCGCCAACCTTTTTACCGAAATGGCGGCATTTTCGGTGAGTGGTAACCGATTTGGTGAGAGGGAGGGAAGAGGGAGAGAGATGGTGTGTGGTAGGCTCCATTCGTTCTCAATCAATCACACAATTTTTCTTTTAAAAAAAAAATAGTTTACCTAAACCCATTAAGTAAACCACCGCCAACGTTTTTGAGCATTATGTAAGTTAATTAGGTGACTTGACATGACGCTATGTTATTGGGTGAATTGGAAGTTTACCTAATACCATTAGGTAACCACTCCCTTCACCCTTGTGCATATAATATTAACCATAAGTTCGTAACAAATAGCCATATTGGATGATCATAAAAGTGTAATAGATAGTCCACTCTAGTTTTTATCCTTTGTAGAAATAATTGTGTTTTCAGCATGCCCTATGTATTGGGGTTATATTATGCTCCATCGAGAGAAGTATACGTGTATATTTTTTTGCATTCTTTTAACCCTGTGTATTGGGGAGTTATATTATGCTCCATCGAGAGAACTATACCTATATTTTTGCATTCTTTTAATATATTTATTTTATAAATATCAAGCAGTTTTATATTGGTTTAGTCACTAACTAGGGTCTAACTAAGCCCGCGCTTCATGGCGGACAATAATTTATTTGCATTCCTTAGCGTGATGCGACATTAATTCGTTTGGCATCGTTTTGGTTCGTTATGTTGTAGGAAACTCAACTTCCGCATCCCTCCTCTGGCGATGCAACGGTGATTCGCTCGGCATCGTCTTGGTTCGTTACGCATAAGAAATTCAATTGGTATTGTTTTTGTTTGTTACAGGGTTGTGTAATTTATCACTCTCGGTTTTGAAGACAAATTTACATCAAAAGAAATTCACATCTTATAAAAATATGAATTGTTTATGGATATCTAATTATACAATGAATTATTAGTTAAGAAAAAAAATTGACAACCTTATAGAATATAACCTGAACCTAAAACCAAAACAAAAAATAACAAATAGTTATCAGCTTGCAAATGTACCAATGGAGGTATGCAAAGTGGACCATTGAGATACAAGAACTGTAAAAGTTCTTTTATATATATATATATATATATATATATATATATATATATATATATATATATATATATATATATATATAGTGTATTATGTATCATTTACA
Organism: Scalesia atractyloides; assembly: GCA_947069175.1. Taxonomy (NCBI): domain Eukaryota; kingdom Viridiplantae; phylum Streptophyta; class Magnoliopsida; order Asterales; family Asteraceae; genus Scalesia; species Scalesia atractyloides. Next base: position 25,719,015 of record CAMTDV010000021.1, read on the forward strand.
TCAAGGGCATCATTTTACAAGGAAAAAAGATATGTCATGTCATGTGAAATTTATTTGCGAACATAAATGTGAGAATCACTTGCGAGATTGTTTCAACTCTAATGTTATATCCAGAATATTAAGGGGTCATGGTCTACTTGATGATCTAAAGTTGGGGTCACTTCCTTAATAAATCCAATCCAATATGAAAACAGTCAACCTGAAGCATATACAGGACAGAAGTCACGGAAGACTGGACCTTGTGGATTTGAGGATTCTACACGACACCCATTAAGTAGTATCAACGCGGGAGTATTAATTGATGAAGTGGTCGAGTTTTACAAGGCAACCTAATGGGCAAGATCATTATCCCAGGAATGTTAGAAGAGATACATGAAGTCCTGGCGAGTCACATATATGATCCGACCAATGGATCACAAGAAAGGGTAACGGGAGAGGAATCGGCATTAGATGACGTAGTCGATGATGGGTTTTCGAGGAGAAGCATGGGACCGATTCATGGGAAATGTTTGCCTCACAATGGAAAAGAATTTGTCATTGTCAAGTTCGCTTTAACAAAACATCCAAAATAAATCCAACTCAGTGTCTCGTGTGGTGGAAGTGTTCTCACTCACACCCTCACACGAGTAATAAAAAGGTATCATCTTTACAAACATGGGAAATCTTTGCAAACGAGTTGAGCGTTGAGCCTGATTAGTTTTTGAAAGCTCAAGCTCGCCTCTGTTCAAACTTTGTTTCTAAAGCTTGAGCTCAGCTTGTGTATAGTTTTTCAAGCTTGAACTCGATAAGCGATGCTCGAGCTCGATCTCGTTTACTAAACAAGCTTATTTTGAGCTGAGTAGCTCAGCTCGTTTGCACCCAACATAACTCTCACATGTATTATATTGGCTTTTGCAATTTTTTAAAGTTGTAAATAGAAACTTGGTTTACATTCAAGGGAAACTTTGAAGTCTTTAACAGAAAGCATATCTATATAGTAAATTGTCTCCAACTTTTCACTTACTTTTCTCAAAGTTCTCATCTTCAATCAATTTTCAAGACACTTTCAATCTTCTAACAGATTTTCCAAAATAATGTTTCACAGCATCCCTTAAATCTTCAAACTCATGACATTTTGAAAAAAATCCACTCATCAGATTCTTCAATTCTTCATCTCCAAGATCATCAATAAAAGGACTAATCGGAATTCCATTTTCGGGCTGCAAGCTGTAAGAATTCGGTTTATCATCAACAATCACCCCTTCTTCAAATCCCGCCCTAAACTTGACAAATCCTTAACACGCCTCCCGTTGATTTGCTTACACGAATCCCGATACAATCTATGCGAAATCAACCCGTCTCGATCCAACATATCCAACACCGTAGACGCGTAGCCCTTATTCCCCACGGTAAAAAACCACAATTTCAAAATCACTTTGGCTTAAAAACCGAAGAAACTCATCGACAAACGGACGTTTTAAAACATAACGGTCATCTCCTTTGAGTTTCGCTACAAAATCGTAGTTTCTTGGACCATTTAGTCTGGATGCAGGAATTGAGTGAATTAGGGTTTTGTCGAGGTCCAGAAAGACAGTTTTTTGATTCGGGGAAATCAACGGCCGGAGGAGTGATCTGGGGATGCTAGCAATGTGGGAGTGTTTTTTGACGGATGATTTGCTCTTCGTGGTAACAATATTGTGGTTTGTTACGGTAAGAACCGTGCGTGAGAGGTTTGAAACGTGTTCCTTTGTTATAACGATCTGGTTTCGGTTTGGTTCCGCCATTGATTCCTTCTTCTTTCTTCTGTTGTACGTAAGGGGTGCAAACATGGCTGTTATAATCCCTTGAGTATGATTAAACCCAACTGTCTGTCCTTTGACTCACTCGACTTTGATCCAACTCCCAGCGCTCAGAAAAGAGATGAAAGCAAAACTAGATCCTGTGATTAATTCGATAGTTAGATTTACGATATATCATATGATATATGATATATACTACCCTAACAAACTTAGCCCGTTAAACTAGGATGAACAAAACTATCAGATAAAACCAAAAATTAAGTCTAGGGTTAGGGGCTGATTGTTTACCTCTTAACGGGGCTCTTATAGATTCAGCACTTAATGGTTCAGACTGTTTGTTCGCGAGCAAATGTCTGAATGATTAAGACATTTGCCTCTGAATGCTTAACCATTCAAATGTTGCTAAACAGCCCCTTACACTCACGGGCAGGGCTGGCCCATTAGTGTTATTAGGCTAGGCGGCGGCTTAAGGCTTCCGAAAAGATAGGGTCTCCAATATTTAAAAAAAAAACTATATTTATAAAAAATGAATATTATATTTTCAGTGATATTTGTTAACATTAATATAGTTGTAGTCTGGTGGTAAGAATAAGTTTTGGCTTTTGTTGAGGGTTAAGTTCGAATCCCACCTGCTACTATTAATCACCTCACTCACCCTTTTAGTAAAGGGTTATAAATGCATATTTTTTAATCACCACTCATAGTTCAATAAGCTAAATAATTTTGTCCATGCAATTTTTAACATGGTATGTCCATGTAAAAATTTATTTAAAAAAAACGTTTCTAACTAATAACAACGGTATACTCAAAATAAGTAGCATGTTTTAGTTTCTTTCACACATGATGTAAGTTATTTGTTAGGTTAACTCTTTTGACCAACTTAGATTTGATTTATGAATTAGATACCCAACATTATTTGATTAGGGAAATCATCTAGTTTATATAATGGTTAAGTTCTTTATAAGTTTCTTCCTAATATATTTCATGTTAGATACAAACCGAAATTACGAGCCAAAAAAAATTAAAAAGGACCTCGAATTTTTAATTCACTTTGGGCCCCCAAAATTCTAGGACCGGCCCTGCTCACGGGTGAGGGGCATATAAATATATTTTATTAAAAAATATAAATGAAAACCTAGATATAATAGTTAAAATAATGTTAATAACAGGAATTTGTCGGTATCTGTTTTGTTTATTCACTACTAGAAATCTGCTAATATTCTATCAAAATTTCCTACGCATTTACTATTAACAAAAATGCCGACACTTTTCCTACGAAATTCCGACGAACAACAAAGGGTCTTAGTTTTGTTAACGACACTCGGTATAACAACTGAAAAATAAAGTCGCCCGAAAGAATTTGGACACGTGTTTTAAGTCAAATGAAAACGATAAAAACGAATTCATTAACATGTTGTGTCAGGGGTATAGATCCGGTGGAAAACTAAGCTGAGCCAGCTCGACTCGGTTCATAGCTCGCTCGTTAGCTCGGCTCAATTTAGCTGAGATTATTTTACTTTTAATACACATATAATATATATGTAGGAGCGTAGTTGGATATCTATGGAATATTTGTAGATTTATTAGGATCCTCATAAATTTATATTGTGTTATGTTAAAATTTGAATCTTATTTTGTATTTACTTCAACATGATTTTTGTTTCAAATGTATTTAGTTTAATTTTAAAAGCTATGCATTAAATATTCTTTTAAATTCGAGCTTGATTTGTAATGTTCTTTTGAACTATTGAATAATATGTTATGTTATTGACTTTTATTGAAAGTTATTATTAAATTTCCTTTTTAAATTCGAGCATAACTGAGCCGAGACATCTCGCTTGAAAACCAAGCCGAGCTCGAGCTTATATTTTTAGCTCGGTTTCAAATCCAAGGAAAGTAGAGCCAACTAGATTAATCGAGCCGATCTGGAGCTTGCCATGGCTTTGCTGGGCTTATGAACAAACCTAGCGCCCAACTGAGAGGTGTTACCCGAACCTTAATGCTAGAAAGTTGCCACCTAACCGGGCGTGATGGAGATCGGGGGTTTTGATCATGCACGACCCCATGTCTTGAAATCTTGTTTTGTCTTTTCTACTGAGGGAACGATCTGTCAACACTATTATTTTCATGTAAAAACTTGATTTTCAACATGGTAATCTTAGTTTGTCCTTTTGTGGTTCGTTAGTGTCTGAAAAACAAAAGTAAACAAATAAATAACTAACTTACCAACTTTAATACAATAGAATGAGTAATATTGAGTAAGAATGAAACTAAGGGGTGTACCTAGTAGTTGTAATGGTAGCTACAATAAATGCTGCTTAACCCTTTAGTTAAGTACAAATGAGTGAAAATGAAATAATAGTTATATATAGTGATAGCCCTGATTGAATGTTGACAATATGCGTATGTACATGGTCTAAATTTTTATGTGCCAGTGAAAGTACTTAGAAGGAATGTTACTAGTGCAATATTGTAGTAAACTCACAATGAGTACTTATGTGACTAACACCAGAATGGAATATCAAGTATGATACATGTGTAATGTGGAACCAATCGATTCATTATGATTCGTAAAGGCATGAAGGTCTTATTCTTAATTAAGAAGGTAAGAACAAAACATATAATTTTGTATGTGAACAAAGCCCTGATATACAAGCCACGAGTGAAATTGTGTTATAGAATGCATTTTGGATGAATTGGAATGAATAAATAAGTAGTGATGATCATTGCTAGGAATCTAGCATTCTGCATGGAATCACGATTCAATAAATTGAAATAAATGCCCGAGGACTAGTAACATTCAGTCCTTAAGATATTCAGTATCGATATGTGGTAGCGGTTCACTCGACATACCCGGACTTCTGTTCTAAGTGTGTCGGTTTATTGAATAAACAAGCGAAGGGCGAAGTAGACTTTGGTCTAGTGCTGATGAAATAGGTTTCGGGAACTAAACCTTCTTTAAGGAGGTTCGACCTGTAACGCCTCAAATTATATATTTTTCTAAATATGGTGTTTACTAGTTCATTTCATGAAATAATTTAAATAGATTGATTAACCAAGTTAGCATGTGTTGTTAAATGGAAAGAATGAAAGAAAGTGAATGGACCATTTGTGATTGATTTTGTAAATGGTCAAAATAGAGGCGGACTTTGGTCAAAATCAGAAATTGGGTTATGGATGATGGAACATGGCGACATGGAGGAGAGAGAGAGAGAGAAGAATGAAAATTGATTCTTGATTTCTCAATTAAGCCTCACATAAATTAATCAAGTATGTTTCACCATGAGGTATGAGGTTTATCCCTAAATGATGATCTCACTTCATGAGGAGAATTGTTGATGTTCAATCTTGATTCTCAAATATAAATTGAGAATGATTTCATGAACTATGAAGTTTCACATGCTACCATTCATGATTGGAATGTGTTTTCTTGTTTAATCTTGAAATTAGACTTGATTAGTCACATATGGAAAAAAAAAGTTTCATGGAATTGGGAGTAGGTATCGATTTTGGGTGTAACCCATGATCATGTTTGGTCAATTTGATAAGTAGCTTGAAAGAAACTTGAGTTTTCCAATATCTGATGTTTATGTATGAACGACACATAACCTAGAAAGAGCTATAAGGTTTGATATCATGAGCTAGGAAATTTTAGTATGTAATACTTGTACATTGTACTTTAAAAGTTGTATGAGCACCAAGTGTTTGATGAGATGTCAAGGTGACAAGAATAGGTGAAACCATATGCAAGAACGCAACAATGTGAATGAAGGGTGGATATTGATGTAATTGTTAGTAAGCTAATAATTGGATGATTCTTTGATTAAATCCATGTGGGAATATAATAGATGATATGATCCGATAGAAGTATGCTTTAGAAGCTTGTACTCTATGCTTGAATGGTGTGATGCACATCATGTGTTGGATCAATTGCTTAATGGTGGTTAAGAAATGAATTTAAACTAACGTGTAGCATGTGGACCTACTAGTAAGGGATAATGTTGGGAATTATGTTGTATTAGCTAAACATGGGTATGGTGTAAATTGTAGATCATGGAAATACTAGTATGTGTGGAACGAATTATATATATATGTATATATGTAACTAAGTAATATGTAGTTGTATGTAACCAATATCATGAATATGAAATCCATATAGTATAGTGGTTATGGAATAGCTGCCAAGATGATCATATATTTCTAAGCTCGAAGTTAGTTTGCTTGACAGTTGACTTTCTGGAAAGTTATCGAATAGTGGAATAGCATGGGTAGGCTTCCTAACGAGACTGTAAGACTAGGGAAAACATGTGATACATGTCAAGGAAATTATGTGTTATACACGATGTTGAGTTGAATTGTGTGGATTTGGAATGATGTGATTGTTAATCTATGTCATGTTTTACTAGAATTTGACTAATGAAGTCAATGTAAAATATGATTTAGAAAAGAATGTTATTATGAATATGTGTGGAAGCTAATAATGTGGTAAACATGATGACATGAAAGAATAAGGATCATGTCAAGTTGGATGAAAGCATGGAAAGCTAATGAGCCAAGAGGAGGCAAGGAAACAAGCACGAACATGGAAGCTCAAGGTAAGTGATTCTCGAACTTAACTTCTTACTATGTAAATGAAGTCTTGTATACATAAAGGAAATGGAATCATGATAGGATGGATAGATATGGTGGTGCCAAGTTAAGTAAAGCCGTAGCGGGTCATATGTAGTTAACTATTTTTGAACACAGATGGTGGGAGTAAATGGGTGAAACTTTAAAACGTAGTCTTACAAGATGTAGAATTTGGATCTTGGGGGTATGGGAATTAGTGTTGAATGATTTGAGGGCTTTATATTATTCTAAGTTGTACATAGGGACTCATGGAAATAAACAAGGATCAGAAATAGCAAAAAGACCAAAATCCATGGGCGAACCAGCAGAGGCCGTCGACGATCCCCCCCCCAGCCTGGCCGTTGGGCAGACTTGCTGGCTACAACCAGCCGACACCATGTAGGGGACCCTGTTTACACCATTTCTTTGTTTTCTTTGATCCCGAACCACCCCATAGCCCCATTCCCAAGACTCGTTAAGCCTCCGAAAGGCATCTTAAACCCACCGAGGGGTTTTATGAGGTGCAATAGGGATAGAACTTGTATGTGGTTATGTATGGAGACAAGATTGTATGTAGTATGCATGTGTGGGATCTAGTTGACCATATATGGATAGAACTTGTACGTAGGTATGTATTGGATTTTTAATCGTGGGCGGTTGGATGGAATTTATGGTACGTGTGTACGGATGGTAATTATGTGAATATATGTGCATAGAATTTGTATATATGTATGTATTAGAAGTTGAATTGTGTGTGGATGGATGGAATATATATATATATATATATATATATATATATATATATATTATATTAATACTTTGTGTGTGTATGTATACATTGGATATAAATACACGAATGCAAACTAACCATACTATTATATTGTTATTGAGAATAAGAATGAAACTGCAGGTTACAAATTGGGCCTCAAAGTTTGAACATCGCGATACGAAGATGGATCAGAGATCGTAATCCGATGGATAAGTACTTGTAGACGAAGCTTGATGTGGCCACTTGATTATATAAGTTCAATTAATGTATGAAGTTGTCATATATCTAATGATTTGGTTGTATGGTGACTGCAGGTTATACAGGCACTCACATAGAGTGCGGAGTGGTTGAAGATCGAGTCAAGGTGCATATTGTAGTGGAGTGGGTTATGAAGTCTTATAGATACATATCATAATAAATATAATAAGCAAGAAATGAGGAATGTAATACTTTTAATTATACCATTTTGAATGTTTTCAAGTATTAAGAACGTTTATAAAGAAAGAATTTTATGGTTTCACATTTCTGTTGTGTGTTTTCAATTAAAATATTTCAGGGTCTTACACTTTAATATCCAAATCCAATTCTATTTTCATTTTCAGTTTCAATTCCGTTACAACCCATGAAGGGAATGATACCTAATTTTTTTAAAGCACTTTATTTTACTACAACAAATCAAACCAAAGGTTTGATCAAACTCACAAAATTTTACATATATTTTAATGCAATAAAAAACAAAACCATGGTTCACAAATCGTAGTCACTATAGCCAAATGAGTCGTTAAGACCCATTATAAAACATTATAGCCGAATACAACCCAATAAAACATGTTTCCATTCTTTTAACATTTGAAATTCTTTCATTTGCCATATTGTTTCACAATTTTTCATTGCCACATCATAAAGTTCCTGACACATCATTGTCACAACATCATTGTCACGTAATCATGAGCTCTTACTCATTTTAGTGTGTAAAAGTTTCACAAGTTTTCTCTATCCACCATTCATTTAAATAATATTTAAATCTAATAAATTAACATAAAGGAAAGAAAATGTTTGATTGGTTGCAAAGAATGTGACCACATACTTTTCTTCCTTTCACGTGGTTACCCTACTAACGCCCACCACCTTAACACCGGGTTTAACGCCCCATATGGTTGTCCATAAAGTCATGGATTAGAACGAGCTCGGATGTAGTTTTGAAAACACTCACTTGATACGGCTCGATTTACAACTAAGCAAAGATGACTCGGCTCGGATCGTAACAAGTTAGAATTGGCTCGGTTCGGCACGCTTGGTTTAGCTGAGTTTATTTTACTTTTAGTATACTTTATTCTAATACACATAATATATTATATAAAAGTGGTTATTATTTGTATGATTTACGACCGTAGTTGGGTATCCATGGCATATTTGTGGGCTTATTAGGATACTAATAAACTTATATTGTATTATTTTATATTTTAAGTTGAATTTGAAAGCTATGTATTAAATTTTCTTTTAATTTCGAGCTCGATTTATAATGTTCTTTTGAACTATTGAATAATATATATATTATTGAATTTTGAAAGTTATGTATTATATTTTCTTTTTAATTCGAGCCTAACTAAACCGAGACAACCAACTTGATTGAAACCAAACCGAGCTCGAGCTTAGATTTTTAGCTCGATTTCAAATCTAAGTCGACCCAAGCCAGCTTGGTTTATAATCGAGCTGAGCCCGAGCTTGCCCTAGCTCTGCTTGGCTGGGTTCATGAACAACCCTAACGCCCAATTAGGTGGTTTTACACATCTCTTATTGCAAGAAAGTTATCACCTCACTAGGGGCGTGAGGGAGACACAAAGGACGTGTTTGATCATGCATGACCTCGTGTCTTAGTATTCTTTTTTTTTTATGCTGAGGGAGACACGAGGGTGTGTCACAAGGTTGTTTACATGCAAAAACTTGATTCTCAACGCGAGAATGCTTAATTTGGCATTTTATGTTTTGTTTGTGCCTGAAAACAAAATTAAACATATAAAATAACTAATTTACGGACTTTATACAAAAGAATGACTAAAATTGTAAGGCCACAACTCAGAGAGGGCTGGCATGTCACTTAAATAGTAATCGGTTCACAAAACGTCTTTCCACAAAAATTAAAGACATTACCATAGTTATAGTAATTCAATAGAGTGTGAAGTATTGTTAAATCAGTTTTTTTCAAAAAGTCCTTGTTCTTTTTATCCCTCTAGCCCTTTTCTAAGTCATCCCGAATAGCCCTATAACCTAACATACATAAAGGATATGTAAGCGTCTCATAAAATTCGCTTTTACTCTGTAGGAAAACAAGTATAACATATACAATATGCACAACACTTATGATATCTGAATATTATTGTATCCGTACAACAGTTTAAATATAATATATAGTATACAATATCTAAATAATATTTTTGTCATAGCAACAACCCTAGACTCCACATTCAAACTTTCACATTCGGGTTTCTCATTCGGCACCCACATTTGGTATCAGGATTTGGATTTCAGTATAATACAATATGACAGCTACATTCTAAGAAAAAAAGTATTTCTAGTTCGCATGGTCCAATCATTGATCCGAACATTTCTACAGTAAAGTCTTTTTTGAGAAAGGAGAATAGGAACCGAAAAACAAATTTAAAAGTGTTAATTACATAGTTAGTCCCTGTGGTTCGTACAAAATAACATACTTAAGTACTAATAGTTTAAAATCACCTTCTAAGGTATTAACTTTTCATTTTGTAATGTTTGAAGGTATTAACTTCTAGAGTATTAACTTAGTTAGTCCCTGTGGTTTGCATAAAATAACATACTTAGGTACTAACAGTTTAATAAACAATGAACGTTAATACCTCCAAATGTTACCAAATGAAAAGTTAATACCTTATATCGTGATTTTAAACTATTAGTATCTAAGTATGTTACTTTGTGCAAACTACAGGGACTAACTATGTAATTAACTCAAATTTAAAACTTCAACTACATGGTAGAGAAGATCTAAATTCGAACACATTGGTTGTTCTAAAGTTCGTACCTTATTCACGTAACCGTAACCGTAATAAATCCTATATGCTTTACTTTATTCACGTCGCAAAAACAAGTTATTGCGGATGAGGCTTATAACAAAACACACCCGGGTTGGAGAAAATTATGTAGATAAATATTAAGTGTATAAATAAAATAAAATACAAATAAAGTGTCATGTTACATAAATTAGTGACAAAGTGGATATCCAGCTTATAGGGATAGTTGAGTCCCTTTGAAGATTCATAGTCTTCGAGTTGCGAAAACTTTTCCCTTAGTAAATCAAGTCCCTTCTACAAAAAGAGCCAACCAAATTATAAGTGTTTAAATATATAAAATAAACTTTGGTGTCGATATTAATTATTATTTATGATTAATACAAACTTACCGTACAAAAGGATTAACAAATTCGTAAGCATTTTACAAATTATCGAACACAACAAAAGGTTGAAAATACATATAAGAATGGTATTGACCCAGTACCAAAAATTGGGAAAAGTGGGTACCGGTACCGAAAATGAGCGGTACGATACCGATATTTACAGGTAAATCAACCAAAATACAGGTACCAAACCGGTTCTTTTTGTGAGTGAAACTACTTATTAACAGATTTATATAAATACTTCTTTTGAGTTTTATGAGCTAACTCTTCGTGTTGTTGCTTGGGTATATAAATAGATTTATAGTTATAACACATAAATACAAAATTCTTTATATACAACATTTTGAATTTTACCATTTTTTTTCTTTATCTGAAAAGTAATAGTTATCATGAAAACTAAAGCATGCTTTTGAAGAATGCAACACTAAAGCATGCATTTGAAAAACGTAACATATAACACAAAGAAATTAATAAATTCACAAAGAAATCAATAAATTTACAAAGGAAAAAAAATGAATCAGAAAATAGTTGTAAACATATTAAGTAACTACAAATGGATTTACCTTATGAAAACCATATGCAACAAATTTCGAGCATATTCACATTTTACAATGATGCAAAACAAAAAGCAAACTGATCAATTTTTTTAATGGCCAACAAATTCATTCATAAGATATAAAAAGGAAAGCTGGCAGGGTGCTAACATACAACCCAAAAACGTCTGCACCAAACTCCCCTATCTAGTCAAAACAAACAGGCCACTACCATCCAATACAATTTACATTAGAACTACTCCAAATGGTCCACTCCAGATTTGGCTGCTTTGCACGAGTTTTGACACATATAAATAACTTATACCTTTAATGTCATCCATAGCCTTCTGCATTGAACAACTCCTCTGATTAAACACAGCTTCATTGCGTGACTTCCAGAGGCACCAGAGAGCCGTTTGACAAATCGCCTGAATCACTTTCTTGTACGTCGCCGACCCTACCGCATATAGATGCATATTTATATGTCTAGTACCCGAAACACATAAATCGGTGGGTTTTACACCACTGTGAAACCAATTGCCAAACCGTTGTGCAAAACCGCATGTGACAAAAAAGTGTGTCGACTCTTGCGTCTCGCCATATACTGGACACAAACTACATGCGATGTTTATATTCCTTCTAATCAGCGAGCACCTTATCAGTAGCCTATCCAAGTCCACCCTACATGCCAGAATCACGACCTTTTTCGGCAACCAGTTATTCCGCATGTACAAGTATTCCGGATCAGTATGCCTTTGTTGCTGCAGGCCCTGCTTTTCAGAGTATACAAACTTGACCAATCCAGCAGCCATCTCCATGCATCCTACCTACCTGACATGGTCAGCCCTCGTATTATGTGATATCTGTGACGATCCGATCATGTAACAATGTCAAACAAGTTATCAATGAATGAAATTTTTATGAAATTTTGTGTTTTGTTTATGATTTTTGTATTACTATTTCAATAATTGCACATATTCAATTCCTGCATAATTCCAAACTCTTGAACAATTTCTGGAAGTGAAATCGCAAACTGTTATGTAAACGTAATCAGTTTAATGCGACGTACACTCCGGAACGATGAAACAAACTCAACATACTTTAAATATCCTTTACATAACTTAGAAAAAAGTTTTGAAGGGTTTGGTATGTCAAAAACAAGCTTATTCGATCACAGGGACTATTTACGACAAACTACGAAAGTCTGCCGATTCTCGTAGCAACACACTTTCCGGAACAAGGTCATAGGCTAAACATACCCTAAATATCCTTCACATAGCTTAGAAATAAGTTTTGAGGGCTTCGGTATGGCAAAATCACACTTTTGTAACTTCAGGGACTATTTTGCAAATTCTGCAAAACTATGCCTTTTCGCGTAAATCGCTATCCGGAACATGTACAAACATCCAAAAATTTTGTAATCATTAAAATATCATATTTTAGTGATTGGAATACAAAAATATAATTCGTTACGCTTTTATGGTCGCGCACGCGTTCGTTACGATTTTCGTCGTAATTAACCAAAAACCGCAACCGTACGACCAAACGAACCGACATATGAAGCACTTTTGAGCACATTTTAGGTTCCCTATACTTTATTGTCCTTATAAAGCTTGAAATGGGGTTAACGGGTGTTAAAAATGCCAAAACGCGTCAAAAACAAGTTCAGGGGCCATTTCTGCCAATTTTGAAACTTCAGCCCCTGCAAGGGCCTTACGAACCGTAAGGAAAAACCCCATACGGTCCATAAGGGGTCACCAGCTCATCAGAATTGTTAAATCAAGGTGGCAGCTTCTTGTTAAATGCCTTGTTGACTCACCAAACGAATTTGCCACCTTCCCTTCTGCATTTGACACCTAAGGGGACACTAATCAAGTTCAGGGATGACTCATGGACATTTGTCATGATCAAATGAACCCAATTCAAGTATAAAAACCATGGTGTTCTTCATTCTTGAACTTTTGCAACCATCTCTTTTGTCCCATTCTGCTTCAATCCAAATTTGGCAACCATCTTGGAGCTTTCTCTGGTGTTCTTGATCAATCTTTGGTGTTTGTAAGTGTTCTCTTTCATGCTTGTTTCAATTCTTGTAGTTTAATTGGATTTAAAGTCATAAAATTTGACTTTTGTTTGACTTCCAAAATTGATCACGAATTGATCAACTTAAAATCCAGTTGAACCTTGCAATATGATTGTAATCAAGATGGTTAGGATCCCTACTGATCATACCTACTGATTTCTATCATTTCTAGTCATTTTGACAAGTCAAAGTTTCGGTCAAAATGCGATAAATGCGCATTTCATGACGGAACTAATTCGGGTGTCAAAACAGTTTGTTTTGATGCAAAAACTCTTTTATAAACTTATTTAAACATGTCAAAACATGTCTAAATCGTCACTCTTATTTTAGTGCTTGTTTAGAGTCGAAAGTAGAACAGTTTGACCACTGGTTTGACTTTTGAATCTGACCCGTTTGGTTGATCTTTGAATCCAACCAAATACATATTTATGACCATAATTATAAAGGAATAACCCTCTGAGGTTATACCTTATGGTCATGTCATTTGGTTAGTGTTATGTTGATTAGTTGATATAATCTTCAATAATGACCAAAATGCCCCTTTTTGAAAATAAATCAACTAAGAGCATATGTGACATAAACATTGACATACAATCTGATGTAACAACAACATTAAACATATTTTGGTAATTAGGATTTATCATAACACATATCTAACCATCCGAATACGTAGTTACGCAAATGACGCGTTGAAGTGGCTTAAACTACCTTAACGGGTCATAAAGGGTCAAAAGCACTTAAGAATCTTTCCAACTCAGAATGTTAACTTTATTAAACCATTTCATATGAGTTCCAATACTCATTTGGTTTATAAGGTCTCATTCTATCCGATTCTCCGATTTCAAGTCCCGATATTTACACAATTATCCGGTTATTGGACACGCTTGATTTCTCGGACTTTTGAGCTTGTTTGATCTTTGATTCAAGGTTACAATAGCAATCACATGTGAGTACATAGCTCCCCTCTTATATGTTTTGCAAATATTTTGTGGTGATTCATAAGTGATAAATCATTTTGAGTTTACAAAATACAAATACTATGGTTTATATAAACAATACGATTTCAATAATGTGAACAAACTTGTTGGTGCGTTGTATCCATAACAAGAATGACATTCATTAAGAATGGTCAAGCCGACCAGTAGTAAGTTACGGCGCCTAGGACTGACAATCCCGTTACCAAAATTCCTTGGGTTTGTGGGAAGTTTGGGAAGCGACTGAAACTGTATTTGTAACAAACCCTATGGTGGTTTGTTATACGATTAAGGGACCCCATGGGTGGTCTCGAACAAGTCAACAAAGGTTTGAATATATTCACGAAACGACCAAAAGTTTTCACAACTAAAACAAGGAACGATGAACGATTGGTTTATAATAAGGAACGATGAATGATTGGTTTATAACAAGGAACGATGAACAATTGGTTTATAACAAGAACAGTGAACAATGGACGATTGGTTTATGGTAAGTGATTTAGATAACGTGACGAGTGTAATGTGATAAAATCATGGTGGATACGTCGCTGGTACTTCCTATATATAAGTGCTTTTATCGTATTACATTGGTGGCGTTATTTGCATCACTTGAGCAAATGTTTTTTTCAAACAAAGACACACAACAATTTTCGATCAAACATATAAACCATACGAGTTATTTCAAAACAATTTACAACTTGGATTTACAAAACAAATATTTTCGAGTCGAGGTTCATGGCTACTAGATTTTATAAACTTTTAATCACATGTTTTAGTCGATTAACTATTGCAATATCAAATGCTTTCAAAACAAGGTTTTCACCTACGACTCTAGCAGTCGGATTATGTATTGCAATATATATATAAAGCCATGGACTTGACACACTCACCAAAACCTATGTACTCGCCGGCATATTTTTGCTGACTCGTTTTCACATATGTTTCAGGGAACAATGCTTGATGATTCTGATGCATGCTCATATAGGATTTGGACGGGCCTTAGTGACTATAAAACAAGAAAGACAATAATTATGCATGTTTTGTTTATTTGGTTGTTTTAAAACGTTTCTAGACAATTATGACAATATAATCTATGTTTAATATCCAATAAAACGAAACATCAAATACCATGTATTGTGAAACAATATGTTAACGTGACTCCCCAAGTGTTTCCGCCGCGTGTTGTTTTTACGTGATTTGGGGTGTTACAGGTTGGTATCAGAGCACTGGTTATAGGGAATTAGGCTATTAGTAATGCTTTGACCTAGACTATAACCTTCCTAGGACCCTAACGCGAGTTTACTTGCGGTTAGATTTAAAATACAATACAATCACCTATCCTTACGCGATTACCAAAAAAAATCCACAGAATTTCAAATCTGTTTTTGAAAATCAATCATCTATCCTTAGATGAATTTTTTTTTTTTGCGTAAGCCTTCAAGGTTTTCAAAATCTCGTCAAAGTTTGGGTTTTAATAATGTGAACACGTGCAATCTGGAAGGGTGGGTGCCTGTACCTTGAGTTTTCTGTCTAGGCTAGAGTGTTCATACAAATCCACTTAATCGGACCAGTCACTCTTACCTGGGAACTCTAGGGGTGAGTGTCCACTTATAGGCTAAAGCATGTCTTCGCGATACATTATAAAGACCCATTTACTTTGATTAGTCGTCGTGCGTCATTTGTGTGTTTTGAGAAACAAACAAGTGACCACCATCCTTATGTTTTGTCGATATTTTGATGCCTCTATTGATTTTTTTCCGAATGTCAATCTCATATATCTTCCTTCATGTTTTTTTTAGAATGCCTCCTCGACATAATGCAACTCAGGATGCCGAAATGGCAAGCCATGATCGCTCAACAAATTGCTGCCGTACTCCCAAACCTAGTAACTCAAATGAATCAAGCGAACAACAATAACAACAATAATAACAATGCACCAGCTCCGTGCAACTACAAACAATTCTGTTTGGCTAAACCACTTCAGTTCACTGGGTCTGAGGGAGCTACGGGAATTCTCCAATGGTTTGAGAGTCCGAAAGCACGTTCTGATTTGTTCAATGTCCAGATGAGCGAAAGGTTGAGTTTGCATCTAGTGTGTTCAAGAAACGAGCTTGGACATGGTGGAATGGTATTATGAGAGATAGAGGTGCCGAAGTGGCCTTAGCTCAAACTTGGGGAGAGCATAGGGCTCTTATGATGAAGACGTTCTGTCCTCGCCATGAGCAAAGGGCACTCGAGAACGAATTTCATGATCTTAAGCAAGACAGTGGTGAGAGTCGTGCTTATACCGACCGATACGAGGAGTTGAGTTTACTTTGTCCTTCGATGGTGACGCCTTTGGATAAGGCGATCAAGAAGTATATCGATGGTTTACTCGATCCTGTGCAAGACATTGTTACTGGTAGCAACCCTACATCCGTCCGACAAGCCGTTGAGCTAGCTGCAACTCTAACTGACTCTCAAGTCAGGAAAGGTAAGCTTCATCGCAAGGGCGATAAGAAATCCTCTGCTAAGTCAACTCAAGAGAAACCAAAGGGAAACAAAGCCGAGCCTTCCAAACAATCGAAGAAGCGTAAGTCTTCTCAAAACTTTGTTGTTACTGCTCAACCTGTTCAACCTGCTCCAGCTGCTCAACCCAATCAAGCTCCCCAAAATCAACCTGCTCCACCTCCTGCAAAGAAACCTTATGCGGGAATTGCACCGCTTTGCAACCGTTGTAATGGTCATCATCAAGTTCATATACCGTGTTGACAGTGTACTACCTGTGGAAAACTTGGTCATCTGGCGAATATTTGTCGCTTTAACCCAAACCCAGTGTGCAGAACCCAGTTCAACCACAAGTAAATCCTGCTCGACCTCACTTTGCACCCGGTTCCTGTTATACTTGTGGCGAGATGGGGCACTACAAGAACAATTTCCCGAGATTATCCAATGGAAACCTAGCACGTGGACGTGCCTTTAACATCAATGCCAATGAAGCTCGTGCTGATAACGAAGTCGTTAATGGTACGTTCTTTGTTAACGATCATGTTGCTACTGTTCTTTTTGGTTCGGGTGCTAATAGAAGTTTTGTGTCACTTGCCTTTGAGCCTTTGCTTTCGATGCCTAGAACTAAACTAGGAAAGCTCTTGTCAGTCGAGATAGCCAATGGTGAACCTCTCTTACTTGATTCCGTCATTCGTAACTGCCTGTTGAACCTCAATAACCATCTTTTTCCTATCGACTTTACACCAATGCAACTTTGGAAGTTCGATGTTATTATAGGAATGGATTGGTTAACCAGCACCATGCCGAAGTTATTTGTTTTGACAAGATAGTTCGAATACCTCTTCCTTCTGGCGAAACTTTGGAAATTCATGGAGAGAAACCCGCTAGTAACGTAAAACTCATGACATGTAACCAAGCCAAAAGTACTTACCAAAGAATTATGTGGCGTTCTTGGCACATATCATAGAGGAGAAAGTAAAGAACAAGAGTATTCAAGATATTCCTGTTATTCGAGACTATCCTGAGATTTTTCTCGAAGATCTACCTGGCTTACCCCCGGCACGTCAAGTTGAATTTCGAATTGATCTAGTAGCTGGTGCCAACCCAATATCCAAATCCCCTTACCGTCTTGCACCGTTAGAAATGCAAGAGTTATCGAAGCAACTACAAGAGTTATCTAACAAAGGTTTCAATCGTCCGAGCTATTCTCCGTGGGGTGCTCCTGTTTTATTTGTGAAAAAGAAGGATGGATCCTTCCGTATGTGTATCGATTATTGTGAGCTCAACAAACTCACGATCAAGAACCAATATCCCCTACCTCGCATTGATGATATGTTTGATCAGTTACAAGGTGATGCATGTTTTTTGAAGATCGATCTGCATTTTGGGTATCATTAGTTTCGTGTTCACGAGGAAGATATTCCCAAGACTGCTTTCCGTACTCGATACAGTTACTACGAGTTTACTGTTATATGTTTCGGTTTGACAAATGCTCCATCAGTATTCATGGACTTAATGAATCGGATTTGTAAACCTTATTTGGATAAGTTCATCATTGTTTTCATCGACGACATTCTCATTTATTCAAAGTCTCGAGCCGAGCACGAGCAACATCTTCATCTGACAATGGAACTTCTAAAGAAAGAGCAACTTTACGCCAAATTCTCCAAGTGTGAATTCTGGCTGAAAGAAGTTCAGTTTTTGGGACACATTGTTAATGAGCAAGGCATTCATGTGGATCCTTCTAAAATCGCTGCGATTAAGGATTGGAAAACACCCACTACTCCCACAGAAGTTCGCTTATTTCTTGGTCTTGCTGATTACTATCGACGATTCATCGCAAACTTTTCAAAGATCGCGGTTCCCCTCACTGCTTTGACGCAGAAGAATAAGCTATTTGAGTGGGGACCCAAACAAGAGGAAGCTTTCCAAACCTTGAAACAGAAACTCTGTGATGCTCCTATTTTGTCTTTACCCGATGGCAATGATGATTTCGTGGTTTATTGTGACGCGTCGAATTTAGGCCTTGGTTGCGTTCTCATGCAACGAGATAAAGTCATAGCCTACGTGTCGAGACAATTGAAAGTTCACAAGAAGAATTACACAACTCATGATCTTGTGTTAGGTGTTGTTGTCTTTGCTCTGAAGATCCGGAGACACTATCTTTATGGCACAAAGTGTGTGGTGTTCACAGACCACAAAAGTCTCCAACACATATTCAATCAAAAGGAGTTAAACATGAGACAACGACGTTGGGTCGAACTCCTAAATGATTACGACTACGAAATTCGCTACCATCCTAGTAAGGCGAATGTTGTGGCTGACACGCTTAGTCATAAAGAACGTGTCAAGCTTCATTGTGTTCGAATTCGATCTGATATCCAAACACTATTCTTGAAGCCCAACGCGATTGTGTAACCCAAGGTTTGTTGAAAGACGAACTACCTCATCAACTCGAACTTCAACTCGAAACGAAAGACGATGGATTACTCTATTACATGAACTGTTTGTGGGTTCCGAATCAACACAATCTCCGTACTCTATTGATGGACGAAGCACACAAGTCTCGTTATTCGATTCATCCGGGTGCTACAAAAATGTACAAGGATGCCCGTGCCTAGTATTGGTGGCCGGGTATGAAGAATGACATTGCCTTGTATGTATCTAAATGGCTTACTTGTCTCAAAGTCAAGGCCGAGCATCAACATCCGTCTGGTTTATTGGAACAACCAGAAATACCGGTATGGAAGTGGGAGAACATTGCGATGGATCTCATCACTAAGTTACCGCACACACCTAGAGGTCAAGATGCAATTGGGTGATCATTGACCGTCTAACAAAGTCATCACACTTTATAGCGATTTGTGAAGATTACTCTGCTGATAAACTTGCCAAGATTTATGTTGATGAGATTGTGTCTCGTCATGGTGTTCCTTTGAACATCATATCTGACAGAGATGCTCGGTTCTCATCTCGCTTTTGGAAGACTATGCAATCTGCAATGGGATCCAAACTCAATCTGAGCACTGCTTATCATCCTCAAACAGATGGACAATCTGAGAGGACGGTTCAAACACTGGAGGATATGCTTAGAGCTTGTGTGATCGATTTTGGTGGTAGTTGGGATTCGCATCTACCATTGATCGAATTCTCCTACAACAA
Organism: Scalesia atractyloides; assembly: GCA_947069175.1. Lineage (NCBI taxonomy): Eukaryota > Viridiplantae > Streptophyta > Magnoliopsida > Asterales > Asteraceae > Scalesia > Scalesia atractyloides. Next base: position 25,738,833 of record CAMTDV010000021.1, read on the forward strand.
CAGTTATCACGCCAGCATCAACATGGCGCCTTTCGAAGCTTTATACGGTCGAAAATGTCGTTCACTTGTCTTTTGGAATGAAGTTGGAGAGTCGCAGTTTACTGGACCTGAACTCATCCTTGACACAACCGAAAAAGTCAAGAAAATTCGCGATAACCTTCTGACAGCTAGAAGCCGTCAAAAGAGTTACGCTGACAAGCGACGCAAGCCCTTGGAATTCCAAGTTGGTGATCACGCCTACTCAAGGTATCCCCTTGGAAAGGAGTGGTCAGATTTGGGAAGAAAGGAAAACTTGCACCACGATACGTTGGACCATTCATGATCGTTGAAAGAATCGGAAAGGTGGCCTACCGACTTGAGCTACCTCCTAAACTCGGGAATATTCACCCAACATTCCATGTGTCCAATTTAAAGAAATTTTTAGCCGATACAAACCTCCACATACCTTTCGACGAGATTCATGTTGATGACACTATGCACTTTGTCGAGAAACCGGTGGAGATACTGGACCGTGAAGTCAAGAAACTTAAACGAAGACGAATCTCGATAGTCAAAGTTCGCTGGAATCCAAACGTGGCCCAGAATTTACTTGGGAATGAGAGGATCAAATGAAAGCGAAGTACCCACATTTGTTTTCACGATTTTCCTCTAATTAAATTTCGAGACGAAATTCCCTGAAGTAGGGGGGACTGTGATATCTTTGACGATCCGATCATATAACAATGTTAAACAAGTTATCAATGAATGAATTTTTATGAAATTTTGTGTTTTGTTTATGATTTTTGTATTACTATTCCAACAATTGCACATATTCAATTCCTGCACAATTCTAAACTCTTGAACAATTTCTGGAAGTGAAATCGCAAACGGTTACGTAAACGTAATCAGTTTAATGCGACGTACACTTCGGAACGATGACACAAACTCAACATACTTTAAATATCCTTTACATAACTTAGAAATAAGTTTTGAAGGGTTTGGTATGTCAAAAACAAGCTTATTCGATCACAGGGACTATTTACGACAAACTATGAAAATCTGCCGATTCTCATAGCAACACACATTCAGGAACAAGGTCATAAGCTAAACATACCCTAAATACCCTTTACATAGCTTAGAAATACGTTTTGAGGGCTTCGGTATGGCAAAATCACACTTTTGTAACTTCAGGGGCTAATTTGCAAATTCTGCAAAACTATGCCTTCTCGCGTAAATCGCTATCCGGAACATGTATTGTCACACCCCAACCGATGGCGGAAACATGGGGTAGTGGCACTAGGCGAATAAGATTGATCAAGAGATTCCATAACAATCATTTCAAATATAATAATCAACATTTAACATCCCATACTATCAAACTCATACAATCTTCAAAACAACCATTACATTTCAACATAATCTCTTAAACATAAATCCAATTCGATCTTCCCTAGATTTTTATTACAAGAGTTCCAAAACATAAACAACTAAACTACTAACAAAGCATAATTGAATGCATCCAAGCTAAAATCATCAACCTGTTACATACGTTAAAATACAAGTCAATACAATTAAGTAAAGGTGAGCATACAGGTTTAAGTACTACTAGCATAATAGAGAAAGCGTTCGTGAACTAATCTAATTACGTATCATGATACACCAAAACACATCACATAACATAGGCTCATTTCTCATGTTAAGAGTTCGTTTGGCGATTCGGTTCGTATTAGTTAGTTATATTAAACGTTATAATTGATGTAATAGTGCGATTTAGCGATTTGAGTGTGCGAGAGCGATGCGATAGCGAGCATAACAATACCACAAACACACATAACACATAAATAACATAAAACCACATAATTAACTGCGATTTGGGATGCGATGAGATTAGCGATGCGATTTAATAAGCGATTGGATGCGATATATCATACATAGTCATAATTAGTTAACATTAACTTCATTAATAAGCGAATCTCGGACTTACAAAGGATAGATACAAAAGATAATAAAAGAAAAGATAACAATGAAATTCTGAGCTATTACATGTACGGACATCCAAAAATTTTTGGAATTATTAAAATATCATATTGTAGTGATTGGAATGCAAAAATATCATTCGTCACGCTTTTACGGTCGCGCACAGCGTTCGTTATGATCTTTGTCGTAATTAACCAAAAGCCGCAACCGTACGACCAAACGAACCGACATCCGAAGCAATTTTGAGCACATTTCAAGTTTCCTATACTTTATTGTCCTTATAAAGCTTGAAATGTGGTTAACGGGTGTTAAAAATTCCAAAACGCGTCAAAAACAAGTTTAGGGGCCATTTTTACCAATTCTGAAACTTCAGCCCCTGCAAGGGCCTTACGGACCGTAAGGCAAAACCCCATACGTCCATAAGGGGTCCCCCAGCTCATCAGAATTGTTAAATCAAGGTGGCAGCTTCTTGTTAAATGCCTTGTTGACTCACCAAACGAATTTGCCACCTTCCCTTCTGCATTTGACACCTAAGGGGACACTAATCAAGTTCAAGGATGACTCATGGACACTTGTCATGATGAAATGAACCGAATTCAAGTATAAAAACCATGGTGTTCTTCATTCTTCAAATTTTTCAACCATCTCTTTTGTCCCATTCTGCTTCAATCCGAATTTGGCAACCATCTTGGAGCTTTCTCTGGTGTTCTTGATCAATCTTTGGTGTTTGTAAGTGTTCTCTTTCATGCTTGTTTCAATTCTCGTAGTTTAATTGGATTAAAAGTTACAAAATTTGACTTTTGTTTGACTTCCAGAATTGATCACGAATTGATCAACTTAAAATCTAGTTGAACCTTGCAATATGATGGTAATCAAGATGGTTAGGATCCCTACTGATCATACCTACTGATTTCTATCATTTCTAGTCATTTTGACAAGTCAAAGTTTCGGTCAAAATGCGATAAATGCGCATTTCACGACGGAACTGATTTCTATCATAATTAGTTAACATAAACTTCATTAATAAGCGAATCTCGGATTTACAAAGGATAGGTACAATCAATAATAAAAGAAAAGATAGCAACGGAATTCTGAGTTGTTACAGTCTTCCCACTTTAGGAATTTCGTCCCGAAATTCAAGTAGTAGCTGTAACAAATAGATGCGGGTACTTGGCCTTCATGTCACTTTCCAACTCCCAAGTGAACTCCCCGCCGCATTTGCCTTCCCATCGGACCTTCACGATAGGGATGCGAGAGCGCCGTAGTTTCTTGGTTTCTCGGTCCATGATTTCCATAGGCTTTTCCATGAAATGGAGAGTCTCGTGGATTTGCAGATCTTCGAGAGGTACGTGTAGATTTTCTTCGGCTAGGCATTTCTTGAGGTTAGACACATGGAAAGTCGGATGAACGTTATTCAGTTCTGCCGGTAGTTCGAGACGATAGGCTACTTTACCGATCCTTTCCAGAATCTTAAAGGGTCCAACGTATTGAGGCGCTAGCTTTCCTTTCTTGCCGAAGCGAACCATCCCTTCCAAGGTGCAACCTTTAGGAGAATGTGATCTCCCACTTCGAACTGTAGGAGCTTCGGCGTTTATCGGCATAACTCTTTTGACGACTCCGAGCTTTCAAGAGATTGTCTCTGATCTGGAGGATCTTTTCTGTTGTTTTTGAATCAGCTCAGGACCGGTGATTTGTGCTTCTCCGATCTCGTGCCATGCAATAGGCGATTGATATTTTCTTCCATACAGTGCCTCAAAAGAAGTCATTTGAATGTTGGTATGATAACTATTATTGTACGAGAATTAAATTAAAGGTAAATGCGTATCCCAGTTACCACCAAAATCTATGATGCATGCACGAAGCATGTCTTCGAGGGTGGGATCGTGCGCTCAGACTGACCGTCAGTTTGAGGGTGGAAAGCAGTACTAAGGTTTAACTGAGTACCAAGGGCGGATTGAAAGGTCTCCCAGAGACGCGGGGTAAAGCGACCATCGCGGTCAGAAATGATGTCACGAGGCGTCCCGTGTCGACATATAACTTCGTCGGTATAGATTCGGGCGAGTCGTTCGACCTTAAAGTCTTCTCGTATAGCAATAAAGTGCGTGGATTTGGTGAGACGATCAACGATAACCCAAATGCTATCGTGACCGGTTGAAGTGCGGGGAAGTTTCGTAATGAAGTCCATAGCTATGCTCTCCCACTTCCACATCGGGATTTCGGGTTGCTCGAGTAAGCCAGAGGGCCTTTGATGTTCGGCTTTAACTTTCGAACAAGTTAAGAACTTTGAGACGTACAAGGCGATATCCTTTTGCATGCCCGGCCAACAATACTTAGGACGAAGGTCCTGATACATCTTGTCGGCACCGGGGTGAATGGAATATCAAGATTTATGAGCTCGGTCATTAACAAATCACGAAGATTATCAGGGCTGGGAATCCAAATACGATAGAGATAGTAATAAATACAATTCGGTTTAACAACGAGTTGAGTTTCGGCACCACATTTCATTTCTTCCTCCAAAGTATTCTCGTTAAAACAGACGAATTGAGCGGAGCGAATCATGATTTCGAGATCATTCAAAGCTTGAGAGTCACGAACACTATATACATAGCTTCGTCGACTTAGAGCATCGGCGACGACGTTTGCTTTGCTGGGATGGTAGCGTATCTCACAGTCGTAATCGTTGAGAAGTTCAACCCATCTGCATTGGCACATATTCAGTTCCTTTTGGTTGAAGATATGTTGTAAGCTCTTATGGTCGATGAAGACCGTACACTTGGTACCGTAAAGGTAGTGTCGCCATATCATTAATGCAAAAACAACTGCACCCAGTTCGAGATCGTGGGTTGTGTAATTCTTCTCGTGGACCTTGAGTTGACGAGACGCATACGCGATAACCTTGTCTCATTGAATGAGAACACAACCAAGACCAAGGTTTGAGGCATCGCAGTAAACAACGAAGTCGTCGTTTTCGTCGGGTAAGGAGAGCACTGGAGCGTTTCATAGCATACGCTTGAGAGTCTGAAATGCTTCCTCTTGCTTGGAATCCCAAACAAAAGGTTTATCTTTATGAGTTAAAGCGGTAAGCGGAACGGCGATTTTCGAGAAGTCGGCGATGAATCGACTGTAGTAACCCGCCAATCCAAGAAATGAACGGATTTCGGAAGCATTCTTTGGTGTAATCCAACTCTTGACAGCTTCAATATTTGCAGGTCAACGTGAATTCCTTGACTATTAATGATGTGGCCGAGAAATTGGACTTCTTCGAGCTAGAATTCAAATTTAGAGAGTTTAGCATAAAGGCGATTTCCTTGAAGAAGTTTGAGGACTAGACGGAGATGGCGCGCGTGTTCGTCTCTCGACTTCGAGTAAATCAAAATATCATCGATGAAAACAATGACGAAACGATCTAAGAAAGCTTTACACACACGGTTCATCAAATCCATGAAGACCGCGGTGCATTTGTAAGACCAAAAGGCATGACCACGAATTCGAAATGGCCGTAACGAGTAGAAAGGCGGTTTTTGGAATATCTTCTTCCAACACGCGTAACTGATGATAGCCAGAACGAAGATCGATCTTAGAGAAGCAAGTAGCACCTTGAAGCTAATCAAATAAGTCGTCAATATGAGGAAGAGGATAACGGTTCTTTATCGTGAGTTTGTAAGTTCACGATAATCGATGCACATACGGAACGATCCATCCTTCTTTTTCACGAAAAGAACGGGTGCGCCCCAAGGCGAAGTGCTCGGACGTATGAAACCTTTATCAAGAAGCTCTTGAAGTTGGCTTGATAGCTCGTGCATTTCTGAGGGTGCGAGGCGATAAGGAGCTTTAGCAACGGGAGTAGCACCGGGAAGTAAATCGATACGGAATTCAACATCTCGAGTATGGGGTAAACCAGGTAAATCGTCGGGAAAGACTTTAGGAAATTCACAAACAACAGGAACATCTTTGTAAGTCTTCTTTTCTTTCTCCGGGTTCACTATATGGGCTAGAAAAGCAACACATTGCTTTCGCAAACATTTATGTGCTCGAGTACATGACAAAAGCATCAACTTCTTTGAGGGAGTTTCACCGTGAAGTTGATGACCGTTAGGGAGAGGGAAGCGAATCATTTTATCAAAGCAAACAACTTCAGCATGATTTTAATGAAGAAAATCCATGCCTACTATGATATCGAAGCTACCTAACTGCATAGGTATGAGATTGGTCGAGAAGACATGGTTGTTGAGATCGAGCTTACAACCACGTAGGACGGAGGTGACGGCGATGGATTTTCCGGTGGCGACTTCCACATCGAAAGTTTTTGGGAGTTTAGCACGCTTACATTTTAAAACGTTTTCGAATTCTAACGATACAAAACAATTATCGGCACCAGTATCAAATAAACGTGAAGCATAAATACCATTAACGAGAACGTACCGTCGACAACATTGTTGTCATTCTGAGCCTGGCGATGGTTGAGGTTAAAGGCTCATCCACGTGCAGCCTGTTGTTGCTGCGAGGCTGTGGTGGCTGCTGCTGAGGCTGCTGCTGCTGCGACTCTTGTTTCACAGGCTTGTTTGGGCAGACATTACTGAAAGATTCGGATCATCGCACGTGTAACAGGCACGTGCTCTTGGAGCTTGCTGCTGATTGGCTTGGGGAGGAGCTGGTAAAGCTGGAGCTGCTGGGGCCTGAGGAGCTGGCTGGCGAGGGCCTGAACGGCAACTGACAGTGAAGTGGCCGTAGATATTGCAGTTGGTACATAACCGGCAATTGCCTCCAAATTCATGATGATAGGTGCACTTTGAGCACAAAGGATGCGGGCCAGTGTACGCATGCTTTGCCGATGGTGCGTTGGGTGCTGCAGACTGGAGCGGCTGGGGGTTTGCTAGAGCAGTAAGAGCAAAGTTCTTGATTGGGTTTTCTCGCTTGCAACCTCGGCGAGTGTTCTTTGCCTCTCGGGACTGATCGGATGGAGCTGTTGATTCGGCGACGGCCTGATTGGCAACCTTGCTGTTCTTAAAATAACCAGCCTGAACTCTTTTTTCATTGATTTCTGCGGCGAGCTGGTAGGTTTCTTCGATAGTGACAGGTCGGGCTGCTTGAACAATATTAGCGACGCAATCGGGTAAAGCATGCGGATATTTCTTGATTGCTTTCTCGGCCGTATCCACTTGACCGGGACAAATGATGCTCAATTGTTTGAAACGAGCAGTCAAGCCAGCGTTGTCCGAACCGTCTTGTTTGATATCCCAGAACTCATTCTCCAACTTCTGAATCTCATGCAGAGGACAGAACTCCTTCACCATAATTTCTTTGAGTTCCTCCCAAGTGAGCCCGTAAGCTTCGTCGTTCCCGCGCTTGTTGCGCTCTGCTGTCCACCAATCGAGAGCCCTCGAGTGGAACACACCGGTGGCGTTGATAGTGCGTAGAGCTTTGGGGCATCGACTCTGACGGAAGGTAACTTCGATTGAATCGAACCAGTGAAACATAGCACTTGGCCCATCCGTGCTAGTGAAGGTGAGTGGTCCGCATGCTTTAAACTGTTTAAAGCTGAAGGAATGCTTGGGCATGTCGGCTTTGGAGTCCAAGGAAGTGTTGCTGCTGACCGCGTGGATCTCGCTGACGATCTGAGGGATGACCGTAGCCATTTCCTTGGCTACCATCGTAGCGACGCGCTTGTCGGCGTTGCTGCGCTGGAGGTTCCTTCGGGTGTGCGATCCCATTCAAGACATCTACACGAAGGATTTAGATTGGATGAGATTTGATTATAATAGAGTTATGTTTAAGTATTTATTATTATTATTATTATTATTCTTACAAGGCACAAAATCACATACTTACATAAGCACATAAGTCACATAGTCACGTAAGCATGTAGCACATAGCACGTTGTCACATATTAGCACGTAGTCCTATAAACCTTATGAACACATGTCCTGCATGTATTCGTCTCCCAATAATAACAATGCGAGGCGCGATTCGAGAGATAGCGATACTTCGTAGCGTAGCGAGAAATATCGAGAGAAGTAGCGCGTTGTAAGCGGAGAGTTGAGTTGGGTTATCTGCGTTTGTTTATTAATGTTTTAGATTGAGATAGTTGTGCGAGTAGTGCGCGTACCGAGAGAGCGTAAAGTTGATAAATCGAGAAATCGAACAAGCGAAAATCCATAAATTTAAACACAATAATATAAGTAAACTCGATGATGCGTAAAATCGACGATTATAGGCTTGAATCAACTGGGAGTGTCAGGGGTTTTGAGACGTTGACTACCTAAAGTGGTTCAATTACCCTTTGCATTTGGACCCACGCTTTGGCCTAATAGATAAATGCTCTCACCGCACGCGGCTAACGACGTTTACCCTTCCAGTTAATACGTGTTCCAAACCATCGGCATAACCGAGACTTTGGTGGGGGATTGAATATCGAAGAATGGAATTCATCATTAAGGTACGGGTTTCACCCCTGACTTAACGACTAGTTCTTGGAACTTTTGGTTGTACTTGTCGATCACATCGGGAGTTCCATTAGATAGAAATGGAGACTTTCGTCGAGGTTTGGATATCACTCCTAACTCAACGAATATATCTCGTGATGAGTAATACGCGGGATGAGCGATCTTATCGAGAGTTCTTGGTTATCACACCTAATCTCGACTTGATCCTCGTTTGTGAGATACGAGCGTTTCATAATCGTGTGTTGTGGTAGCTTTAGGAAAAGCTATGTATGTTGGCCGTTTCGTGCGGAGTTGTCGGTTCGTACCAAATGGAACTTCTCACTTTGAGGAGTAGCACTTCGTAGGAAAAGACTTGTTCGCACGATCGGGTCAGTTCGTAAAGTTTTCGGGTTGAAATCACAAGTTCAAGCAGGTGGAAGATCAAGTTCGATCGAACTTGCATCCAATGGGTCAAGTTCGAGCGGACTTGATATACATGATGGTTGAACTTCTGACTTTGAGGAATGAGGCAAGTTCGGTCGAACTTAGGTCAAGTTCGAGCGAACTTGATCAATTTCTAGCGAACTTGCCCTCAAGTCCGGGCGAACTTGTTTGTTTTCTGCGTTTCGGGCCATAGTCGATGCGTAACAGTCAAAATCAGTATCCTAACCATAGGCTTAGACTAAACACGGCACTTCTACCTAATTTCCTATAGTTATGGGCTCTGATACCAATCTGTCACACCCTAACCGATGGTGGAAACATCAGGGGTAGTGGCACTAGGCGAATTAAATTGATCAAGAGATTTCATAACAATCATTTCAAAGATAATAATCAACATTTAACATCCCATACTATCAAACTCATACAATCTTCAAAACAACCATTACATTTCAACATAATCTCTTAAACATAAATCCAATTCGATCTCCCTAGATTTTTATTACAAGAGTTCCAAAACATAAACAACTAAACTACTAACTAAGCATAATCCAATGCATCCAAGCTAAAATCATCAACCTGTTACATACGTTAAAATACAAGTAGATACAATTAAGTAAAGGTGAGCATACATGTTTAAATACTACTAGCATAATAGAGAAAGCGTTCCGCAAACTAATCTAATTACGTATCATGATGCACCAAAACACATCACACAACATAGGCTCATTTCTCATGCTAACTACCGTGAGAAGGCTTGCGCGTCCATCCTAACTAGACCTCGTCGGGTGTAAGCCACACTATAGTACCATACTAGCTAAGGAGGCAAGTTAACGAAAATAAGTCCTAGTCACATGTTTCTAGTATCACGTATTGAGCATACACAACCAGATTATTCGCTTGTGATAAACAGATCGATTTGGTGAAGTGATTTTGATAGAGGAACATATGTAACACCCAAAAAGTGCATTAAAGCGAAAATGGGTCAAGTATACTCATGGTCAGTGCGTTTAGGAGAGAGATGAGGGATCTGAGGAGAGTTGCGGAGAGCGCCGGATCAGCCTGTAAGCGAACATAAGTGCATCAGTCTTCTGATTCGCTGAAACGGTTAAGTATGGGGTTGGGCAGTAGACAAGTTCGAGTGAACTTGTTAAATTTTGGTGAGATTTGAGTCAAGTTCGGTCGAACTTGGTAAGATTCTTAGGAATCTTGTCAAGTTCGGGTGAACTTGTAAGGAAATCTTACTGAAAAGACAAGTTCGGGCGAACTTGCATAGTTTATTAGGAAATTAGGCAAGTCCGGGCGAACCTGTAAGGAGTTTGGTGAAAATGGCACAAGTTTGGTCGAACCTGACCCAGATGGGTACAAGTTCGGTCGAACTTGACCTGGGTGCTGGTGGTTCTTGAGCGGACTTGATGTTTTCGGGTCCCAAATCTTGCATTTTCGCATCGTTTGCTAAGGAAATCGAGTGCCCATCCCTCCAACCTTAAGCCACTGAGTAAATCTTAGGCCGGAGAGGTCTTTTGGAGCGAACTTAGCCATTTTACATAAACTCGGGCTAATCCGGCGAACTTGAAAGTTCGTACGGGTTAGTCCAGCTTGTGTAATAGTGATGGTTTCGTCCTTGTGCTTCCGGATCTGAGATCTAGCTTCGACAACGCCTTGTTCACTCAAAAGTGAACGAAACATAAGTCATTAGTCCGAAAATGGTGTAAAAATCAAGGTTTTAAAAGGTTTTGCTCAGATCTAGTATAGATCTGAGTGAAAACAGAAGTTTCGATGGAAAAAGATGAAGATTTTCGTAAACAGAGGAGATTTGATGAAAACGAAGGCAAAGCCTTGTGCAAAATCGTTGTAAAACATTGTAAATCGTTGATGAACATCATTGTAGTTGAAATCGGGTTGATTCTTACTTAGAAAACAGAGGGTTGCAGGTTTGAGAGCTCTGGGCGAACTTACAGCAAGTTCAAATGAGAGAATGGAGCTGAGTATTTATAGGCGAAGGCAAAAAGGAGAGCTGGTGGAGTCAAGTTCTTGAACTTGCATGAAATTCATGCAAGTTCGGGCGAACTTGCTAGGTTTTCTAGTGAATATAGTTAACTTCGGCCGAACTAGTACATATGTTTACAAGTTCGAGCGAACTTGAGGTTTATGAGGGATTTTGGTGTCTCAGGCAAGTTTGGGCGAATTTGTGGTAGCCAAGTTCGGTCCGAACATGGCCTGGTGACCAAGTTTCATTTGCTGATTTCGCGGTAAGTGTTCGTTTGACGATTAGGTTCATATTAGATAGTTATATTAAGTGTTATAAGCGATGTAATAGTATGATTTAGCGATTCGAGCGTGTGAGAGCGGGTTGCATGAGTTTGCAAGTGATTAAACCATAATAAGTCCATTCCACATAAACACGTATAACAACATAAACTAATATTACCACATAATTCCAATATACAAATAAGTACTTGCGTTGAGTTTTGCGAGGAGATATGCGATTTAATAAGCGATTAGATGTGATATGACATACATAATTGTAATTAATTAACATAAACTTTTCTTATAAACGAATCTGGGATTTACAAAGGGTAGATACAATGGAAAAATAGAAGAAAAGATAACAACGAAATTCTGAGTTGTTACAGTCTCCCCTACTTTAGGAAATTGCGTCCCGAAATTTAAGTAGTAGCTGTAACAAATAGATGCGGGTACTTGACCTTCATGTCACTTTCCAATTCCCAAGTGAACTCCGCGCCGCGTTTGCCTTCCCATCAGACCTTCACGATAGGGATGCGAGAGCGCCGTAGTTTCTTGGTTTCTCGGTCCATGATTTCCACAGGCTTTTCCACGAAATGGAGAGTCTCGTTGATTTGCAGATCTTCGAGAGGTACATGGAGATTTTCTTCGGCTAGGCATTTCTTGAGGTTAGACACGTGGAAAGTCGGATGAACGTTGTTGAGTTCCGCCGGTAGTTCGAGACGATAGGCTACTTTACCGATCCTTTCAAGAATCTAAAAGGGACCAACGTATCGAGGCGCTAGCTTTCCTTTCTTTCCGACACGGCCACTCCCTTCCAAGGTGCAACCTTTAGGAGAACGTGATCTCCCACTTCGAACTGCAGAGGCCTGCGGCGTTTATCGGCATAACTCTTTTGACGACTCCGAGCTTTCAAGAGATTGTCTCTGACCTGGAGGATCTTGTCTGTCATTTCTTGAATCAGCTCGGGACCGGTGATTTGTGCTTCTCCGATCCCGTGCCATGCAATAGGCAATCGGCATTTTCTTCCATACAGTGCCTCAAAATGAGCCATTTGAATGCTGGTATGATAACTATTATTGTATGAGAATTCAATTAAAGGTAAATGCGTATCCCAGTTACCACCAAAATCTATGATGCACGCACGAAGCATGTCTTCGAGGGTGCGGATCGTGCGCATTAGTCTGACTGTCGGTTTGAGGGTGAAAAGCAGTACTAAGGTTTAACTAAGTACCAAGAGCGGATTGAAAGGTCTCCCAGAGACGCGAGGTAAAGCGACCGTCTGGTCAGAGATGATGTCACGAGGCATCCCGTGTCAACATATAACTTCGTCGGTATAGATTCGGGCTAACCGTTCGACCTTAAAGTCTTCCCGTATAGCAATAAAGTGTGCAGATTTGGTGAGACGATCAACGATAACCCAAATGCTATCGATGACCGGATGAAGTGCGGGGGAGTTTCATAATGAAGTCCATGGCTATGCTTTCCCACTTCCACATGGGAATTTCGGATTGTTCCAGCAAGCCAGAGGGCCATTGATGCTCAACTTTAACCTTCGAGCAGGTTAGCACTTTGAAACATACACGGCGATATCCTTTTACATGCCCGGCCACCAACACTTAGGACGAAGGTCCTGATACATTTTATCAGCTCGGGATGAATGGAGTATCGAGATTTATGGGCTTCGGTCATTATCAGGTCACGAAGATTGTCACGGGTGGGAATCCAAATGCGATCGAGATAGTAATAAATACCATTTGGTTTAACAACGAGTTGAGTTTCGGCGCAACATTTCATTTCTTCCTCCAAAGTATTCTCGTTGAAACAAGCGAATTGAGCGGAGCGAATCATGATTTCAAGATCATTCAAAGTTTGAGAGTCACGAACACTATATACATAGCTTCGTCGACTTAAGCATCAGCGACGACGTTCACTTTGCCGGGATGGTAGCGTATCTCGCAATCGTAATCGTTGAGAAGTTTAACCCATCTGCGATTGGCGCATATTCAGTTCCTTTTGGTTGAAGATATGTTCTAAGCTCTTATGGTCGGTGAAGACCGTACACTTAGTACCGTAAAGGTAGTGTCGCCATATCTTCAATGCAAAAACAACTACACCGAGTTCGAGATCGTGGGTCGTGTAGTTTTTCTCGTGGATCTTGAGTTGACGAGACGCATACGCGATAACCTTGTCTCGTTGCATGAGAACACAACCAAGACCAAGGTTTGAGGCATCGCAGCAAATAACAAAATCGTCTTTCCGTCGGGTAAAGCGAGCACGGGAGCGTTGCATAGCATACGCTTGAGAGTCTGATACCAATCTGTCACACCCCAACCAATGCGGAAACATCGGGGTAGTGGCACTAGGTGAATCAGATTGATCAAGAGATTCCATAACAATCATTTCAAAGATAATAATCAACATTTAACATCCCATACTATCAAACTCATACAATCTTCAAAACAACCATTACATTTCAACATAATCTCTTAAACATAAATCCCATTCGATCTCCCCTAGATTTTTATTACAAGAGTTCCAAAACATAAACAACTAAACTACTAACTAAGCATAATCCAATGCATCCAAGCTAAAATCATCAACCTGTTACACACGTTAAAATACAAGTCAATACAATTAAGTAAAGGTGAGCATACAGGTTTAAGTACTACTAGCATAATAGAGAAAGCGTTCGCGAACTAATCTAATTACGTATCATGATACACCAAAACACATCACACAACATAGGCTCATTTCTCATGCTAACTACCGTGAGAAGGCTTGCGCATCCATCCTAACTAGACCCCGTCGGTGTAAGCCACACTATAGTACCATACTAGCTAAGGAGGCAAGTTAACGAAAATAAGTCCTAGTCACATGTTTCTAGTATCACGTATTGAGCATACACAACCAGATTATTCGCGTGTGATAAACAGTTTGATTTGTGAAGTGATTTTGATAGAGGAACGTATGTAACACCCAAAAAGTGCATTAAAGCGAAAATGGGTTAAGTATACTCATAGTCGGTGCGTTTAGGTGAGAGATGAGGGATCTGAGGAGAGTCGTGAAGAGCGCCGGATCAGCCTGCATACGCGAACTGAAGTGCACCAGTTTCCAAAAAGCTGAAACGGTTAAGTTCAGTCTGGGCAGTAGACAAGTTCGGGCGAACTTATATGTAACATACAAGTTCAAGCGAACTTGTGCAGGATTGCTGAGGTTTGAGTCAAGTTCGGGTGAACTTGTAAGTTTCTCTAGGAAACTTGACAAGTTCGGTCGAACTTGTGAGGTCTTGATAAGAGGTGAGACAAGTTCGGCCGAACTTGCGAAGTGTCCTTGGAAACTTTGCAAGTTCGAGCGAACTTGGAGGTTTTATGTTGGAAAGTTGGTCTTAGTACTCAAGTTCGGCCGAACTTGACCCTTAGAGGGCAAGTTCGAGCGAACTTGGCTACTTGTGTTGTCAAAATCAATGCAATCTCGAGCTAACTTGATGTTCCGGGTCCAAAATCTTACGTTTTCACGTTGTTTGCTGAAGAAATCGAGTGTTCATCCCTCCAACCCTGTGCTACTAAGCAAACTTAGGTCGGAGAGGTCTTTTAGAGCGGTTTTAGCCGTTTTACAAAAGCATGGGCTAATCCGGGCGAACTCAGGGTTCGTTCGGGTTAGTCCGGCTTGTGTAAACCAACATAAACGTCCTTGTGCTTCCAGATCTGGGATCTTGAATGATAAATGCTTCGTTTCATATCAGAAATGAACAAAACATAACCAAAAGTCCGTATTTTGTGTAAAAATCAATGTTCAAAAGGTTTTACTCAGATCTAAACATAGATCTGAGGGGAAAATAGAAGTTTTATGGAAAAAGATTAAGATTTTCGTAAATATAAGAGATTTGATGAAAACGAAGGCAAAGCCTTGTGCAAAATCGTTGTAAACCATTGTAAAACGTTGATGAACATCATTGTAGTTGAAATCGGGTTGATTCTTAATTAGAAAAC
This sequence comes from Scalesia atractyloides, assembly GCA_947069175.1. Taxonomy (NCBI): domain Eukaryota; kingdom Viridiplantae; phylum Streptophyta; class Magnoliopsida; order Asterales; family Asteraceae; genus Scalesia; species Scalesia atractyloides. The sequence continues at coordinate 25,753,894 of CAMTDV010000021.1, forward strand.
AGAGGGTTTCGGGAGCTCATAACGAAGTTGCAGCAAGTTCAAATGAGAGAATGGGGCTGAGTATTTATAGGGGAAGGCAAAAATGGAGCTGATGGAGTCAAGTTCGGTCGAACTTGCTAGATGTGCAAGGAGTCTCAGTCAAGTTCGGCCGAACTATGTAGTGAAAGTAAAGGATTCTTGTGTCTCAAGCAAGTTCGGGCGAACTTGTGGTAGCCAAGTTCGGCCGAACTTGGCCTGGTGACCAAGTTTCGTTTGCTGATTTCGTGTTAAGAGTTCGTTTGGCGATTCGGTTCGTATTAGTTAGTTATATTAAACGTTATAATTGATGTAATAGTGCGATTTAGCGATTTAAGTGTGCGAGAGCGATGCGATAGCGAGCGTAACAATAACCACAAACACACATAACACATAAATAACATAAAACCACATATTAACTGCGATTTGCGATGCGATGAGATTAGCGATGCGATTTAATAAGCGATTGGATGCGATATATCATACATAATCATAATTAGTCAACATTAACTTCATTAATAAGCGAATCTCGGATTTACAAAGGATAGATACAATCGATAATAAAAGAAAAGATAGCAACGAAATTCTGAGTTGTTACATGTACGGAGATCCAAAAATTTTTGTAATTATTAAAATATCATATTTTAATGATTGGAATGCAAAAATATCATTCGTTACGCTTTTACGGTCGCGCACACGTTCGTTACAATTTTTGTCGTAATTAACCAAAAGCCGCAACTGTACGACCAAACGAACCGACATCCGAAGCATTTTTGAGCACATTTCAAGTTCCCAATACTTTATTGTCCTTATAAAGCTTGAAAATGGGGTTAACGGGTGTTAAAAATGCCAAAACGCGTCAAAAACAAGTTTAGGGGCCAATTCTGAAACTTCAGCCCCTGCAAGGGCCTTACGGACCGTAAGGAAAAACTCCATACGGTCCGTAAGGGGTCCCTAGCTCATCAAAATTGTTAAATCAAGGTGGCAGCTTCTTGTTAAATGCCTTGTGACTCACCAAACGAATTTGCCACCTTCCCCTCTGCATTTGACACCTAAGGGACACTAATCAAGTTCAGGGATGACTCATGGACACTTGTCATGATCAAATGAACCCAATTCAAGTATAAAAACCATGGTGTTCTTCATTCTTGAACTTTTGCAACCATCTCTTTTGTCCCATTCTGCTTCAATCCGAATTTGGCAACCATCTTGGAGCTTTCTCTAGTGTTCTTGATCAATCTTTGGCGTTTGTAAGTGTTCTCTTTCATGCTTGTTTCAATTCTTGTAGTTTAATTGGATTAAAAGTCATAAAATTTGACTTTTGTTTGACTTCCAGAATTGATCACGAATTAATCAACTTAAAATCCAGTTGAACCTTGCAATATGATGGTAATCAAGATGCTTAGGATCCCTACTGATCTTACCTACTGATTGCTATCATTTCTAGTCATTTTGACAAGTCAAAGTTTCGGTCAAAATGCGATAAATGCGCATTTCACGACGGAACTAATTTTGGGTGTCAAAACAGTTTGTTTTAATGCCAAAACTCTTTTATAAACTTATTTAAACATGTCAAAACATGTTTAAATCGTCAGTCTTATTTTAGTGCTTGTTTAGAGTCGAAAGTAGAACGGTTTGACCACCGGTTTGACTTTCGAATCTGACCCGTTTGGTTGATCTTTGAATCCAACCAAATACATATTTATGACCATAATTATAAAGGAATAACCCTCTGAGGTTATACCTTATGGTCATGTCATTTGGTTAGTGTTATGATGATTAGTTGATATAATCTTCAATAATGACAAAATGCCCTTTTTTGAAAATAAATCAACTAAGAGCATATGTGACATAAAAATTGACATACAATCTGATGTAACAACAACATTAAACATATTTTGGTAATTATGATTTATAATAACACATATCTAACCATCCGATGCGTAGTTATGCAAATGACGTGTTAAATGGCTTAAACTACCTTAACGGGTCATAAAGGGTCAAAAGCACTTAAGAATCTTTCCAACTCAGAATGTTAACTTTATTAAACCATTTCATATGAGTTCCAATACTCATTTGGTTTATAAGGTCTCATTCTATCCGATTCTCCGATTTCAAGTCCCGATATTTACACAATTATCCGGTTATAGGACACGCTTGATTTCTCGGACTTTTGAGCTTGTTTGATCTTTGATTCAAGGTTACAATAGCAATCACATGTGAGTACATAGCTCCCCTCTTATATGTTTTGCAAATATTTGGGGTGATTCATAAGTGATAAATCATTTTCGAGTTTACAAAATACAAATACTATGGTTTATATAAACAATACGATTTCAATAATGTGAACAAACTTGTTGGTGCGTTGTATCCATAACAAGAATGACATTCATTAACAATGGTCAAGCCGACCAGTAGTAAGTTACGGCGCCTAGGACTGACAATCCCGTTGCCAAAATTCCTTGGGTTTGTGGGAAGTTTGGGAAGCGACTGAAACTGTATTTGTAACAAATCCTATGGTGGTTTGTTATACGATTAAGGGACCCCATGGGTGGTCTCGAACAAGTCAACAAAGGTTTGAATGTATTCACGAAACGACCAAAAGTTTTCACAACTAAAACAAGGAACGATGAACGATTGGTTTATAATAAGGAACGATGAATGATTGGTTTATAACAAGGAACGATGAACAATTGGTTTATAACAAGAACAGTGAACAATGGACGATTGGTTTATGGTAAGTGATTAGATAACGTGACGAGTGTAATGTGATAAAATCATGGTGGATACGCCGCTGGTACTTCCTATATATAAGTGCTTTTATCGTATTACATTGGTTGGCGTTATTTGCATCACTTGAGCAAATGTTTTTTTCAAACAAAGACAACGATTTTCGATCAAAGATATAAACCATACGAGTTATTTCAAAACAATTTACAACTTGGATTTACAAAACAAATATTTTCGAGTCGAGGTTCATGGCTACTAGATTTTATAAACTTTTAATCACATGTTTTAGTCGATTAACTATTGCAATATTAAATGCTTTCAAAACAAGGTTTTCACCTACGACTCTAGCAGCCGGATTATGTATTGCAAATATATATAAAGCCATGGACTTGACACACTCACCAAAACCTATGTACTAGCAGCATATTTTTACTGACTCGTTTTCACATATGTTTCAGGGAACAATGCTTGATGATTCTGATGCATGCTCATATAGATTTGGACGGGCCTTAGTGACTATAAAACAAGAAAGACAATAATTATGCATATTTTGTTTATTTGATTGTTTTAAAACGTTTCTAGACAATTATGACAATATAATCTATGTTTAATATCCATAAAACGTAACATCAAATACCATGTGTTGTGAAACAATCTGTTAACGTGACTCCCCAAGTGTTTCCGCCGCGTGTTGTTTTTACGTGATTTGGGGTGTTACATATTAATCCCATTAGTTGTTGCAGTTGTGAACCTACCTGACACGATCAACCCTTTTTTTTGAAATTCCACTATATAAGACAATACTGTCAGCTAACTTCTCTACTACCGAGAGAAGTCCTGCCACATCAGCAGGTATCTTGCGTTCATCACTTGCAAAATTACTTATAACGCATTCAATAAAGACAGTAATCATTAAGAATGGGACACATAATACAGACATAAAAAACAAATGGAGCTCTGAACAAACCTATCTATTAGATTGTTACAACAAAAGCTTATACACTTGATGTTAACCTTGTCAAAGTACATGTATAATTTGTGATGATAAATTAGTATCTGCAAGTGAAAATATACATCCTCCAACAAATCTTCCTAAACTATCATAACGTTCCAACTCTAGATCTAACCTTAACCCATCAAACGAAACCCTAGGTTAGGGTGCTTACCTCAGTCGTTGGATCCTCCGAAGTTCGGATTTGCAATCTTAATCAGAGTCGCTGGTTGATCATCGGATCTCCATGTCGTCGCCTGTGATCCACGACGGAACCCTATATGCAGATCCAATCCACCATCAACGGTGTTTCTAACCTCTTATCTGAACGGCTCTGAAGAAAGGCAATGGAAAGCAAGAATGTGTGGCTCTTTTACAGGCATAACACCACCCTTATCATAGACACACCGGATTTGGTGGCTACTCCCGGTCGCCGACGGTGAAGTGCCAAACCACCACCAGAAGTCATTGTTTCTCTCTCTCTCTATGGTATGTGTGTCACTAACGCAGGGACTTCAACCACGTAAGTGTGTATTATTGGCGAGGGAGACGCGTGTGTACTGTGTACTAATCATGCAACCACCCAAATAGAACAATCACAACACACCACACCTACAAACACTATTCATTCCACTTGATTTATTAATAGCCACCTGCATCATAACCAATACAATATTAAAAAAAAGTAAATTTCACCTTATGGTAGCCAACTTCTTCAATGTCGTACTAAACTCACTCACACTTTTTTCTGTCGTCGCCTGACCCACGACAGAACCCTATAACATTCACATATTAACATTCACATATAGCTGTATACATATAAAGTTATTAAAAGTCTTATGTTAAAACATAAAAAATATATTAAGATATATAATAGTAACCTGGCCATCTTATGTTAAAAACAGCTCAACTACAAACACACCAGCACCTTGTAATTTATGTGCCCATTATAACCTGTTATAACACATTATATCCAAAAATAGTCAATTAAGTTGTAAGAAAATATGCGACATACACCCGAACTATTAAAAATAGCTGATATCATAAGAATTAACTGATAGAACACGTCACAAAATTATGGAAAGAACGATAATTACCGCACCACCCTCTCGCCCACTCGCTTGTCATCACGATGCCTGACCACCATCAAAGAATTGACCCAAACTCAATACTTGAAATCCATCCTTCATTAATGAATGTGTAGAAGCAGCTGAAGTTTATGGTTTTGGTTGTTGGAGTTGCCATTATCCATGAAGCCATGTTTGTGCTCTGTAAATTCAGAAGCAATATAAGACACACCGGAATTGATGCACATAAAACACTAACCTACTCTTGTCGATCTTCTCCATGAGCGCCAACTAAAAAAATTTGTGTGGCAGCTGGAAAATGCCAAATCACAACCTCTGTTCAACCCAGTGAGCCCTGCAATCGTATTATAACTTATTTTTCACAAATAGAAAGAAAAAACATACTCTAAAAACTATTCAACAACCTATGTTCAACCCAGCTGGCAAATGCCGAATCACAACCCCTACAAAATTATAAAAGCAATAAGAAATAAAACATCTTGTTTGAACCCACACAATCGGAAGCATAAACATGCTAATTAATTCAAATTTCTAAATGAAAAAGAGTATTTTTTTTATTAAGACCCACATGCTTAAAAGCCTTGTTCTTGTTGTCCCAAGAATAACAACAGCTGCAGAACACAACCGAACCATTCAGTTTTTATTTGAATAAGAAATAAAGGGTAGGATCCTAAGAGAAGAGCACCCTATTTGAGAAACTTGAGAAGAAATCTGGACCACACATTTTTCCAAGCTTTTCGTAATATACACATATGTATAGTTTACATTTGACAATATACATATGTGTATAATTCAATATTCATATATGTATATAGTCACTTTTAAGTATACATATGTGTACATTACGAATTACTTGAAAAAATGTGTGGTCCAGATTTCTTCTCAAGTTTCTCAAATAGCCTACCTCTTCTCACATGATCCTAACCATATATATATATAATATAAACTATACTAAAGTACTAATCCTAATCATTGAATGAAATGATTTGGGACGTTGTATAAATTAAAATAGACTCATTTGACATGTTAGCCTTGAAGTAGCCTTTTTATTGACCCTTGAGATAAAGCACAACCCAAATTGACTTACTTGTAAATAAATGAGTAAAAATTGCCTACACTACTGGTAATGTATTAGAACAGAAGCTTTAACCTCAAAAAACTTGTCGACATGCGTAGGCAAGCTACCACCACTCATCCCAGCCTGTACAATATAATAGCTTCTGAATCACTTGTCGGTCCACTATGATTCTTGAAGATTGTAAGATAACTGGATCCTTAATTAGCGTGTACTGTAGTACCAAAGTTTTATATTGTCCGTGAGATACTTTTGCTTTTAAAGAGATTGTTACATCAAAAACCATATTAAATAACTCGAAGGGATCTGCCGGTTTAGACTGGACCACATCACACCACACCGCATAGAAACCACACATATATATATACATAAACAATGGAACCACAAAAATCACACATATCAAAAGATTCTAAACCGGTTTTTTACATACACCATGAGATTGTCATGTTGGCAGGAAATCGGGTAAGCGGGTGTTGTAGTAGAGGTTGGAGAAATTCGGAATTCGAGTCAATTGTTTGTCCCCTTATGGGATGTGTCATGCGTCCTTATTCTTACACATGCGCCAAGGTGACACACAAGGCGTTCACATTGCATCTCATATTTGGAAATGCCAAACAAAGTTTAACCTGATCCAGTCCGATTTTCATTATAGCAAGAGTTAGATCATCTGCCAACAACACTCTCCTATTTCACTGCAAGCAGAGAAAATTTAGAATAACTTGATTTCGAGTCAGGTTACTTCACCTCAGAAGTTTGTGATCAACTCGTTCCACCTGAAAAAAACAAAAAAAATCTACCACGAACAACCTGATACTAACAGACCAACAATGTTACATTAAGCCCGTTAAGACTTTGTTAACTCTATGGAACTTGTAAAAAGGAAGAACAATGAATTAAAAACTTTTTATTTCATTTCCTTAAAGACAAATGGTTAATAAAGGAAAAACATACCGTATAGTTCAGACTCTTGCCTAGCGCGCTATACACATTTACAGGCGCTCTTCTGATAATCATTTATGCTACATTTTTAACTAAACTATTTTTGTTTGTTACCCCTAAAAAATTCAAGCTTGCAGTTTAGTATTTAGATTGATAAACGAAGTTGACTTCAGAAAGTCAAACTCTGCAAGATATTTTTTTGCTGATATTGACTGTAAAAGGTCAAGCCATCACAAATTTCTTTGGGATTAAGGTGAAGGTTATAGGGAATGTAGAAGAGGTGGTTGAGAAAATCATGCATTTTACTGGAAACCTTAAGGGGGTGACGCTTAGAACAGATGATAACGCAAAGGCTTTATCTTTATTGATCTTGTCGCTTTAGATATATCTAGAACTTTACTCTTAGGGGAAGGTAACCTCCCCAAACGTCTTCTTTTCTATCCTAATGGCATCAAACAATTAAACCGTCACGGTCATTTGCAAACAAAAGCAGTCAGAGACGACATCTTAACACCCATCACTTAATGGTTTTTAGAATTCCAAAATCAGCTATTCACCAACATAAGGAATGATTATTATGTATTCTTGGCCTCGTAAGGGTACCAAGCATCTAGTTTATCCAAACGGTACAATGACCATAGTTATCCCACTATGTGGTGTGATGAATTATGTAGTACCATGCACCCTTTTTAGGATTGAACAGGATATTGAATTGACCGTTTAATCAGACTGGACGTACCCGTATGTAGCTCTAATCTGCTTCTTCCAAAAATGCACATGTGACACGATCCGTACCAAGGAATGTGTACCAGCAACATCAAACTACAAATATTGATCCAAATTTGTAGTTACTTATAAAGGTTATAACTATAGAAACAAATTTTAAAAAATCAAATATTAAATCGACAATATGGTAAAGTAGTGGAAATGAAGCTGACGATTTCTGGCTCGCTTATAAACTACAAATTTCAAGTTACTTATCAAGCCACCATCCCAAAACGGACCTTTGGATCCCCCCACAAAAACATTAAAAAAGAGTGTAGAAATTGGACTTCCACTACCATGTTTCAAATCAAATGTTTGAGCATGTAACAGTGGGGGAAACCATATTGACTTTGACCGCCATGTGTGACTATAGAGTTCTCCAGAGTCCAGCCCAATTTCTTGCTATCCATTTATATCTTAAGAGAATACAAACAGATTCACATATTACATAAAAATTACTGACAAAGTGAAAATATAAAAGTAAAGAGTACAAAATTCTTAGCATCGTTTACATTTCTCAAATTAAAACAAAGACCTAAACTTGTGTGGTAATTAAAAAAATGGTCGGTTGAGGCCATGAGTGGACTAAAAAGACATTGTTTCGAAACAGCGAACCGTGCCTTTCTTTTTATAACACCAAGAGTCAACCACACATTATAAGAATCCAGACAATTAAAATAGGTTCTTTTGATCCGAAATAAGAAGCAAACCAACACACGGAGTATATGATAAGTATATCAATAATAAAAATACAAAACACATTAAAAGCATCAAGTTATTAACTTGAATAAAGCAATACATTAGTTTTTTTTTCTCTTTCTCTTTTTTACCACAATTAGGATTTTTTTATGACTGGGACTACTCAATAAACCGTTCAAAGACACATCAGGTTCATCTAATCCAATGAACTAATTGTTATAATCAATCTTTCCTCACTAAATATGAATTAAAGAATTTAGACAATGAGAACGAAAATCATAAAAATGAAAACCTCAAGCTCCAAAACTGCAAATATAAGAAGAAATCAACAGATAGGTTTTTAGGGTTTTCAAAGTACGACTTTCAGATATCAATCACTTAAAAATAACTCAACGAAATACCAGCAATTGCGTCAAATGGTAGTCCCCACGAATAAGAAATATAGGGTTGATTTCCAAAACAACTGTTCTTATTCCCCACTTCATCTTTGTGAGATCTGCCTTGAAATACCAAAAGTGGCCTGATCAAATACATAAACAAAAATGGAGAATAAAATCATAAGAAAATAGAGAGATTGTTACCTTAAACATTTAGAATCTCAAACTTATTGATAAAAATAACTTGTATACCTGCTTGTAGAAGTCATGTGGGAGACCGACAAGTATTCGGGCACCGTCGCCGGTGTTCGTCTGACATCCGCAACATCTCAATCGGCTCAGATTTTGTACCCATATCTATACAAAAAAAAATACATGGATTCGATTATAAAAAAAAAAGATGGATTAGATTATAAATTAAAAAAAAAACCTACTGAAAGATGAAGGAGAAGAAGAACGGCGTAGCAGGGATGTGAAACTAGGAGCGGTGAAGGAGAAGAATGAGGCTACAGATAAATTTAGGTTTTAGATAGGTTATATACTCGGGTCATAAAACGGGTCGAATTAGTTAAATGGGGCTTCACTGTCAAAAAAAAGAAAGCTACCCATAGTTTTGAGGCCAAAACTAATATTGAGAAGTTCTATAATCATGTCACAGCCAATATCTTTCATATTTAATATATATAATAGATAATAGATTTTTGTTGTCAAAGCTTCCATATACCATTTGGTAATTTGAAAGAATCGATCTTTTTTCTATTCTTTACAATCATACTTTATCTTATATATTTAGACTAGTTGATGCCTCGTCTGTGTTGCGGGACGATGGCTGAATAATAAGCTAGTGTTAGGCAGTTTATTGATACGGAAAACAATTAAATCGAGTCAACAAATTAAAATAAAACACCTTTATAGTTTTGATAAAAAAAAAACTAAAACAATGATAATATTATAATTTTTAACTGAAGGAAAGTTGTATTTTTTATTAGGGTAAAATCCTAATTTGCCAAAAGCTAGAGTGATGACAACACTGTGAATTTGAAACAGGGGAAAAATTGTACATTTGCGCAGGGGCACATTTGAAATTCTGAACTTGAGGCAACAGTGTAATATAATTTTGAACTAAGGGTACATTCGTAATTTTAAGTACCATAATTTTATTTTTATTGATGGCAAAATCGTAATTTTGAGTTCGGGGAAAAGCATAATTTTATTTTGAACCGGGGCAAAAACGTAATTTTGAACCGATGGCGAAATCATAATTTTTAAACGGGGGGAATCATATTTTTAACGGAGGGCAAAATCGTAATTTTTAGCTGGGGGCAAAAGCATAATTTTATTTTTAACTGGGGCGAAAAGGTAAATTTGAGCCGAGGGTAAGATCGTTTTTTTAGCCGATAGCAAAATCGTAAATTTGAGCTGGGGACGAAAGCGTTATTTTATTTTGAGCTGGGGGTAAAGCCGTAATTTAAATAGGGGCTAAAACATAATTTTACGTTGGAGTTGGGGGCAAAAGCGTAATTTTAAGCTGGGGGCGAAACCGTAATTTTAAAGTGAATATAAAACAATAAAGTTGTTGGTCCAACGGGGGAGTGCAAGGCCAGCTGCCTGGCACTATTCCCCCAAACTTCCTTTTGTATATGTAGTAAATAAATTATGTAGTTTATCTCGTATAAGTTTTAAATTTGCTGATAGCTTAGGCTGGGCGGTGTTGGGGTCGGCATAATGGCGGCTTGGCTCGGCGTCGCCCCCAACACCATATCACCCCCCCCCCCCGGCCACGGCATGCCCGACCTTCCCAAGCCGGAGACGACGCGCACAAAAAGACAAAATCCCCACCTCCTTCTTCTCACACACACATATACATACAACTTATACATATATATTTTAGGCTTATCACCCATTTCCCCCCTCCATCCTCTTTGCCCCATCCTCACACCCGATCTACGTGGCGCTTACGTGGCGGGTTATCCTCCGGGCACCATATCGCATAGCCTTATAGTGGGTGGATCATCTACAAGACAAAAAATTCATACGAAGTGTACGTGACTAGGAGATGAGGACAAGTGGCATTAGCTTGAATGGTAATTTAGTCTTTTCTCACTTAAACAATTTCCCTCATTGATTTCAAACGGCTATAACTTTTTCATACGTCAATATTTTTTTAAAAATATACCGTATTAACGAGCATTTCATTCTCTTTAATTCGAGCAGCATACTGCTGTAGTTTGCTTAAAAATTTTTACAGGATTTTGAATACCCATTAGTCCATTAAGTGATTACGTGATTTTGAATACCCAGCACATGACTACGTGATTTTGAATATCAATTACGTGATTACACATTCAATATAAGTTCATTACGTGATTACAAATTTAATATGATTTGTTATAACCAATGTTATTACAATTATGGTTATTACGTGATTACACATTCAAATAATAAGAACTTGATATTTTATGCTTTATTACATCCCTAAATCTCTAATGTACGACATTATGTAGTTATTATAGGTGATTTGGCTAATAATTTGTATATAATTTATCCTTAATCACTTAGTGGTGTTTCACATAAAATACTATAATGAAATCACATAATTACGTAATGGACATTCATAATCCTGTATTCAAAAGCACGTAAGCACGTAGTCATGTGTTGGTATTCAAAATCACGTAATGGCGTAATTGATATTCAAAATCACGTAATCACGTAGTCATGTGTTGGTATTCAAAATCACGTAATGACGTAATGGGTATTCAAAATCTTGTAATTTTTTTAAGAAAATTATACCAATAGGCTGCTAGAATTAAAGAGAATGAAATGCTCGTTAATACGGTGTAATTTTTTTTAAAAAAATATTAACGTATAAAAAAGTTATTAACGTTTGAAAATCAAGGGGGAAACTAGTTTAGTGGGAAATGACCAACTTACCCTTTCTTCTATTTGTTTTTCAATTGTTTGAAATTGAAACTGAGGCAACTTTGCATACCCTTATCTTAGACGTAGATCTCATAAATGAATTGTTATAATTGTCGCGTACCCTTCATACATAAAAAAATGTCTTATAGGGTATCCGCACTCTAGCCTTATAATCACTTCACATCATATTGTAATAAATATCTATTTGTATTCAAAATACAACAATTATTTCCTAACTGAGTCTAAAACCAGGTTATAATCAGGGTATTTTTGACATTAAATTATTATGAGGTATATAAATGATGTTGTAAACTACCCCTGGTTATCACTACACAACAATTATACCAAAAATACCCCTATTTATAATTAGATTTTTAGACTGAGTTAGGTAATATGATCAAAATAGCATGAAAATGGAAAAGTAAAGGACCTAGAGAAGAAAAAAAAAACTATTTGAACTAAAATGACAATTTAAATCAAACCTCAGGGACTAAGGGACTAAAATGTCAATTTACTCTTTAATATACTATAATGTTATTATTCAAGTATCGTTATTAATTAATAAAACTAGTGGAAAAACCCTGTGTTGCAGCGGTATCGACAATATAGGGCAAGAATATAATTCAAATCTCAAAATGGTAAAAAAAATCATACGTAAGTTGTGTATATATATAAAATCACCCGCACTTCATAGTGGATTAAGTTTTAACTGCTACAAGGGATAGTTAAAATGATAGCATGCCATGTTCTTTATAGTCATTACACAACAAAATGTTTAGATGGGTCCTTAATTTACATTAATCACATGAAGCGGAAATTTACAGTTAACTCTTATTAATATTATAAATATTAGTAATATTCACCACTTCAAGCTCATGATCAAGCTAAGGCTGCAATGCCTTCTCATTATTCTGATAATAAAACTCTATTAATAAAATATTAGCAATATGCCATCAATGTCCTTCGATATTCTATTATTTACACCCAAATGGTGTATAATACTAAAACATGTGTATACATATATTAGTACATAAATCAATAACAAGAATGTTAAGAGTCCTTTGACTAACCAGACTTAAAGCAAGTGATATATTATAAGAGCCAACTAAATAAACCCAACTGGAAATGCCATCCTTAAGTGTGATGCTTGAAGAGCCAGAAACAGTAAAAGAAAGTAAACTGAAATCTTGGTAAAAGTGGCAGCTTGACCATTTGCTTACGAATGGTAACATTACCTGAGTTGTCACCAAGAGGAATCAAGGATTCGTTTATTTAGAGTATTTTATTACCTGTCATATAGATCAAAAACAAAGATCAGCGTTAGAAAATTAATTGATTTTTTTATAAGAGCAAACCTTCGTTAAAAACATTATAACATTTATAACAAATACTATCAATATATGTATATGTAAAAAGTAGTGAAGTTTGTTGAATTATAGAGGCTGGGAAAATTGATCTTACAAGCATATTAGACAAAGGAATCTTTATGTTGGTAACACCTTTTAATTCCGTTATTTCCCTGGTCGCTTCAAATATAACATCTCTTCTTTTGTGGCAGAGACAACCTTCTAGATAGTCATAAAATGAGTGGTCCCCACTTTGATTATTCATACTTGATTCTCTGATTAGCCTATAAAATGTATCACACACATGACAGTGAGTAAGAACTTAGCCAACCTGTACCTTAGTTTAGAAAAATATATATTTAATGATAATAATAACAATACCTGACTGGTGTAACGAAGCAACAGCCATTGAACAAAATGCTAACGCACTGTACCCCTTGTTTAGCTGGTAACTAATTTGCTCACATCTAATCTATCATACCTGATGATGAGATGAATATGAGCATTGATAATTGTCTACTTCGAACGAGTATAGGCTCGAGCTCGTTTTAACTTATGAAAACTTGAGCTCAGCTCGTAGATAATTTTTCAAGTTCGAGCTCTGCTCAAGTTTGGCTTGTTCATTAATTATAATATAATTTTTATAAACTATAATTATTATATACAATTTAACTATTTTTTCATAATATTATAACTAGTAATTATAACTATTCAAATATATATATATATATGTGGAGAACCATAGCTTCCAGCCTATTACAAAAACAATATGGAAAATAAGTATGCTAAAATCCAATATCAGTTACCAAAAACATGAAGACCTGCACATATCTGAGGAGGTACACCTTTGCCTAACTTCCTCTCAACCTTATTTTTTGGTGATCCGCCCACTTGAACTGAACCTAAAAATCAACCAATAAATGACTCAATATAAAATTAGCTAGTGTTCTATTTAAACGATCAACTGGAATATATAGACAGCTTGGTAGTTAAGACTCCATGAATTTCTTACAAAAATATAACTTGCCGGAACATCATCAGATCAACTGCAACCTAAATGGCTGGCTATATGAAGATTTTTTAAGCATCATGTAGCAACACACCTAGCTTATCAATCTATTAATGACTCCACAGGTAGGGAACACCCCAGGGTTATGAATTAGTAACTGAAAATGAGAAGCACAAGCTAGACAATCACAATTTCTCAAGGTTGTAAATGCATACAGTTATTCAACCTTCAATAGATGTACCAATTTGTGTTTAAAATCAAAACATTCTAATGCATTCTATCAATGATAACTAACAAGCAATAATTCACTCCTGATTTAGAACCTTAAGTAATACCCAATCAGCCAATCTTCACCAATCTTATAGCTGAAAAAAAAAACGATGAACCAACCGGGAGAGAATGAAAAGAGAAAATAACCAAAACAAGCATCATCACCTAATAAAAACTTCAAAAAGTATAACTGATTAACCTAAAAACTTAAATAGGGGCTCAGTCAGGTTCAAAATGCAAAACAAATACAACTAATCGATAAAATCGAACAAAATGGTGTTGTAGAAAAGAGATACCTAACCGTCCACGTTATGAGAGGATGAATTGGAAGAGGAAGAGTCGTGATGGTGACCGGTGTTGTAAAACATCTCTGCTATTCGGTAAAATATAAATAAATTCATAATCATCAAAATAAAACAAACGATAGTAGTAAATAAAATAATGAGAAAATTACGAAATTAGCCAAGAAAAAAGTCAAAGGACCAATCTAGCCAACTCATGCGTCCTTGGAAGGCCACTCACAGATCCCAAGTCTTCTAATGCGTCTGCATGGCTAAGTATTGCGTCCGCCAATCCCCAACTGACACCTGGAAAGACTCATCCCATCCCATGCGTCCGCGGAGTCAACCCATGCGTCTGCGGACTCATCCCATGCGTCTGCGGACTCATCCCATGCTTGAAAGACTCATCCCATGTTTGAAAGACTCATCCCATGCGTCCGCGGACTCATCCCATGCGTCCGTAGACTCATCCCATGTGTCTGTGGCCACATGTCTATTTTTATTGGGTTTCGCCCCGAGGACTCATCCCAAGCTTGAAAGTCACATACATGTGAGTGGCCGCATGAGGTGGCTAGATTGGTAATTTGACTTTTTTCTTGGCTAGATTGGTAATTTTCCCTAAAATAATTCTTTAACAGTAACGTGAGTTTTATAACAATGAAGTTTAGATCAATGAGCACTTTCACAACTTCCAAAAGAATGCCATGCTTGTTAGCAGGGTCCACTTGTTTCAATAAAACACTAAATCAAACAATCGGTTTCTTTCAGGTAATAACACAAACAACTTGTGGGCATGCTATTAATCAGGCTCTTCTATGCCCTAAAACATGATGAAATTGTCAAATGGGTGTCTGTACCTAGATGATTGTAATGATTTTACATGATTCGTTGCCCTCGTGGCGGGTTCATGTGACAGATAAACATTTAATAGTCGTCTTCCATGTTCCGAGAGTAACTCCTACCGGTGGTTTCTAAGAAAATATGAATCAAATCTTCAAAAAATCACAAAGAAATCAACAAGAAGAGGATTATGAAACAGAAAACCACATACCCATTGCAGTTCTTGACTCGTATGATACATGTGACCCCTGTTTTCTTTATTCTTTAGGGTTAAAAACGCAAATTGAAAGCTGTGAAAAAGCAGAACAAGATCCAGAGCTTGTCAACCGAGATATATTCAATCAACGGTGGTGACCGGTGGAATTCTCCCCTACTCTCACATCTGTTTCCCTCTCCATCATTGAAGATTGCAGATGGAAAATGGAAGGACATTCGATTTGGCCGCCTTACATTCAACAAATGGATATTAGGGAGAAGGGAAATTGAGAGGGTGACCGATAAAAGGTAACACGTTATTGTACACTGTGCATTACGAACTTGTGTGGGTATGATGGAAGGGTAGGAATGGAAAGAATGGTACAAAATTAGGCCTTTTAGTCATGATCTTTCCTCTGCCATTTTAAAATTATCATGGAACTTACTATTTGGTACATATGAAATGCTTTATATAGACGTAAAGATACTCAAAAATCAGGGATGCTACAAAAACCGAGTCTCGATTGGTATAAAAATATATGTATAATTATGCGCATATCAAAACCAACTTAGGGAGAAATTTTTGCCTCAACATGGGATTAAAATGCCTCACTGTCAAGCATCGCTTTAACCGAGCATCGAATATACATCCAAATCTTGAAGGTGAAGGTGTATGGTTCATTTGATTTTCAGATTATCAACTAATGTATCATCTTTACAAACATAACTTACCTCCTTGTATTGGCTTTTGCAAAATTTTCAAAGCTGAATTTACGAACTTATTTTTCACATTTGATCCAAGGACTCACAAACTTTACAATGTCTTCAAAGTTGCATGTACCGAATTATTTTTTATATTTGTTCAAAAGACTCACTACCATTACAATGTCACAGTAAACATCTAACAAGTTAATGCATAGCATTCAATCAACTTCAATTCTTCAACCAAAAATTCAAAACAAGTTTAAAAAAAAAAGTACATTTAAACAGTGAAATGAAACTCGAACTTCAATCTCAGTTTGAAGTTTGATTCATACTATCCCCATATATCTTCACTCAATTTCTCAATGCAATTTAATATGCAACTCCATTTCCAACTTAATGTTTCACAGCATCCCTCAAATCTTCAAATTCATGACACCTTGTGAAAAATCCACTCTATCAATTTCTTCAACTCATCATCTCCAAGATCATCAGTAAAAGAAATAATGGGGATGGCGTTTTCAGGCTGCAAAACGTAAGAACAAGGCTTATCGTCTACAATCACCACCTTCGTCAGATCCTGCCCTAAATTCCACAAATCCTTAACAAACCTCCTGCCGAATTTCTTACACGAATCCCGATACAGCCTATGCGAAATCAATCCGTCTGGATCCACAACCATAACGTAGTTAAGTTGTCTTGATCCTTATAGATCCTAATACATCAGGTCCCAAAACAGTTTTAAAAGTTGTCCAAAACATTATTAAACATGACATGTATCAACAACCACAAGATACGTCAAAATCCCGGAGTCGAACTCAAGTACCTGAAGAACACGTTAAATCAAGTGTCAACATAAAGGAAGGTGAGTTTACATATTCAAATTACAAATAATTTGATCGAAGGAAAACTTTCATATGTTGTGTTTATCATTAAAACATCCATATAATTTAAGAAAGTCAATTTTATTTCCTTACAAAAATCCGAGGGTTATTCATCGTAAGCATTTTCTGAAAACCTTTGATATTAAGACATCTTCACAAGGTTTTTACATATTAAATTTCTAGTGTCAAATGTTCAGATTCGTAAGTTTGCAAAACATTATGAGCTATATATTAACAATGAAGGTATAATCAAAGCAAGACAATAACATAATATAAATTCGTCGCTTGACTTGACACAGAGCTACCGGTCACGATGGGGTAGTCAACCCGAAAGATCTATAAAAACCTCCACGCATAATAATATTAATGATTAAACGGAAAATTTTGCGCAAGAGCCCGCAATGGGTCTCTTATAATGCCTGCCCCATGAACAATATATAAATATATATATATATATATATATATATATCCTACTAAAATGATAAATTTAATATTTTGTGTTGTACGAATCCCCGAAGTCCCCACCGAAACGTAAGCCTGAACCGATACTTACTCTCTTGAGAACGAGCAAATTCGTAATAACTTTAGATTTAAGCATTTACATATCTACACGGTTGTTTTATCCCAAACACCATAATAATCCTCGTTTCTCCCCAGAACACACACACACACACACACACACACACACACACACACAAATATATATATATATATATATATATATATCAATCAAAACCCGTTTCTTCCCCAAAATATATATCAATCAAAACCGGTTTCTTTCCGAAACATATTTATATTCAATCCAAAATCATGTTATCCTCGAAAACATATTTATATCATTCCAAACCATATATTCCACGAAAATATATTTATAATTTATTCAAAGGCATGTTTTATACAAAAAACGTATAACTATCCTTTGAAGGCGTGTTCTTCCCCCAAATAATATATAAAATAGTAAAAAGAGGGTTAGTGACACTCACCTTTGGGTGCGTATTTATATAGCGTAATCCCATAAATTGATTCTACACGTCCTAATTTACGGAGGAATGATTTAATAATCAATATTCTACAAAAAATCCTAGTTTCTCCAATACTTAGAATTTCACATAACTTTGAGATTTTTTCGAAAAGTCTTTATTTTTTATTATGTTGGCGCACTTATTTATATATTAGGATTTTCGCGACTTGAATGATTTTAATGGTGACCCTCATTATGTTATATTCGTTATCACTCTCGTTTATAAGGAATATATCTAGGATTTGCACTTCGTAATATATATATACATAAACGTTAACATATTGTTAAATATCGTAGTAAACGTATCTCGTCGGCTTATATATTTTATCATTTTTAAAGCACTTATACATGAAATAACTCATCAAGTTAACCTATATATTATCGATATACCGTTTTAAACCACACAAGTGTACATGTATAGTCTAAATTCCTGCTATCATGTTATCACTTAGTATATCACATTACATATTCTCATAATCACATATCACATCATATTACACAAAGTTTACTCTTTAACAATCAATTTTCGTGTACATTGAAATATGCGTGGGCGTCGAAAGTCACGTACGACTAGCCAAACACCAAATATTCTTAATATAAGTTAAAATACTTAGATTTATCATAAAAATATCAGTTTATAAGCTGATCTAAAACATCTTTACAAAAATCACTTTAAAAGTTTATTTTTACTGTTTCTAACACATAATCTTGTACCGAACTTTACTATAATCATCCCAAATGATCACGACTTGATATTTTAACATAAAACATGTTATTTACTGAATACAATGGTAATTATACTTATGTTAGTGCAGATTTCATGTAAGCCACGTAATCATGCTATTTCACCCATTTTACTGCTTTTTAAGCTACATGTCCAACATACAAAGCTATCAAACTTATAACAGAGTTTCATGTCATTATAAAACATAAAATAATATTATTTTTATTGTTTATAATCTGATTTAATACATTTTTGTCATATCATAACAATTTCATCATCTCTGACCATTTAATCATCATGCATTATGTACAAGCATATAATGCATGGTCATCATGTCATCATCATACTTCATGAACTTAAATGTATCTATCATGTATTTAACTCATGTTCAAATAATCCAAGACATATGAAATCATCATCTAATCATATTGATATAGATATGGACAACATTCTTCTATTTATGAACTAACTAACAAAAACCCACATGCATGCATACATATATACATATACACGACACATACATATGCACATATATACTTCCAAAAGTTCACTTTTTATATATTCACCTTTAATCATATGAACTTTTATATAAAACCTTTTGTCATGCATGCAATCACTTTCAAGAATTACATCAATTAAGAACCAACAAAAATCAAACCCAATCTCTAACATATATATATACATACCTGCGGCCATACATACATATGTACACACTTCCATTTTTTTATTTTGTTTCAAAACCCATTTGTTATTATTTTCAAGTTTGTTAATAATCCCAAGATTAAGAGAAACCTTCCACTATCATCCATATCACCAAAAATCAAGAACATGATTTAAAAAGTAAGTTTTATACCTTTGGATCTAAATAAATCATGACGAAAAGGATTGTAAATAAAACAAAATTAAATAAAGATCTTGGATTCCCGACACTCAAGACAAGCCACAAAACCTCTTTTCTACCTATTCCATTTGGGTGTGTAAGCCATGTTTAAAGAGTTTTGCTTGAGGACAAGCAAAGATTCAAGTATGGGGATATTTGATGTGTATGAAATCTAACATATAAATTACATCAAACAAGGCATAAAACTAACCCTTTTCTAGTACTAATGTTGGGAAAAGCATGTTTCTTTGTTCCTTTTGAATTCCAGGACCAAATGAGCTTAAAATAACAAAAGAAACATGTAAGCAGCCAAAACCAAGATAAATACAAGAAAAAGGAATAACGCGACATGCCCGACCCCTCAAGGAGACAGAAGCTGACCAGGGGGCCGTGCCCAGCCAGGCATGGAAGCTTCCATGCCACCACGGGGCCGTGCCCAGGCCACCATGGGGCATGGTAAGACTCTAAGATTTGCAGGATCTTGATAGTACAACGAATAGTTGACCACGGGGCCGTGCCCAAGAGCCAGGGGTCATGTGAGCCGTTTGCTGATAGCTACAATTAATAAAGGAAGAGAAGAAGCAGACTACGGGCCGTGGCCCGGTATTGTTCTGACTATAAATAGGGGTGCTTAGTTCACTTCAAAGGCATCCCTTGGCAAACCACTTCTCTCTTACTTTGCCACCACTACAACACCAACATCCACCACCATCATCCATCTATTATCTTTAGAGTGTGTAGTAGTCTAGGGATCCAAGATTGATCGTAAGAGTTCTTATCAAACAAAGGCTATGCTTGGCTAATCTTTTACATCACTTAGTGAAGACAAGTCTTTAATGTATTACTTTTGATTTTTAATCTTTCGGCACTTTTTAATTGGGTATGTATAAATGACTTTAATAACAGTTTCTTATGTTGAAAGTGAATTTTCCTAACCATTTCTTCATGATGTCATTGATTTGCTCATTCGTGTCTTTACGGTCTATATAAAGCGCGTTAACTACTTAGTGTCACACCCTGACCCGCAGCGGAAAAGGTGATCGGGGCATGATTGGGTTTTCATCAAAGCTCATGACATTTATTATAATGTTTCATATTTATTATTACAATTTAAAGGAAATCATACAATCATATCATACTAGTACATCATGTTCTATTCATCTTTCTAGCCTTCATTATTTTTCTTCTAAGGCACTTTTTCTATGTTTTCCTTGCTTCATCCTGTCCACCTGTATCATGTGTAAAAATGGTTTTTGGATCAACAAAAAGTTGGCGAGTGAATCCTATTAAAACATTTAAACGTTTTTATTGAATTGATTATAAAATAAAGTTCATAACCACATATGAGTAAATGTAAATGTAAATTTATTCACAAAACACTTAATATTAAATATTGCACACACATACAACAATAGCTTGTTTTGAGGCACGCGTTGTTCAACTCGTCTCCCACGAGGAACTGATGGGCCTAATGAATGAGTTTTGAGGCACGCGTTGTTCTACGAACTGATGGGCCTAATGAATGACTTTTAAGGCACGCGTTGTTCAACTCGTCTCCCACGAGGAACTGATGGGCCTAACAAATAATTTGCGTACAACTTGACAATATGTAATACATAACAACAATGAATATTTACATTCTAGGTTTAGATCATAGTATGGTATAGCACGAGTTTGAATAAACGAATTAGTTTAAGCGACACATGATACACCCCAAAACATGAATAAAAAGGGGAATTTGTAAGAATTCACTCACATTGGGTGCGTTCGGTTGATGATGTTGAATGCGCACGAGTTTAGGGGATTTATCGACGAGGAATAACTAACGTAATTAATAACGAAAAGGTACGGTAAATAAGTGGATTTTATTAACAATTTTAATAGGATTTTTGGATATATCTTTGTGAGTTTAAGGCTATTTTCTAACTTTAAAAACATTATTTTTAAGTATTTTTAATTGATTTTTAAATTAAATAAGTAAATAAAAATATAGAAAAAAAATGTTGACTTTGACCGTTGACCATGACTGTGACTGTTGACTGTTTGACCGTTGACCGGTTCGGTCGTGTATATGATATGCGCTGGGTGAGACTCGAACCGGTGACCTCCCGTACGCGTGCACGCAGCTCTACCAACTGAGCTACGTGTCTAACCCGAAATATTTCTGTTTTTAATTATATTTATACACTATTTAATTTAATCCGAAAATCATTTATTTAAAAAGGATTTAATTGTATCGAACCGGAGCTCTCAACAGGTCTCGAACCCGGGACCTGCGGTTTAGTTTTGCACACAGTCCACCGCTGGACTGTGTGTCTAACCTGGTTAATATTCTGGTTTTTATTATACTAAACATCTTACTGTGAGTTAACCCGGTTCGGTTTTAAAAAGAGCATTTTTATTTAAGAGAGTGAGGTTGAGTCAGGGATCGAACTCGAGACGTGTATTCATTGTGTGCACACAGTCCACCGCTGGACTTGTGTCTAACCCGCTTATTATTCTGATTTAGTTTAATCTTATACACTAGTTCGAACTCATCTTCTTCGTTCAAAACACAGACAACGGTTAACCAGCTGTTTCTTGTTTAAATTCGATTAATGAATATTATAAGCAATTGAAAGGTAATGAACAGAGAGGGTTTGGGGAAAGAATGTACCGAACAGGTGTCTTTCTCAGAACTCCGGCAAGGATTCGACGGCTCTGTTTTGTGAACTCCGTCTGTTCGGATCAATTAACAGTTTTGATTGCTTAGATGTGAAATTGAGTTACTAAACAATGATTAACAGGAGGTTTAGTTGATCATACCGATTAACAGCGTGAGTTCGAAAATTCCAGCGATTTTCCGGCGAGTCCAGAATATCCGGCAACGTCGTCTGGGATTGATTCTGGGTGATGGATTGATGTTAGTAATGGTCTAACAATGGATTGAAACAGAAAGAGTCGAGGTATTTACCGTGTTGATGTGAGTCTCGGTTTTCCGGCGAAAGTCCGGTGATAGCAGAAAAGTTCCGGCGAGTGAAATTGCTTCGAGAATTGGTGTGATTTTGAGCGAAAAGATTACCATAGGTTAGGGTGTGTATTTAGGAAAGAATATCGATGAATTGGGTCCGATTTCTGTCTTGATTCGTTGGTCAATCTTTCTCCGGCGGTTATGACTGATGTCGCGGGACTGGACATCGGTTATAACCGATGGCGACGTTAATACGTACGCTAAGTCAAAAGAAACCGACAATAATTGGCGAAGTCGTCGGGATTTCCGGCGACTGCGAAATGGGCGCGTCGTTGACTGATTTTGATATCGAGTTTTGTTATTTGAATTAATTGTTTCGATATATTATCAAAAAACACAAGTGGCGGAGTGGTTGGATGTGCGTGAGTTAAGTCTTTGATGTTTCAATCCGGCTGACCCGGGTTCGAAACCCGGCGTCAGCATTTTATTTTTATTTCATTATTTTTAATAAATTTTCAATTATAAATTTTAAATTCTAATATATTTATTAATTATGTATCGTATAAAATTAGTTTGAGTATTTAATACGCAACGAAAATTTTAACTGGATGTTCGGTTAATAAACGAAGCGGGTTTGGTTAACCCGGTTTTTTTTTATGGATGTTACAGTATCCCCTACTTTTAGAAATTTCGTCCTGAAATTTAAGTAGTGGCATGTTTGTCTTAAAAGGATGGTGTTTTAATTTGACAATTACATACTTAGAAGGGAGTAAGAGTTTAAATTTTGTTTGAGGCGGTAACGTTCCTTGTAAGGGTTGAGTACCCTGCTACAGGAATCGCTTTTTGTTGCCTACGATAAAGAATATTTGGAAACAGAGTTGATTCACTAAGTATGATTTCATGCGCAAGAGTTTTGATATGTTTTGAAAGATAAGGTTATATCCTAAAACAAAACTTCTACTACTAAAACCTACATGGAACTTCTCATAACCGCCTGACAATGCCTCTGATCCTTAGGCAAGAATACTTATATATAGGAAGTACCAGCGGCGTATCCACCATATTCTTGTCAAATTTTCATTGGTTTTATCAGTAAGTTATGATTGGTTCTATGATGTGACTCTAGAACATACACAAACACAACAACCAAAGCCTGAGTCCTAATTCTGATAGTATACATGTTTGAATGGTGACAGTACCTCTCTCGTTTGTTATGATGGAGAGGTTAGTCTATGTAGAAATGGAACACAATCGAATTTCTTTAAATGATGAGATGATATGAATGCTAAATCAGTGAGTATAAAACAAACTTCAACCATGACATTACTAAATCCTATATGGAACTTCTCATAACCGCCTGACAATGCCTCTGATCTTTTAACAAGAATACTTATATATAGGAAGTACCAGCGGCGTATCCACCATATTCTTGTCAAATTTTCATTGGTTTTATCAGTAAGTTATGATTAGTCCTATGTGACTCTAAAACATAATAAACACAACAACCAAAGCTTGAGTCTTAATTCTGATAGTATACATGTTTGAATGATGACAGTACCTCTCTCGTTTGTTATTATGGAGAGGTTAGTCCATGTAGAAGTGAGACACAGCTCAACTTCTTTAAATGATGAGACTGAGATACATCGTGAGGTATGATGATATGAATGTTCAATCAATGAGTATAAAACAAAACTGAAATAGTAATTCGCATTAAGATTCTTGGATAAATTTCAAATTTGTAATTGAGATACATGAAAATTGAGATAACATAAAGAAAAACATAAAAACTAAGCGGTTGGAGTTGAATCTTGATTTTTGGTGAAGGAGACTAGTTGGGTGGTTCGTTTGGGCCGTCATTATCTTCAACAGGATTGGCGTTGATGTCGTAAACTCTTCCTCTTGCTGGTGGCCTAATGGTTGGGTTTTCTTGATTTGATTGGTTAACTGGGTTTGCTTGAGCTTGGGCGTTTATGATGTTAACCAATTGAGGGCACGTGTTTCTAAAATGGGTAGGGTCGCCACAATTAAAACAAGCTCGAACATAAGGAAACATGGGGTATTGGGGTTGTTGATATGTTTGGATCATGTTTTGAGTAGGGGGTGAGATTTGGTTTTGAGAGGTGCGGCAAGCCTTGCTCAAATGAACATAGCGTCCACAATTCGCACATAGTCGACAAGGTAAGGTAGAGGGATGGTGATAAAAGCAGGTGTTGCATTGAGGGTGAGGTCCAAGGTAAGGTTTCTTATTTGGGTAAGTTGAGTTGGGTGCTACTTGAGTGATTGGGATAGCTTGGAGGGGTACGGCTTTTGAGGCTGGTTGATTGCGTTGGGTGACAGCGAAAAGTTGCCCATCTCGTTTTCTCTTAGAAATGGGTTGAGAAGGGGATTCGGTTTGGGTGGAGTTTGAGGTTTCAGTTGATGCTTTATTCTTCTTCTTCTCCTCCTTGAAATCTTTATTTCGTATGCGGTTCTCGGTGAGCTCTGTAGCTAACTCCATTGCTGCTTCCAAAGTTGCAGGTGTGATACTTATTACCGAGTCTTGAATTTTTGAAGGAAGACCTCGGATGTAGTGCTCGATCAAACGGTAGAGGGGAGTGAACAAGTTGGGGACCATTTGATTTAACTCGAGAAATCTCTTGTTGTATGTGGTGTGGTCGCCTTCCTTTTGTTTCAAAGAATAGAACTCATCCTCCAATTTCTTGATTTCGCTTCTTGGGCAAACCGTCTAGTCATGATTTCCTTCAACTCTTCCCAAGTCAAAGTCATAGCATCTTCAACACCTCGTTTGGCCTTCTCTGTATTCCACCATGTAAGTGCTATTCCAAGTAAACGACCAGTAGCATATCGCACTTTGCGATCGTCGGGGCAATCGCAATTTAGAAAAGTGTTTTCCATTTCTTCAAACCAATGGAGGAGTGCGGTGACACCTTCAGTTCCTTCGTACTTTGGAGGGTCGCAGGATTTGAAATGCTTGAAGGTGCATTTAGTGGTAATTGGGGGAGGGTTGATAACATTTTGATCTTCTTGGTTGATTGGGTTGACGGGATTAGCGGTAAGGGCTTGTTGAACTTGAACTACAATGTTGGGTATTACGGCAGCCATTTGTTGAGCGATTTGGGCAGCCATGCGCTCGCGGGCTTTTCCTGATCTCATCTTCCTACGAGCGAGACTAGAAGACATCTACAAGGAATACATATCAAGAGTATGAGTTGGATGTTTTAGGGATCATGTGTCATATTTAGGAATGAACATTCATAAAATAAATATAGAATAATAAATCTACTACTTCCATAGGATGTCTTGGGCTTTGCTCGTAATTGGGTCTTGCATGCCGCCATACTTCACCTTTGTAATCATGTGGGCCCCCATGATTACCGGGTTTTTCATATGGTTCGCATGTGTTAGCCTGGTTACGTACACTAAAACCCGGAGAAAATCGAGAAATATGTATGTAACGTATGGTATTCGAAATGTATCCAGGTGTGGACACGGTGACACCTCAAAGTGGGGTTAGTTCGAACGACGTTTGGTGTGGCATGCTTTGGCCTAGTAGGTCCTTCGTACTCTCATCGTTAGTCCCCAGGTAGGCAAACTGGTCCCTTATATTGGATTTATACGAATGCCAACCTAGACAGGACGTTCCGACTACCGGTACTTGTACCTTACAGTTACTACATGCCCGTCGCAGAACTCACTCTGATGAGATTTGAAAAATAAAAAATGCGACAAAATCTTGAATAACGGAAGTATGAAGATGATTTGAATATGTGAACATTGAAATATGTATGATGAATGTGTATGTAATTATGTATGTTTAACTGTAAGTATAGTTCACTATGTATCACAAAATGTAGTATCGGAAGTGTTTGCATGCATTTGTGTATGTAATAAATATGAAAGAAATAAACATTATGAGTTTGCATATAACCACATAAACAATTAAAATCTAGTCAACTATAGTATAGGCTCTAAGGGTCTAATAACCTATCCTATATCCCTATAGTCAAAAGCTGTGATACCAATCTGTCACACCCCGACCCGCAGCGGAAAAGGTGATCGGGGCATGATTGGGTTTTCATCAAAGCTCATGACATTTATTATAATGTTTCATATTTATTATTACAATTTAAAGGAAATCATACAATCATATCATACTAGTACATCATGTTCTATTCATCTTTCTAGCCTTCATTATTTTTCTTCTAAGGCACTTTTTCTATGTTTTCCTTGCTTCATCCTGTCCACCTGTATCATGTGTAAAAATGGTTTTTGGGTCAACAAAAAGTTGGCAAGTGAATCCTATTAAAACATTTAAACGTTTTTATTGAATTGATTATAAAATAAAGTGCATAACCACATATGAGTAAATGTAAATGTAAATTTATTCACAAAACATTTAATATTAAATATTGCACACACATACAACAATAGCTTGTTTTGAGGCACGCATTGTTCAACTCGTCTCCCACGAGGAACTGATGGGCCTAATGAATGAGTTTTGAGGCACGCGTTGTTCTACGAACTGATGGGCCTAATGAATGACTTTTAAGGCACGCGTTGTTCAACTCGTCTCCGACGAGGAACTGATGGGCCTAACAAATAATTTGCATACAACTTGACAATATGTAATACATAACAACAATGAATATTTACATTCTAGGTTTAGATCATAGTATGGTATAGCACGAGTTTGAATAAACGAATTAGTTTAAGCGACACATGATACACCCCAAAATATGAATAAAAAGGGGAATTTGTAAGAATTCACTCACATTGGGTGCGTTCGGTTGATGATGTTGAATGCGCACGAGTTTAGAGGATTTATCGACGAGGAATAACTAACGTAATTAATAACGAAAAGGTACGGTAAATAAGTGGATTTTATTAACAATTTTAATAGGAATTTTGGATTATTGTTTGTGAGTTTAAGGCTATTTTCTAACTTTAAAAACATTATTTTTAAGTATTTTAATTGATTTTTAAATTAAATAAGTAAATAAAAATATAGAAAAAATGTTGACTTTGACCGTTGACCATGACTGTGACTGTTGACTGTTTGACCGTTGACCGGTTCGGTCGTGTATATGATATGCGCTGGGTGAGACTCGAACCGGTGACCTCCCGTACGCGTGCACGCAGCTCTACCAACTGAGCTACGTGTCTAACCCGAAATATTTCTGTTTTTAATTATATTTATACACTATTTAATTTAATCTGAAAATCATTTATTTAAAAAGGATTTAATTGTATCGAACCGGAGCTCTCAACAGGTCTCGAACCCGGGACCTGCGGTTTAGTTTTGCACACAGTCCACCGCTGGACTGTGTGTCTAACCTGGTTAATATTCTGGTTTTTATTATACTAAACATCTTACTGTGAGTTAACCCGGTTCGGTTTTAAAAAGAGCATTTTTATTTAAGAGAGTGAGGTTGAGTCAGGGATCGAACTCGAGACGTGTATTCATTGTGTGCACACAGTCCACCGCTGGACTTGTGTCTAACCCGCTTATTATTCTGATTTTAATTAATCTTATACACTAGTTCGAACTCATCTTCTTCGTTCAAAACACAGACAACGGTTAACCAGCTGTTTCTTGTTTAAATTCGATTAACGAATATTATAAGCAATTGAAAGGTAATGAACAGAGAGGGTTTGGGGAAAGAATGTACCAAACAGGTGTCTTTCTCAGAACTCCGGCAAGGATTCGTCGGCTCTGTTTTGTGAAATCCGTCTGTTCGGATCAATTAACAGTTTTGATTGCTTAGATGTGAAATTGAGTTACTAAACAATGATTAACAGGAGGTTTAGTTGATCATACCGATTAACAGCGTGAGTTCGAAAATTCCAGCGATTTTCCGGCGAGTACAGATTATCCGGCAACGTCGTCTGGGATTGATTCTGGGTGATGGATTGATGTTAGTAATGGTCTAACAATGGATTGAAATAGAAAGAGTCGAGGTTTTTACCGTGTTGATGTGAGTCTCGGTTTTCCGGCGAAAGTCCGGTGATAGCAGAAAAGTTCCGGCGAGTGAAATTGCTTCGAGAATTGGTGTGATTTTGAGCGAAAAGATTACCAGAGGTTAGGGTGTGTATTTAGGAAAGAATATCGATGAATTGGGTCCGATTTCTGTCTTGATTCGTTGGTCAATCTTTCTCCGGCGGTTATGACTGATGTCGCGGGACTGGACATCGGTTATAACCGATGGCGACGTTAATACGTACGCTAAGTCAAAAGAAACCGACAATAATTGGCGAAGTCGTCGGGATTTCCGGCGACTGCGAAATGGGCGCGTCGTTGACTGATTTTGATATCGAGTTTTGTTATTTGAATTAATTGTTTCGATATATTATCAAAAAACACAAGTGGCGGAGTGGTTGGATGTGCGTGAGTTAAGTCTTTGATGTTTCAATCCGGCTGACCCGGGTTCGAAACCCGCGTCAGCATTTTATTTTTATTTCATTATTTTTAATAAATTTTCAATTATAAATTTTAAATTCTAATATATTTATTAATTATGTATCGTATAAAATTAGTTTGAGTATTTAATACGCAACGAAAATTTTAACTGGATGTTCGGTTAATAAACGAAGCGGGTTTGGTTAACCCGGTTTTTTTTTATGGATGTTACAGTATCCCCTACTTTTAGAAATTTCGTCCTGAAATTTAAGTAGTGGCATGTTTGTCTTAAAAGGATGGTGTTTTAATTTGACAATTACATACTTAGAAGGGAGTAAGAGTTTAAATTTTGTTTGAGGCGGTAACGTTCCTTGTAAGGGTTGAGTACCCTGCTACAGGAATCGCTTTTTGTTGCCTACGATAAAGAATATTTGGAAACAGAGTTGATTCACTAAGTATGATTTCATGCGCAAGAGTTTTGATATGTTTTGAAAGATAAGGTTATATCCTAAAACAAAACTTCTACTACTAAAACCTACATGGAACTTCTCATAACCGCCTGACAATGCCTCTGATCCTTAGGCAAGAATACTTATATATAGGAAGTACCAGCGGCGTATCCACCATATTCTTGTCAAATTTTCATTGGTTTTATCAGTAAGTTATGATTGGTTCTATGATGTGACTCTAGAACATACACAAACACAACAACCAAAGCCTGAGTCCTAATTCTGATAGTATACATGTTTGAATGGTGACAGTACCTCTCTCGTTTGTTATGATGGAGAGGTTAGTCTATGTAGAAATGGAACACAATCCAATTTCTTTAAATGATGGGATGATATGAATGCTAAATCAGTGAGTATAAAACAAACTTCAACCATGACATTACTAAATCCTATATGGAACTTCTCATAACCGCCTGACAATGCCTCTGATCTTTTAACAAGAATACTTATATATAGGAAGTACCAGCGGCGTATCCACCATATTCTTGTCAAATTTTCATTGGTTTTATCAGTAAGTTATGATTAGTCCTATGTGACTCTAAAACATAACAAACACAACAACCAAAGCTTGAGTCTTAATTCTGATAGTATACATGTTTGAATGAGCGATGTTAATACGTACGCTAAGTCAAAAGAAACCGACAATAATTGGCGAAGTCGTCGGGATTTCCGGCGACTGCGAAATGGGCGCGTCGTTGACTGATTTTGATATCGAGTTTTGTTATTTGAATTAATTGTTTCGATATATTATCAAAAAACACAAGTGGCGGAGTGGTTGGATGTGCGTGAGTTAAGTCTTTGATGTTTCAATTCGGCTGACCCGGGTTCGAAACCCGGCATCAGATTTTTATTTTTATTTCATTATTTTTAATAAATTTTCAATTATAAATTTTCAATTATAAATTTTAAATTCTAATATATTTATTAATTATGTATCGTATAAAATTAGTTTGAGTATTTAATACGCAACGAAAAAATTAACTGGATGTTCGGTTAATAAACGAAGCGGGATTGGTTAACCCGTTTTTTTTTACGGATGTTACACTTAGAAGGGGGTTACAAGGGTGGTTTGGTAAAGTGCTTGTCTCGTTCAGTGTATAGATCCTGCGAGGACTTGGTTCAAGCTTAATAGGACCTCCTTCAATACCCCACGGACACTGGATGGCGGGGGTGCGAATAGCTTGAACCCCTCATATGTAAACCACTTTTAAAACTTTAAACCGGCTTCTTGGGATTGTATTCTTGTTGACTCAAACCACTTAGCTGAGGGTAACGTCACATTCAAAAGAGGGGCCAACTACTTTTCGCATTAATAACTTATTTAATTATCTTTCAATATTCCGACCCTTTGGGATTGTATCCCTGTTGACTCAAACCACTGGGTTGAGGGTAACGTCACTTTCAAAAGAGGGGCCTACTACTTTAACTATGATAATATCTTAAAAACTCTGAAAGTGCGAAAATCATCAAAGGATACATTAAAGAGGAGTTGGATCCAAGTGATTCTATCTTGTCTATTTGTATTTCATTTTATTTATCTTTTTATTTTTAGATTTATTTCTACATTTAAAAACTTTTATCCAAAAATTTGTAACGATTAGATGTTGAGGATAAATTGGTGCTAAAAGCTCTTGTGTCCTTGGACGACCTATGTATCTTACCAACGCTATACTACGCTCACGATGGGTCCAATTGCTTAAGTGTGTGTTTAGTGTTGGTATAATATCATGTTTTATAAATTTAAAACTTGACTAACGCGTAAAACGAACTTAAAATATTAATAAAATCATATCACACTTAACGCACACCAGCACGTTAGGACCCATGAAAACACTTTAAAACTTAGTGCCCAAGCGATTGTCTAAACAAGATATACTTTTATGCATATATACTTTATACTTGATTCCGAATCCAAACATTTCATAAACTTCAAACACCCGAACGCCTTCATTCTCCTATTCTCACAAACTCGTTAATACTCGAATAATCGGAAAGCTTTGCAAATTGTGAGTACAGTCGAACACCGTTTTACGTTTTACACCTTTGGGTACAATATGTTTAACACATCAAATTACACAATTCACAGTCATACTTTATGAAAACATAAACAATCCATACTTGCATGCTTAAAATACTTGATACTTGATTTGTATACTTGGAATATTCTTATGTCATTCACTTGTCATTAATGTCACATCCCGACCCGCAGCGGAATAAGAGTCGGGGCATAATTGGGTTATCACCAAAGCTCATGATGTTTACTAATATGTTTCATATTTATTAAATTCAAAATTACAACTTCAATATTCCAAACAAGTTCATACAATTACAAGGAAAAAGTAACTAAATAAACAATCCAAAACCTAAACCGATTTATTCTTCTAAGCCGTCCTATATGTTTCTTGCTGCAACTGGATCACCTGTATCATGTGTAAAAATGGGGGTTTTTGGGTCAACAAAAGTTGGTGAGTGAACCTTGTTAGAAAACATTTATTATTGATTTTCTGTTATATTTAATATGGAAAAATTGTGCAATAATCATATGTGAGCAAACGTAAATAAACATACAATAACAATAAACAAACCACCTTGCATGAGTATATGACATGAATGATAATGTATATGTTGGCAACGTCACGTTCCGCTCATAGGTAATGGGGAACGGACGGCCTATGATGATGTATGTGCGATCAAGGCTCAATCAAACGGAGCCGATCGTATGTTGGCAACTCCTCGTTCACGCTCATAGGTAATGGGGAACGGTTCCGCTCATAGGTAATGGGGAACAGACGGCCTATGATGATGTATGTACTGAAATGATAAATTTAATCTAAACATTAACCACACAAATAGTTGATACATATTGAATACACATTTGATCATGGATATGATGGATGCACAAGTGTTTAAATGAAATAAATAATAAGACACATGATACACCCCAAAATGTGATTAAAACAGGGAATTTGTAGAGATTCACTCTCATTGGGTGCGTTCGTTTGATGATGTTGAATGCGCACGAGTTTAGAGGGTTGATCGACGAGGATTAACTAACCTAAATAATAACGAAAAGGAACGGTAAATAAGTGGATTTTATTAATAATTTTAATAGGATTTTTAGATATATTTTTGTGAGTTTAAGGTCATTTTCTAACTTTAAAAATATTATTTTTAAGTATTTTTAATTGATTTTTAAATTAAATAAATAAATAAAAATATAAAAAAATGTTGACTTTTTGGGTTGATCGTTGACCGTTGACCATTGACTTTGACTGTTGACCGGTTCGGACTTGTATATGTATGCGCTGGGTGAGGCTCGAACCCAAGACCTCTCGTACGCGTGCACGCAGCTCTACCAACTGAGCTACGTGTCTAACCCGAAATATTTCTGTTTTTAATTATATTTATATACTATTTAATTTATTCAGAATTCATTTATTTTAAAAAGGATTTTAATTATGTCGAACCGGTGTGCATGACGAGTTTCGAAACCGCGACCTGTGGTTTAACTTTGCACACAGTCCACCGCTGGACTGTGTGTCTAACCTGGTTAAAATACTTGTTTTTATTTCTCTTATATACTAACTGAAAGGTTCCGTATTTGGGTTTTATAAAAAGGTTTGAATATTGTGACGAATCGGAACAAGGACAGACTCGAACTCGGTATCTCTATGTTTCAAATGCACACAGTCCACCGCTGGACTGTGTGTCTAACCCGAGATATAACCCGATTTATATTAAATATATACACAACCTAAACTTCATCTTCTTTGTTAAAACAACCCAGACAATTGATATTCGAATGTTCTTGTTCAATTCAATTAACGAAACTTATAAATAATTGAAATGCAACGGATAGAGAAAGTTTTGGAAATGAATGTACCGGAAAGATGATTTTTCTCAGAACTCCGGCAAGGGTCGTCGGCTCTGTTTATGAATTCCGTCGATTCACAGCGCGATTTCGGAATTTTTAGAGATTTTCCGGCGGTTGCAGATTATCCGGTATCGTCGTCTGGGACCGATTCGACTCGATGAATGTCACGGTTTTCCGGCGAAAGTCCGGAGATATCAGATAGTGATTCCGACGAACAGAAATTAGAGCGCAAATGAAATTGAAGGTTCTGTGAGTGTTTCTGAGTTGCGAGACAATGATATTGTTAGAGTAAATTGGAAGTGAATGATTTCGGTTACCAAACTCGAAAATCATATGAATCGAAGCATTGAAGACTGAATTGATTGAGAACGTGGGTTGGCATTGATATATCGGTTATACTCAGGAACTCGCGATCACTCAAAAGTCCCTAGATGTTTGAAAGCCGATGAGCGGTTTCAGTTTTGGCGCAAACAGGTGAATTCACGGTAACTTAAGTTTTATTAGTTTCTGTAACGCCTCGTATTTCCAAGATTTATTATTTCTATAAAAATTCACGCTCATTTTCTATTTCCTGAGTCGCAACTACAATTGGATCGAAAAATGGTATAAAAACGGAAACAACGCATTTTTACGTGTTTTTAACGAAACGACAACCGAACGCGACTTTTTTTGATGTCGTACATTTAATTCCCGTGTTTAAAACTTAAGCAAAATTATACGCTATTTTGTAACGTTCGGGCGCTGAAATGGGCTTCAGAAACGCAATCGGGCCGCTATGGGGCTTTAGGCCCAACACCCTTGAAACCCTAACAATATAAAAGCCTCACCCCTCTTCACTTACCTCCTCATTTCCGGCGACCGGAGCCGCCTTTCCGGCGAGACTCCGGCGACCCCTTTTTCCGGCGAGCAACCACCCTTACTCTCCTTCTTCTCTCCCACACACCAACCTAAACACTTTGCAGTTCTCTCTCCCTCTCCCCATTTCCGCTGCCGGCGAAGCCTGTGGAAACCGGCGAGACCCTCTCCTCCATCTCGCGATGGCAACCCGCACACCACCACCTCACTCTCACTCTCCTCTCTCCCTCTCTGCAGTGGTGTCGCGGGCCACCAATCGGGTGGCGGCGCAGCAGGGGCGGCATAGCAGCGGCGGCAGCGATGGTTCAGCAACGGCGGTGTAGCAGCGGCGGCGGTGGCTTAGCGGTGGTGTTTTAACAGCGCCCGTGGTCTCAGACCTGGTTCAGGCTCGGTTTCAGCTGGTTCGGGTCTTGAGTTTCCAGGCAGTAGCACCACTCGTGGCGGCGTCAGGCTTGATGACAGCAGCGGCGGCAGCAGGCTCGACGGCAGCAACACCGGCGTCAACCAGCAACATGTTCGTCTCCGAAACCTCCGGTAACCCTTTTAACTCATCCCCGCTATCTTTGCTTTCTTTAAATCCTTCTAAACCCGAAATCCTTTTGTGGTTTCTCCGTTTCAGGCGATGTTAGTTCGAGTTCCGGTCAGTGTCAGTTTGGTCAACACAAGTCAACATCAGTCAACTTGGTCAACGAAAGTCAACCGGTCAACTGCTGGTCAATTGTCGACCCGAGACTGGGTAAAAATCTTAAACGGCGCAAAACCTTTATTATTATTGTTTATATTATTTATCGCTTTAATCGTAAAACATTACTTACTTGTACACTAAACGTGTCTTTGTAAGTTGTATAAATATATATATTTTCGTTACATAACTTGTATAAATATATTGCTTCGTTGATTGTTGAGTTTTGAAAACATTTAATCGACAACTAGATTGTCGGGATCGTCCAAAAACAAGGGGAAACTCTGCCCGTTTTTCGTCAAAACGTACCAATATTTATTTATTAAATCTTTCGACAAGTGTATATTTATTTATTAAACCTTTCGACCAAGTGTATATTTATTAATTAATCCTTTCGACAAAGTGTATATTTATTTACTAAACTTTTCGACCAAATATGCTCAACGATTATACCTTTTCGCCAAAAATACACAAATATCTATTGTACTTTCGACAAATATGCATAACTGTTATACTTTTCCGTCAGAATATATATATATATGTCTCTATTGTGTTTTGTGTCAAAATAAATATATATCAATTATACCATTCGACAATATGTATATATCTCTCATACCTTTCGTTAGAATATATATATATATATATATATATATTTAATCATTATTTTTGACAACGTAGCGTTGTATAAACTATGATATATATGTATTCGTACATTCAACTTCAATTCAAATCCTTCACTGTAATCCCGATTATTCATACACCTTCGTTTGCCATATAAGGTGACCTCGACATCTCATTCTTCAACTCATCAACTCGTCGCGGTATTTCCAAAGAAGACTTAGCAATTTTGTGAGTACACTCGACCCACATTTGTTTATATCACTTTTTGGGTGTAACATGTTTCCATATACAAAAATCACAAACACTTAAACTTTATGAAACGCACAAACAATCCTATACACATGACTACTTGAATCGTATACTTGTTGCTTGTCTGGGGATAAACGTTATGCTATGCTTTAGTCATTAACTATTTTTAGCCTTTGTTTGACATGCTTAGCGCTATAGGAATTCACGCATCCACCTCCATCGTGTTATTCGTGAGGTCATGTTAAAACATCGTGATTGCATTACGGGTTTGATTATTAGCATTGCATGCCTTGATATTGCTCTTGTATAGATTTGGTTGCCATGAGGATTGTTAAAACTTTATTCGTATACGTATGCTATGCTTAAACTTGTGTATCTCGCTTTGCTTTTGCATTGACTTTATTTTAAAACATGTTACAGGTTGAAGGAGATGACGCTATGAAAACAATATAGCAAGGACTAGATACACACAAATTAGACGTTAGGTTTAATGTCGACGTATCAATCTTGTTATGACTTTGCAAATGTTAGGTTGTTCTTTGTTTTGTTACATTGATGTATTTGACAATTCTTATGAAACGAAAAATGGTTTAATTAATTATTGTCACTTGATTATGTTGTGAGCAATGAGCAATCTCGTTTTCTTCTCATCCCGATGTTTCCGCCATCGGTTGGGGTGTTACAGTTTCCTTGATTACACAAAAGCATCAAATGGCGGAGTGGTTAAGTGTTGGTTGATTATGTCTTCCGGCTGACCCGGGTTCGAAACCCGGCAGCCCATTTTCATTTTTAATTACTTTTTAACAATTTTAATTTCCATATTCTAAAATGTTTATTAGTTATGTATTGTTTAAAATTAAAATGAGCATTAAATGATCAACGAAAAATGTAACTGACTATTCGATTAATAAACGAACGGGTTTTGGAAACCCGTTTTTTCGATGGATGTTACAATTAACTTCGTACGAGCCCCCTTAACATGTATAGTGCTTTAGGAGTAACGCATTGCCCGTAGTCTTATGGTCATGTTAAGTCTTTAATTTATTGCGGTAATCAGATGGTTGACTTGTAAAATTGCATGCCATGATACATTAATCTCGTGAACTATTTTGCCATGCGGATTCGTTTAAACCTTTCACATACTTATGTTATATTAAACTTGTGTACTCGCCAATACTTTTGTGTTGAACTATACTTTTAATAATGTTGCAGGTTGATGATGTTGATATTGACGAAACTTAGTAGGTAGGACTAGAAACGCGCCAAACTTTAAATTCATGTTTCTAGATTAGTCATGCATTACTTGTTGTATTTTGTTTTCCAATCTATGTACTCAAACCTTTAGCAATGAAATGAAATTTTATCTATTAAATACTTGTCACATTTAGTGTTATGAAGTCTCGACCAATCTATTTCGTCTCACTCCGATGTTACCGCCATCGGCTGGGGTGTGATAAAGGTGACCGGAATATTACACTCGATCTCGAACATTATTGGTTGACTTAGTAGTGGAGAGGTTTTTCCGTTTGTCTCCTACAAATCTGTACAACTTGTCGACTGCAATTTCAGATCTGTGCCAGACTATTGTTGTGACTCTCATTTTAGTGAAAGTCTCCATATCATTTTTTTTGTTGTCGACGTAGTGGTCGAGTCATTGATAACGGTGTCGAAACTCCATCATCTCCGTTTGTTGAAGGGGTGGTGGAAGAGGTGAGTGATGAAGAGAGTGATGATGGTCAAACGGGTCAAAATGAGAAAGTTGTTAAAAATGAGGTCAAAACACCCGTTGTGACCACATCCGTCCCCATTGCTAAGGAAAAGGGTGTGGAGGGTAATACCGCCCCTTATCCCGAAGCATTGAAGGGACCTATTAAAAAGATTGTAAACAAAAGAGGTCCATAACAAGAAGAGTTGTTAGAAGTTTTCAAACAAGTAAAAATCAATTTACCTCTTTTGGATGCAATAAAACAAGTTCCGTCTTATGCTAAGTACCTAAAAGAATTATGTACCCAAAAACAAACTCATAAATTTCCAAAGAAATTAGATTTGACCGGAAATGTGAGTTCGATCTTTCGGGTGCACTTCCACCCAAGCTTCATGATCCGGGCGCACCCATTATCTCGTTCTAAGTGGACGATTTTAAAATTAACCGGGCGCTCTTGATCTTGGTGCTAGCGTGAGCATCCTAACGGGTAGTTTATATGACCAATATGACTTTGGCCCCTTCAAGCGGCAAATACCACCGTGGTGTTAGCCGACTTGACCCCTAAATTACCCCGTGGGATTGTCTCCGATGTGATAGTGAAAGTCGAGGACTTTTATTATCCGGTGGACTTTTTGGTACTTGATTATGTGGCCATGGACCCAACCAAACAACCTACGGTGATATTGGGTCGACCGTTCCTTGCAACCGCGAATGCTCAAATTGATTGTAAAAAAGGGACGGTTGACATAACATTTGGAAATCGTAGGTTGAGGTTACATGTTATTGACCAGTGTATACCTCTTTGCGACACAGTCATGGATGATGAGAACACAATGGAGGAGTGTTCTATGTTTGACAGGTCGCAGGTGGAGACAAACAAGAGCATAGACGTGGAGGTGCTTGCGGTTAAAGAGGGAAAACCGACATGGGCGCACCAAGTGGAGAGCTTACCAGAGACTATTGATACAAAGTTAAAGCTGTCGTTAGTAGAGCCTCCGGAAGTTGAGCTGAAGGTGTTGCCCAAACATCTCAAGTACGCGTATGTTGGAGAGGGCAACACACTTCCGGTCATGATTGCTTCGAATTTGACTGAGGAACAAGAGCAGAAGTTGATGGGGATTTTGGTCACTAATAGGGCAGCTATTGGATGGACCATTGCGGATTTGAAGGGTATTAGTCCCTCGGTAGTGATGCACAAGATCATCACTGATGACACCATCACACCCACCCGTGATGCACAAAGGAGGTTGAATCCAAACATGCGGGAAGCTGTCAAGAAAGAGGTATTGAAGTGGCTCGATGCGGGTATCATTTACCCCATCTCTGATAGCCAGTGGGTGAGTCCCACACAAACCATCCCCAAGAAGGCAGGTATTCAAGTCGTCAAAAATGACACAGGTGAGGAGGTAGCTACCCGGCCGGTAACCGGGTGGCGTATATGCATAGATTATAGGAAGTTGAACAACGCCACTTCTAAAGATCATTTTCCCTTACCATTCATTGACCAAATTGTGGAGAAACTAGCCGGACAAAAATTTTATTGTTTCTTGGATGGATATTCCGGATACAATCAAATTGCTATTCATCCGGAAGATCAACAAAAGACCACTTTTACGTGTCCATATGGCACATACACATTTAGGCGAATGCCGTTTGGATTGTGTAATGCCCCTGCCACCTTTCAAAGGTGCATGATGAGTATCTTCTCGGATATGGTGGGGGAGTCTTTGGAGATCTTCATGGATGATTTCTCCATTTTGGGTCATCTTTTGAAACTTGTCTAGACCAACTTGAAAAGTACTAAAAAGATGTGTCGAAACTGACTTGGTTTTGAGTTGGGAGAAGAGCAATTTCATGGTTCAAGAGGGGATAGTTTTAGGACACGTGGTGTCAAGTCGTGGGATAGAGGTAGACCGGGCAAAAGTTAAGGTTATCTCTACTTTACCCTACCCCACGAGTGTTAAAGGTATTAGGTCATTTTTGGGACACGCGGGTTTTTATAGGAGGTTTATTAAGGGGTTTAGTGACATTACAAAACCTTTATGTAACCTTTTATTAAAAGACTTCTCCTTTGAATTTAATGAAAAATGTAAAGAAGCCTTTAACATTTTTAAAGCAAAAGTTAGTTGAAGCCCCAATTTTACAATCGCCAAATTGGTCACTTCCATTTGAAATTATGTGTGACGCAAGTGATTATGCGGTTGGGGCAGTGTTGGGTCAAAGGGTTGACAAGAAACCCGTTGCGGTGTACTACGCAAGTAAGACTCTTTCGGATGCACAATTGAATTACACGACAACCGAAAAAGAGCTACTTGCGGTGGTATACGCATTGGATAAGTTTAGAGCTTATATTTAGGTAGTAAAGTTATTATCTACTCGGATCATAGTGCCGTAAGGTATCTCATGGGAAAGAAGGATCCTAAGCCTAGACTAATTTGTTTGGTTTTGTTGTTGCAGGAATTTGACTTGGGGATCCGGACAAAAAGGGAAATGAGAATGCGGTGGCCGACCACTTGTCCCGGGTGGTTTTTGAGGAGGATCCTACATCGGTAGAGATCAATGAGTCATTCCCGGATGATAATATTTTGAGTTTATCTAAGTTGCCATGGTATGCTAGCATTGTTAACTATCTTGTTACAGGTGACTTACCGGAACATTGGGATCAACGGAGGAGACAACATTTTTTTTTGTCTCAAATCAAGTATTACCGGTTAGAGGAACCGGATTTGTGGAGAGAGTGTGGGGATCAGAGAATCCGAAAGTGTGTTGCCGACGAAGACATTGCTAGCGTGTTGAGACATGTGCACTCATTTGCATGTGGTGGCCATTTTAGTGGTCACAAAACTGGACATAAAGTGTTAAATAGTGGTCTTTATAGCCAACTATATTTAAGGATGCATTTGAGTTTGCTAAAAATTGTGTTGATTGCCAAAGGTTAGGGGGCATTTCAAAGAGGGACGAGATACCCATGCAACCAATCCTCATTGTTGATATTTTCGACGTATGGGGTATTGACTTTATGGGCCCGTTTCCCAATTCCTATGGTAACTTGTACATCTTGGTGGCCGTTGACTATGTGTCGAAATGGGTCGAAGCAATAGCTACCATGACGAACGACCATACCGCCGTTTGTAGTTTTGTCCAATCCCACATATTTTCAAGGTTTTGGGATTCCTCGTGTCATTATAAGTGATGGAGGATCTCATTTTAAAAACTTCCGGTTTGGCAAATTATTAAAACGGTATGGTGTTGACTATAGAATTGCTACCCCTTACCACCCGCAAACAAGCGGGCAAGTGGAGTTGTCAAATCGGCATATCAAATAGATCTTGCAAAAGACCGTACGGACGGACCGTAAGGATTGGTTAAATAAATTGAACGATGCTTTATGGGCCTACCGGACGGCGCACAAGACACCAATTGGCACAACTCTTTACCGACTAGTTTATGGTAAAAATTGTCATTTACCGGTCGAATTGGTGCATCGATCATTATGGGCAATTAAAGAGGTTAAGGTTAAATATGACGATGCAGGTAAGGAAAAAAAACTCAATTTGTGCGAGCTAGAGGAGCTACAGGAGATGGCATATGAATGCGCGTCCAAATACAAGGACGGAATGAAAAGAGCGCATGATGCCAAGTTGAAGAAGAAAGAGTTTGAGGTGGGGCAAAAGGTATGGCTTTACAAATCTAAACTCAAGTTTTTTCTAGGGAAGCTGCGGAGTAAATGGGTAGGACCATATGTGATCACCCGGGTCAGACAATTGGGTGATGTTACGATCGAGTATCCAAAGGATGGGTCGCGACAAACGGTAAATGGTCATAGACTCAAGCCATTTCTTGATGGTAACGAAGGCGTAGAACATGGCAA
The DNA here is from genome assembly GCA_947069175.1 of Scalesia atractyloides. NCBI lineage: Eukaryota > Viridiplantae > Streptophyta > Magnoliopsida > Asterales > Asteraceae > Scalesia > Scalesia atractyloides. Next base: position 25,795,357 of record CAMTDV010000021.1, read on the forward strand.
GGAAGGGGTGAGCTTCTTGGAAACCGTTCCGGTGTATGAGGTCGATTAAAAGAAGACGGTAACGCAATTTTGTAGTCTTGTGTATTTTCATTGTTTGGTTGCATTGTTTTAAATAGTTATGCTTATTGTTTCGATCCAACAATTCCTTGAGATCTGTGTAGTTCCGGAAGCTATGAATGAGTTTTGAGGACATACGGTATGTTTTTGAGTGACGATAAATTTCGAAACCAAACACGTTTTTACCCACACAAACTTGACCCGAACCTTATTTTGACCACAAATTCGACCCGGGGGACCACTATATGATTCATAAACACCTTAAGACCATCTATTCTCTGCATTCATCTCCACCACAACCCTTTTCACCTTCATCTTCTTCATCCTTCAACCAAGAACCCTAATCTTCAACCTCTCATAATTCCCTCAAACCTCCACCAAATCTAGTGATTCTTGAGCCTATTTTGCTTAGTTTTTCGAGTGGAGCAAAAACCCCAACTTTGTTTTCAGTAATTCTTGCTAGTTTGCAAGATTTCTGGGCGTGAATTTTCGGGTTTTTCGAAGAAATTCATCAAGCTTCAAGCTTTCCACCTTTTTCTAGTTCTTCTTGCTTAGACAACATCAAAGCCATGTTTGGAAGGAAGAGGAGCAAGACTTCCGGTGAAGGCTCATCCTCGGGAGCCGGGTCTGGCTCGGGTTATGTTCAACAAAAATGGGAACAATTGAGTACGGTCGAAGAAAGGGATGCATGGTTGTATCGACAAGATTGGGCTTGGGAAGAGTTCAAGAATAGTCGTACCGCATCGGCATGGAACAACGAGAAGAAGAAACCTCTTTCACGATTCAACAACAAAAAGTTAGAAGCTAAAATGTGGAAATGGAAAATGATTTCAGGGAATGTTACCTCGGTGCCGGAACGAATTGTACCGGAAAGATCTGTTAATGTGGAGGAATTCAGAGCGATAGGGATTGTTCAGAAATATGAGAAACTGGGTTGGGAACGTGTGCTGGATTGGTGTGAGGATATCACACCCCGAGTCTATTTAGCGGCTGTATGTGAGTGGTTGTCAACGTTAAGATTTGTTAATCAGGATGGGCCCGCCTACACGTGGCAGTTAGTGGGTGATATTGGCAAAAACCAAATGATCATGTCATTTGAACATATGAACGCAATAGCACGATTTCACTCATTGGGGGTCGACGCATACGATTATTACACGAGTGATCAGTTTCTAGATAACAAGATGAATGGTGCTGACCCGCCGGGTATGTTAGCGGCAGTATTGGTAAAATCCGGAGGTTTGGGAGAATCAAGGAATGATCTGCCTTTGGAAGGAAAGATTCTTCAAGGCATTTCATTGGAAAACGTGATGGTGCAGTTCGAAGACCGCGGAAACGTGAAAGCTCCCGATTGTCAGGTGTTGCATGCTCTGTTATACGGTTCGCCAAAACTGTCGTGGCGCCAGATAGTCATGATGAATACATGGGATACAAGAGAGGCGTGCAACAGAAAGATGATCCCATATGTGAGGATAATCAGTGCCATGATTTTGCAGCAAAACGCATTGCCTGCAGAGTCACTATGGGTAGATAAACCAATTGATCAAATTTCTTTTGCATAAATGAAGCGCCACTGGAAGTTTCATGTTTTGGTTTTTGGGAACCAGTACACAGTCAAGGATGAGCATGGCAATAGTTTTCAGTTTGTGGATTGTGAGTCCCAAATCAACTATGGATCACAGTGGTTTGATTGTTCACATACAAACACCTATTGATTAGAGGTTTGAATGTTTAAAGTTAAGAAAACTCAAAGAAGAAAATGAAGATTCTTGTTTTGGATGAAGATACAAGTGTTGTATATTGAATCCCAAATGATAATAACGATTTAAAAGCCTGGATACACGGATTAAGCACAAGAATACTCACAAGAATCACAACACAAGAAATCACCAAAATCACTAGTCCAAGAACCTTGGAGCTAGGGTTTCATTAAGCAACATATATATAGGTACTGACCATCCAGCGTAATTAATAAATACGCTAGAAGATTAAATACGCTGGATAGTACAAAGATTCCCAAAATTACACTTTCAGTCCCTGAAATATCTAAAACATTGTAAACTAACATAAAACTATCCAAAACCTAGTTTAGTCAAGTATCAACGATCTCAAAAGTTCCAACATGGATCAAGAAGCCCAAGGGGATGTACAGATGGGTGAAGAAGAGGAAGAAGAGGAGCAGGGGGTTGATAGGAGACCCCGTCAAAGATACGCAAGAGCCCACCAAGAGGTCTCGAATGAGGTGGCTCGGATTGTGGTCTCCCGAAGAAAACCCGACCATTGCAATTACAATCAGGGAGACCAAAGTATCTATGATAATTTATCTGCGGGCATTGGGGAGAACCGCGGGTACCATGAGGAAAGGCACCAATGGGAGCAAAGCTTCCAAACACAGTACCAAAACCATTGGAATGAGGAGGTTGCCCATAGGGCTAAGGCTGAGCAGTTTTGTGAGGAACATCGGTTGTTCCAAGCCCAACAACAATCCCAATGGGATTTGATGGAGCAACAAAGGGCTTAAGAGAATGCTCAAAGAAGAGCATGGGAGGAGGAACAAGATCGTCTCCGTAGGGAGCGAGAGGCTTTTGCGGATCGCCGTCGGATGGTGACCGACACAGATCAACAAATAGCCATCAATAACGCCAAGATCCTGCATGATTAAGAGAGGCATCAGCGGGATTTGATGGCCGGGTTACCATTTCAGCGACATACACCATGGTACAATTATGAGGACCTTCCCATGCCTCAAGGACCCTCCGAATCCAAACATTTCATAAACTTCAAACACCCGAATGCCTTCATTCTCTTATTCTCACCAACTCGTTAATACTCGAATAATCGGAAAGCTTTGCAAAATTGTGAGTACAGTCGAACACCATTTTACGTTTTACACCTTTGGGTACAATATGTTTAACATATCAAATTACGCAATTCACAGTCATACTTTATGCAAACACAAACAATCCATACTTGCATGCTTAAAATACTTGATACTTGATTTGTATACTTGGAATATTCTTATGTGATTCACTTGTCATTAACTTCGTACGAGCCCCCCTTAACATGTATAGTGCTATAGGAGTAACACATCGCCCGTAGTCTTATGGTCATGTTAAGTCTTTAATTCATTGCGGTAATCAGATGGTTGACTTGTAAAGTTGCATGCCATGATACATTAATCTCGTGAATTATTTTGCCATGCGGATTCGTTTAAACCTTTTACATACTTATGTTATATTAAACTTGCGTACTCGCCAATACTTTTGTGTTGAACTATACTTTTAATAATGTTGCAGGTTGATGATGTTGATATTGACAAAACTTAGTAGGTAGGACTAGAAACGCGCCAAACTTTAAATTCATGTTTCTAGATTAGTCATGCATTACTTGTTGTATTTTGTTTTCCAATCTATGTACTCAAACCTTTAGCAATGAAATGAAATTTTATCTATTAAATACTTGTCACATTTAGTGTTATGAAGTCTCGACCAATCTATTTCGTCTCACTCTGATGTTACCGCCATCGGCTGGGGTGTGATAAAGGTGACCGGAATAGTACACTCGATCTCGAACATTATTGGTTGACTTAGTAGTATAGAGGTTTGTCCATTTGTCTCCTGCAAATCTGTACAACTTGTTGACTGCAATTTCAGATCTGGGCCAGACTATTGTTGTGACTCTCACTTTAGTGAAAGTCTCCATATCATTTTTTTTGGAGTTGTTCAAAGTATTATTGCAAGCCCAATTAAGGGATAGTTATTAATGGTCAACATAGCTCAGAACAATAAAAAATTTTCAAAGATAAACTTCGTGAAGTCTCAAGGGACTGATAAAATTGAAACCTTTGAAAACAAATCCAACATGGATTTTTTTAAACAAGTTTAGATTTTGAAAAGAAATAATCAGAACAACTACGCACAACACAAAGACTATTTTGATGTAGGACCAAGTACCTCGGGATCACGAAGTTCATCGTCAAGCTATCACAGTCATGATTCTTCGTGGTTTGTTAAGCGGAGAGCATGGACACATTGTCAGAAACTGTCCATATCTCACAAAAGGAAAGGGAAAAGCAGATGCCCCCTATTGGAAACTCTTACCAATTACGATATGTTTCACCGGAACAAGACTTTAGGTATCAAAAAGAAAGAAAATTGAAACAGAAAAGAAAACAACGAAAGGAAGTTGAAAAGGTGTCAATACCTAAGGTTGTCTAAACACAATCTATTAAACCAAATGTTAAAAATGAAAAACAAAAAGAGACTTGGAAACCAAAATCGATAACTGTTTCAGGGGGAGCTCAATCAATTTTGAGTCATCGGGAAATCCAAGTCCCAATTCTCAATGATGCCGGACGACCCAAGTCAACGAAGGATTGGGTCCCCCTTTCCAATTGATCTTTAAGTGAGTGTGCAGGATGTTCCAGGAGGAACCATTGATAGCTATAGGATTGTTGATAGTGGAGCATCCAGGCACAAGATCGGCGACATGTGCCTCCAAAAATCGTTAAATCAAGGAGGAGTTGTTGCCTTTGATGGAAAGAAGAAAAGAAGATAAAATTTCTGGTGAAAATATGATGATGAATGAAGTTGAAAACTTCGACAAAATGTAAATTGTACCAAAATTTGGTTGTTCTGGCTATGATCGGGTTAAGATGACAGATTCCAACGAAGCATGGATTGAACAACCGCACACTACTACTCAAGGAGAAAGACGAAGATCTTTGTTGGTGCAAAAGTATGTGGAATACATCATGTATGGACCGACCAATGATGATGTGTACAAGCTTTCACACATGCTCACTTGCTTCTTACCAACCGGACTCGGAGATTTATGATCCTGTTGCTGTGAAGAAATTTCTCAGTTATTTGAAGTAGCTGCAAAATCAACCTTGAAGTCCACACCAGGTAGTTATCCAGTTTGGGGGAGCACTCGGATTCCTGGCAATACACGAAGTTGTTGCAGGATTACGGTTTTGAATTTCTAATCTCTCCTATCTTTGTTGATATTTAAGCTGCTTTGCGAGTTACTAACATCTCGTACAACACTCCAAGACCAGACACATTGATCTCGAATATCACCCCACATGTGATTGTTTTTTTTGGTCCACATCGATTGCCAACGTGCCAACTTGTTTTTCCAAAATTTGAGAAATCGTTTTTTATTAAATTAATTTTGGTAAATGGCATCGAGGTAAAACATGAGTTACTCCACATCGGGAAATCGTTTTTATGAATAGTTTTCTTGAGAAAATCCAAAAAGATGTTTTTAAAAGTTTAAATTTGTTTTTTGAATTTTAGGGGGAGTAAATCAAAATCATAAAAATACAAAACATTGAAAAACGTCAAAAAGGACAAAAACAAGAGAAAAACAAAAATGAGTTTCCTCCGAAAAAAAGAGAAAATGGTAGTAAATCAGTGGTCTGTCGAAACCTCTTTGAACTTAAAATGAAAACGATAAGCAGCTCTATTAATGATGTATCGATAGGCTCATAATCATTTTAAAGTGTGCAAGGCGATATAAAACATAACAAACTAAAGACCGTGTGGGAACCGCTCATTGGCATATGTTCTTGGTACCAAAATTTTTTTGATAGACTGCCGAGGTTCAGAGATACATGGTCTTTATGTTGTTTATCATCATCTGATTATCATGGTTGTTTCTTTTACCGGAAACAACGGGGAAGCAACTCTAGAACTTCCATGATACCATACATACGTGTATATAATACATGCTAGATACGACTATCGATAAGTGATAAAAATATCACAGTCACCCCCCGAATAAGTGATTCTAATCACATCTATCATCCGAGAGTCAAGTTCGTCTCTTTGTTGGTACGATGGTACTAACCTGTTAACGGACTTGCTCTCATGCACTGCATGCATTGAAAATCAAGTTCCTCGTAAATAAGTGATTTTATCACACAGGGGTTGTATTCATCTTCAAATAAGTGAGTATCTCACACCATATACGTCAAAACAGACGATAAATGGCATACTCACCAGTAAGATGAACTCTTGTGCATTCCTGGATACGGGTTAATATAGAATGAAAAGGAAAATTAAATTTGTTTCATGTTGATCGTTGTATTAAAGGGTTAATATAGACCATGCAGTCTTTAATCTAAACAACGTAGTGGCAGGGTTGCGGTGAGAGTTCGATTGGGATCACACACTATGACAAATGATAAAGAAAACAAAAAAAGTCATAACCTTAACCAAAATAATATCTACATGGATTCCGCTCGTTGTAGCTACATCTTGGCTCTAAAGATAGAAACTTAACGACAGAAAAGTACGTCTTAATTTAAACAAAGCTTTAACCTAAACAACAATAATAATATGCGAACATCATGGTTTTTTAACGAAAAAGAATCTCACATGCAAACTCACCTTTCTTGGGGCTATATCCAAGGTCAACTCCTTGACCGCCATGAGACCGTGCCCCCCGATGCGCGGGAACCGGATGGAATCCGTAAACCCTCGCCCCTATCAAGTTTGAACTCATGATTAAAGCCCCGATTCGTCACTTCACCTAGATGTTCACTGAATTAATGGCTCAAATGGGAATCAAACTTGCGTGGCCACTGGGGAAGGCAGGCAAATTAATGAACCAAATTCTCAAGACATGCAAACAAAATGGTTAAGTAAACATGTCAAGAGTTAAAAGTTAGTTTTAATTAAAATATATTGAATGAAAAGGAGAATTAAATTTGTTACATGTTGACTGTTGTATTGAATGAACACCGGTCGGTAAGTATAAATATACCTAAACGTATCCTAAAGTCATATGATTACACTTGATTGTTGATTTTAAGTGGACAACAATAGCGATAATCATTATAGGATGCTAATCTAAATTCTAACTAATTAAACAACAAGTGTGTTTTGGCATGACCGTACGCTGATATGATTCTCTTACCCTCGAAACTCACAAAAGGAATGTCTGTAATATTTATTTATTGGTTTCCGTCTTTACGTTTGAAATATTAAAAAATTCCAAAAAGATTTAGGTGTGTTTTAATATAAACTTTATAAAAAACCAAAGAGATTTTGCTTCTAAATTATTTTTGATTTGTTGGAACTCGAAAAATTCAACCTAAAGCCTGATTGAAAGCCGAAAAACAATCGCATCTTCATAATGGTCGAAGTAGACAAGTTTTGAAAGTTAAAGATCTAAAATTGAACAATTTTGAAACTTTCAAAGTGTTGTCGGTTGGTAGTTGAATGGGAGTAGGTCTCATATGTGCCGTCTGTTAGGTTTTCGTTTGAGAATTCTCTAAGATTGGTTGAAACCTTAGCGGTTGTTCTCATTATGCGTTTAATTTTGTTCTGTGTGCAGATATGGCATTCAAGCAAGCTAAAGGCAAGGAGAACGTGTCAGATGACAAGCTATGGAGTGACAACACAGCATGGATGCAATCAGAGGATCAAGATGATCAAGTTGCAGTTGACCATTCATCAACACCAAAAAAGCATCTTTAATTTGGAAGATCAATTCACGAGCAACATTCAAGGGGGAGTTTGTTGATGCACCTCCTAATTATGGCACGCGAAGACTTTCGAAGATCCTGCAGCTTGAAGAACAAACCATCACCAGCAACATCCATGGGGGAGTTTGTTGATGTATTTTTGTGTGAATGTGTATCGGTTTGGTTCGCTTCGGTTCAATACCGACGTCGCGACATTCCTCCGTCCTGCGTCCCGAAGAACGACACACGAAGACGAAGACACGAGAACGGCACAATAGAAGATTGATGACATCATGACATCATCACTTGTATATCGATTAGAATTCATGATTATTCTTTATGTTATGTATCGATATATAAATATCATGTGTGTATATGATACTTCAATTTGTTTCGATATAGTGTATATGGATACACTATAGTGATAGACTTTAGGTATATCAATATAGTATATTTTGATGAGTATCATACTATGTCGACGTGGGCATTTCTATTTCGATGTATATCGTTTGCTAAATCTGTGTCGATGTAAGGGCTCTGCTGGTTTGAGTATAAATATCAGTAGACGCCCTGTTTCATGTAGAGCTTGTATAAGCTAGAGAGAGTTCCAGTGAGCTTCGTATTTATCGAATACTATACCGAAACTCTATCGAAATCTATACACGGAACCAACGTTGAATCTTATTGTGTATTACATTCTCTCGTTCGGTTTGTGTCGTAGCTTGGAATCTGCACTCGCTACGGCATCCGAAACAAGAAATCACGTTCGTCCGACGATCCGTATCGGGACCTACAGAATATATGTTTTTGAGTTTATTTTGGTTATTTATTATTATGTGTTATATTTTTCTCTAAAAAATCCGAAATGCGGATATTTATTGGATTTAAAAAAAATCATGGATTCTATCCAATCTGGATGCTACAGGATCGACCTTTTGAAACCTTTGATCAAGACAAAATCCGATCCGGATTTTTTGGAAATACCGAGAGTTGACTTATTCGAATCGAAAAAATCCGATCTTGTTTTTTAATTTATCCGATTTGTGCACCTCTAAAAATCCATACACCACTTTATTTCATTGGTGAGGTCCTCAAGTCGTGAACCTAGATAATAAATGTTGAAAAGTTTGAGCCCTGCCCGCGTTGTGGGGCGATGACGAAATAATTCTCAACTAATTAAAAACAGTCATATAATTTTGCTAGAAAAAAAAACTAAAACGATGACAAGACTGTAACTTTGAGCTCATTGCAAAACAGTAACTTGTCAGGACTAATGAGCGAGTGTTAGGAGCTACTTGACATGGAAAATAAATAAAACGAGTAAACCAATGAAAACAGTACACTTTTATAGTTTTCTAAAATAAACCAAAACAGTGGCAGTACTGTAATTTTTAAATGAGGGAAAATTTTTATTATTTTTTTAATGTTTTCCAAAAGCTAAATTGATGGCAATACCAAAATCGTAAATTTGTACATGGCCATATGCATAATTTTTAACTTGGGGTAATATTCGTAATATGATTTTGAACTGAGGGCACAATCGTAATTTTAAGCTGGAGGAAAACCTTAATTTTATTTTGAACTGGTGGCAAAATTGTTATTTTGAGTTTGGGGAGGAAGCATAATTGTATTTTGAATTGGGGGCAAAATGATAATTTTAACAGAGGGCAAAATCGTAATTTTGAACCGGAGGCAAATTTGTAATTTTGAGAAGAGGGCAAAAACATAATTTCATTTTGAGTTGAGGGCAAAAATGTAATTTGAAAGTGAGTACAAATAATAAACTGGTTGGTCTAATGGGGGAGTGCCAGACAGATGGTTGGCACAATTCCCCCGTTTGAAACTAATGGCAAAACTGTAACTTTAAACAGGGAAAAACCGTAAATTTGAACGAAGGGCAAAATTGAGAATTTTAGCTGGGAGCAAAAGCGTCCCTTTATTTTTAACTGGGGGCAAATACGTAATTTTAAACTAATGGCAAAATCGTAACTTTTTTAACGTGGGTAAAAGCATAAATTAATTAGGCCAATAGGGGAGTGCCAGGCAGCTGTATGGCACTATTCCCCCTGCCGCCCAACTCAGCCAGTAAAAAGCTATAACTATTCCGCCGACATTGTGTTTTGTTGGTATCGAAAATAAATAAATAAATAAATTCTCTGTCGCAAGGTTTCGAAAAAATTTACGTCAGGATTAATTGAAAATGAAAAAAAAATAGTGCGAAAACGTATTATATTTACCCGATTTAATCAGTAAAAATAATAAGATTTGTGTCAAAATGTAGACCAACCGAAAAAGGTACATAATAATAAACATATGAACATATTATATTTTACCCGACTTATTTCCGAAAAAAATTACTTTTAAACATAAATCTAATTGAATATAATTTATACTCACACGTGCATAAAAATAAACACATAAAACTTGATAACAAAGTCTTTATAAAACCTAAGGGGTTGTAAGTGTCAATAATGAATGTTAAGTGGTAAAATAAAACTAAACAAAAAGACAAAAAATGATAATATTGGACCAATCGTCACTACTAAAAAAAGTTCGTAAATTATGATATATATATAACTAGTAGAAAGGCCCTCACGTTACTGAAGGGGTATGATCCCAAAAACCTTGCGCCAATCAAGGAAACCATACCCATTAATAGCTTTTAAGGAAACTGCGCGCAGACTTCTTTACCAAAATAAGATTTATTAGAACTTTACGCCAAGTATCCAAGATAGGAAAGCTTCATTTAACTACCTTGCGCGGGCCGCGCAAGGTTCAAAGTTAACCTTGAACACTCTCTTGGGATAAATGTTTCATTTAACAACCTTGCGCGGGCTCGCGCGAGGTTCAAAGTTAACCTTGAACACTCTTTTGGATAAATGCTTCATTTAACTACCTTGCGCGGGCTCGCGCAAGGTTCAAAGTTAACCTTGAGCACTCTCTTTGGATAAATGCTTCATTTAACTACCTTGCGCAGGCTCGCGCAAGGTTCAAAGTTAATCTTGAACATTCTTGTCTGATAATGCTTCATTTAACAACCTTGCGCAGGCTCGCGCAAGGTTTAAAGTTAATCTTAAACATTCTTGTCTGATAATGCTTCATTTAACTACCATGCGCGGGCTCGCTCAAGGTTCAAATTTAATCTTGAACATTCTTGTCTGATAATGCTTCATTTAACTACTTGCACGGGCCGCGCAAGTCAAAGTTAACCTTAAACATTCTTGCTTGATAATGCTCCATGCGCAACCTTGCGTAGATATTTATATCAAAGCAAGCATCCAACAAACGTTGCGCCAAGCAGCAAGGAAAAAAGGAAGATCAGTTAACTAACTTGGCTTCTTGCGCAAGGAAACAGTAAATCCTGAGAAACTTTCCCTTAGCAAAATCCTTGGTGCAAAAGCAAAGAATCTTTTCTGTTATAACAGAATGTACACGTGGCGAATAATAGATGGGTAACAGCTCTGAAACCTTCTAGAAGCCATTAACACCCAATCGTGCAAGCATCTTTTCGGTTATACCAATTGCCACATGGCAGCATCTGGACGGCTGAGGAAGATCACGGTGATGACATGCTCACAATTATAAGATGTAGTGATCTCATGTTGACATGTGCGCCTCCCAAGCGCTGATGAGCTCACGACCCGTGTGCACTAACAGATTGCCAACAAACGTTAACGGAATAACAAAAGATTCCGTTAACGTTAACAATCTCTCTTTTTGGCGCCAAACACCAGCTATAAATAAGTAACTTGGAGTTCAAGGAAAGGTATTCACACTCAACTACTCTCTCACTTACAATACTTACTTCCGACTACCTGTACTTATTCTCACGCCGGAGGGTGGTCACGGAGAGAACCTCCCTTCTCCCCGTGGCGAGCTAACGGTGTTCTGGTTTGCAGGATCAGCCGAGTATTGTTCTATTCATCATCCATCGTGAAACCAAACGGAGGGTTAACCCTTTTATGCAGAGCCCATTCCATAGATCTACTTTGACTCCGGTCTAGTTGATCTAGGGTTTCTTCACTGGCGCCCACCGATTCGATTCTCTCACCTTTCGTTTCGTTTCCTTAGATCTGTAGCGTCATGGCTGACGGATCATCTTTTCAAGGTCCTCGATCAGGGATTCGACGCATTGCTGTCGGACCCCAGGTCGACGGACAAATAGTTGAGGATTCCTCCGGCGAAGCTAATGCTCAGTATGATCCTAATCATGCGAGTATTCCTGTAAGGCCGGCGGCTCATCAGGTTGATGTTACGTCGATTCTACTACCTGGAGAGACTCCATTATCGTGGTTAATCAAATCTCAAGCGAATCTAAACGCTATGTATGCTCAGTTATGTGCCTAGACCGGAACTCTAGCTTTTCAAGCTCCGGTTAGCGCTCCTCAAGTCCGTGCTTCGCCGGCACCTCGAGTTTTGAGTTATAATACTCAAGGTCATGCTCGTTCCCCTTCGCGCATGCCTGAAGATGGAACAAAATGCATTTTAAAACCATGAATGATCCTGTTCATTATGGTAATAGAAGGCAAGAAGAAAACGTTCAGCATCGCGCATCTGTCCACTCTCGTTTGGGCCCCAACACGATGAGCTTGATAGAACCTATGAAGAAGGGATAGTGCAAGTATTTTTAATCGAATATCTGCAGATCATGCTAGTTACAGGCCAAAAGTACGCCATATACAATTCGGAAGCTGAGCATAATTACAATTTGGTGTATCGCCCAACCGAAGCAGCTGAACAATCAAAGTTTACCAGAGAGATAGCACTGGCTCCGTTGGAGCGAGCGAAACTACCATCCAACATTGGAAAGTTTAACGGTTTGACTGATCCCGACAATCACATGCGCCTCTTTACCTGCGCAGGGATTACTTGGGTGCTGGACACTGCCAATGTGGTGTCATTTATTTGTGCAAACCCTTACTGGCGTTGCGCGCCTTTGGTTTGTAATTTATCGGCAGGTAAACTTTCTCTTGGAATGACTTAAAAGAAAATTTTCTTACACACTTTAGTCAAGCAAGGCGATACGTGCGCGAATCCTCAGATGTAATGAACATCTGGCAGAGGGACAATGAAAGCCTCGAAGATTTTATAACACGTTACAATAAAGAGGTGTTGGAGATTGGAGATGTCCATGAAGACCTTATCGCGGCAGTTCAAGTATGCGGTAAGGTGCGACGAAATGATTAAAGTGTTGTCCGGTACAACGGCCTTCCAAAAAACTGGGATAAACTCATGGCGGCAGCCAAGGTTTATGCCTAGACTGAGCCTAACTTAAGTTCTAACCGGCCACCTTTACCTCAGAACCGTCTGCAAGACCTGAGTAGAGGTAGTCGCAAGTAAAAAGAAACTGGAAAGAGTCAAGTCAAAATTAGTATTCTCCATATTCATCAATTGATGCGCGAGCAACAATCAACAAGATAACAACTCAAAAAACGATTAAAAGGAAATAGGGAAGTTAGTGGACTCCCTTAACGAAATCTCCGGCTGAGGTTCTCCGCACTGAGAATTATCAGTTTAAACAGCCGCAACCAATGAAAAACAATAAAGGGCAAGACCCAAATTTGTTCTGTGACTATCATAGAGACACCACCACACAACAGATAATTGCATCAGTCTGTCACGGAGATTGAGAAAGCGTTAAAGAGTGGAAGCTTACACATCTAGTCCAAAATGTGCGCAAAAGATTAAACAGATTACGCCGAGAACGAAGGGCCTAGTAACAAGAAAAATGAAACACACGTTTCCATGATTCAAGGTGGATCATCGCGCAAACATAGCCTTCAACACTTTCAAAACAACACTGGCGCGAACAGCATGTCATTTTTCCTATCGTTCCAGGAGGTCCTCAAGAAGACCGGCCAGTAGTTATCACCGGTATCTTTGGGCACTACCAAACGGACTATATGTTTATAGATCCGGGTAGTTCCATGGATATCATGTATGAGCAGTGTTTCAAGCAACTAGATCCTGAGGATAAGGCACGCTTGGAACCAGTTGATTTTCCATTAACTGGGTTCTGCAATGAGGCTGTCTTTCCTCTAGGACAAATCCTCTTTCCGGTTACTTTATCTGATGGGAGGTGCTCTCGAACGAGTAACGTCAACTTCATGGTGATGCCGGCAAATTCCCGTCACGATGTACTACTGGGACGCCGCGCGCAACGTGATTTTAGTATGATAATTTCCGCTCCGCATGCTACTTGTGGTTTTCCAACACCAAATGGGTAGTCATACTTTATGCATGGAAAGAAATTATGTCAATTGAAGAACCAGTTATGAAGGCTGGCAAAGACACTGCCAAGCAATGAACCAGAAAAGTGGGTACTCAACAATAAGTACCCTGAGCAGACAATCCTATTAGGATCTGCAGTCAGTATTGAAATTCGTCGCAAAGCTTAAATTACTGTTGTTTCGCAACAAAGACATTTTCGCCTAGACACCTGCCGACATGGTTGGTGTCCCGCGCGACGTTGCGAAACATTGCCTGAATGTATTTCCATCAGCAGAACCAGTTGTGCAGAAAAAGCGCAGCCTCGGGTCTGAAAAGACAGCGGTAATGAACGAACAAGTCACCGAGTTATTAAATGCTGGTATTCGCGCAAAGTCAAATACCAGACCTGGGTGGCAAACCCATTCATGGTAAAGAAACATAATGGCGGATGCGGATGTGCGTAGATTTTAAAGATCTAAACAAGGCATGCCGAAAAATTGTTATTCTCTTCCTGAGATTGACAAAAAGGTTGACTCATTAGCTTCCTTTCGCTGGAAATGTTTCCTAGATTGTTATAAAGGTTATCATCAAGTCTTGATGAAAAAAGAAGACGAAGATAAAACTGCTTTTCGCACGGAGAAGAGCATTTTTTGTTATACCAAGATGCCTTTTGGTCTCCGCAATGCGGGAGCTACTTATCAAAGATTGATGGATACAGTGTTTGGAGATGACATTGGGAAAACTGTGGAAGTCTACATGGATGATTTGGTCATTATGAGTAACTTTAGAAGATACTATGCTAGACAACATCCAAAGAACTTTTGATTCTCTGCTCGAGGTAAACCTAAAGTTAAATCCCAGCAAATGCTCTTTCGGCATGGAGGAGGGCAAATTTTTGGGTTTCATCGTCACCAAAGACGGTTTCAAAGTTAATGCCGAAAAGGTCGATGCAATACAAAAAATGTCTTCTCCTACTACCATCAAAGAGATGCAACGTTTAGCTGGAAGGTTAGCTGCGCTAAACCGCTTCCTCGCAATCATGCTGCAAAATCTTATCCATTCATTCGAACCTTGCGCAATTGTACAAAGAGCAAAGAGTTCGTATGGAATCCTGAAGCTGATCAAGCTTTCCAGCAGATGAAAGATTGTTTAGTTCAACTTCCCACACTTACTGCTCCTCGAGAAAAAGAACCCATGGTCTTATATCTTGCCGCATCTGAGGTAGCAGTAGGTGCTGTCTTGCTGGTAGAACGCGAAGGGGTCCAGTCTCCAATTTATTATATCAGCAAGATGTTGAACGATCCAGAGACACGGTATTCAATCATGGAAAAATTAGTTTAGCATTGGTCCATGCTTCGTGCAGGCTGCGAAGATACTTTTCTGGACATTTTATTACAGTTTTAACGAACTTTCACATAGGCCAAGTCCTGGCCAAACCAGACGTTTCTGGCCGACTTGCGAAATGGGCAATAGAATTGGGAGGTTATAACATCTGTTATAAACCTAGACCAGCTATCAAAGGCCAAGTTTTAGCAGCTTTCATCGCTGAAATTCCTGCTGATAAGCTTGAAGAATGCCAAGCAATCCAAAACCCAGTCCCAGTCATCGACAACATAGCCTGGACATTGTTTACAGATGGCGCATCAATCAGTAATGGGGCTGGAGCAAGTCTTCGATTAATGAGTCCAGAGGGAGCAGAGTTCACATATGCAATTCGGTTGGATTTTAAAAGCACAAACAATGAGGCCGAATATGAAGCTCTCCTAGCAGGCTTACGCCTCGCTATCAAAATGGGCGCAACAAATTTAGAAACCCATGTTGATTCATTATTAGTTGCTGAGCAAGTAGTTGGAACATACGATGCAAAGGGAGATATCATGGCTCTATACTTGACGCAAGCCAAGGCTCTTATAGCACAGTTCCAACAATTTAAAATCACACACGTCAAGCGAAGAGAAAACAAACATGCTGACGCTCTAAGTAAACTTGCTGCAACTAGCTTCAAGCATCTAGCAAAAGAGGTTCGCATCGAGGTTTTAAGTAATCCATCAGTCCCTCTCAGGCAAGTGACAATGATTGAAGTAGGAGATCCATCATGGATGTCTCCAATAATGATGTATCTGTTGCATGGTTCTTTACCAGAAGATAGAGCGCAAGCACGAAAGTTACGGTGCAAAGCCCTCAATTATGAAATGATTGACGGTATCCTGTACCGACGCTCTTACATGGGTCCTTCGCTCCGCGGTGTTGACAAACATGACGCGCAATACCTGATCAGGGAGATTCATGAGGGACTATGTGGCATACATTCTGGGCCACGCATGGTCGTAGCCAAAGTAAAAAGCACAGGGTATTATTGGCCCGGAATGTACGTTGACGCGGTAGAGATCTTGCACAAATGACTGTCTTGCCAAAGGCATGCCCCTAAAACTTTGCGCCCAAAGAATCCTTTGGTACCCGTCACAACAGCTTGGCCATTTCAATAATGGGTCATTGATTTAGTGGGACCATTTCCAGATGCGCCCGACGCAGTAAAGTTTATCATCGTTGCGGTCGATTACTTCACTAAATGGGTTGAAGCCAAACCCTTAGCTTCTACTACAGCGATGATAATTCGCAAATTCATCTGGGAATATATTATTTGCCGTTTTGGTCTGCCCATACGCATTATTACAGACAACGGTCCAAACTTAACGGCTCAAGAGCTGCAAACATGGATGACCGAAATGGGAATCCAACATATTTTGGCTTCTGTTGCGCACCCGCAAGCAAATGGTCAAGTTGAAAGCATAAACAAACAGTTGGTCGACGGTATCAAGGTCCGTCTTGGCATGGCACGGCGAGGGTGGGTTGACGAATTGCCTAGCATCTTGTGGGCACACCAAACTATGCCCAAGACTAACACCGGGAAACTCCTTTTAGCCTTGTATACGGCACGGAAGCTGTGATTCCTGCCAAAATTGGGTTACCATCTCCAAGAATGCTAGCTTTGGAAAAACAAGATAATGAAGAACAACGGCGCATCGACCTAGACTTATTTGAAGAGCACCGAGAAAATGCAGCGATTCGCGAAGCTAAATACAAGTCCCATCTTGAAAAGTATTACAACAAAAGGGTGCGCATCTCTTCCTTTTTGCCTGGTGACTTTGTTCTTCGCGATAATGAAGCGTCGAATGCCGAAAAACCGGGAAGTTAGCCCCACGATGGGAAGGTCCGTACGTGATAAATGAAGTATTGGGAAAAGGCGCGTACACTCTGAAGCGTATGGACGGATCCAGCGTTCCTCGAACCTGGAACGCCCAGCAACTGCGCGATGTTATATGTAATCTCAACCCTCTAAGCAACTTCTGAGCTTGCGTAACGAGGCTGCTTACTTTATTTTGTTATGTAATCTTAGTGGCAACCATAGCCTTGCGCTTTGTCAGTATGAATAAAATACTTTGCCACTACTTACAGTCTTATATATGTTCATTTACAAATGCATGCAATTCCTTTGGATAAACAAAAACACAAACTCATGAGCCACAAGCTAGTTTAATACTTAAGCTCACACATGAGAAAAGAAATTGTTCATTTGTCTATCCTACACAAGTAATTGGTTCCATGAAAACATTGTAAAACTGAAATATATTATATTCACAATACTTGCGCAGAAGCGCAACGTTACAAGTTATTATACAACAAAAATTACAAATTTCCTATTCTATGGACTTGGTTCCTGCCTGCTTCTCTGCTGAAGAAAAAATCTCCTTTAGCTTATCAATAAAGTCGTCTTGATGCAGCGTCCACAAGATTCATAATCGAAATTTGCAATTGATCATATTTTTCCTTGGCAGCAGAATAAATGGCGGCAGTATTTAGCCCATGTGTTTGGGAGCACGGCTGGTATCCCATTCAGTCTTCAGCGCATGGGCCACGTGCAAAGTACATTCTCTATAGCCCTCGGCATGCCCATATTGCACGCCGCCATCATTAATTCTGCCACTCTCTCATCCAACTCCGTAGAGTTAAGGATGGCATTTGCGATCTGTATACAAATACAATCAGTATATGTTGCGACAATCAAACCAGACATATAAAGAAAAGTGAATATTACCTCCACAATCCCGTACTCCCGCAACCAGGTAAGCTGGTTCATGAGGGATTCGGTCAAGCTTTCTGTAGTAGCGCGAGCAACCTCCGTGTCGTTAAGTTTTTGTTCGCCTTCACTCAAACGGCGGATCAACTCGGCTTTCTCTGTTTGGTGCAGGTTGACATCTTTTTTCAAACTGTCAGCCTCAGCTTGCAGCCGCTCCTGGTCCAAAAGCATTGTAGTTAGATCATCAATTTCTTTATTCTTAAGAAGGAGAGTCATTTTGGTTGATACCTCATTTTTCTCGCTCCTTTCTCTATGTGAGCGCGCTTCTTCTGCTGGCGCAACTGCTTCAGCTTTCTCTTTTTGAGTTTCTCAATTTCATTGCGTAGAGAAGCTTTTCTTTATTTTCACGCTCGCAAGCCTCCACAAAGCGCTTACGCTCGTCCGCATATTGCGCAGCAGAAGCCTCACACTTGCGCTTCCAAGATAGCGCAGCCCATTCTTCAGTCTTCTTCTCCTTCTCAAATTGGGCCTTTTCCGCCTCAAAATCAACAAGCATCTTCAGCGTCTTCTCCTTCTCAAGCTTGGCCCAAACCTTCTCAAGCTCAACCTCGTCCCACTCCTTGTTCATACTGCGCCACTCGTGCACAATTCTATATATGGTGGACGAGGCAAGGGCAGACTCTTGCAGATATGACTCGTAAGTAGCTTCATGGTCTTTTTCCTCCTGGCGCTTCACCTCCGCCGGCGGGAAGAAGCCCTATACCACTCCCTACAGGAGTGCCAATCGGTAAAAACATCACCCTGCTTAACCTTCCACACGGGCTGATGAATCGCACAGGCCCGCCTCTCAGAATATGAACGTTAATAATAATCCACAGGCGTCTCCTCTGGGCGAATGGGCGATTCCCCCTCCAAATCCTCAGCAAACACAAAGCCTTCGCTTTGTGTTGAAGGTCCGGCTCCCTTGGATATCGACCGGGATGGTCCCCCAGCACCTGCAGCCGTATCTTTAACCTGCTCGCCAGCAGGATTCTCAGCATCAAAATTTTTGGGCTCTTCTTCCGGAGCCACTTTCTCAATATGTTCTGGGACGATGGGTCGGCTTCAGGAACAGGAGTTTCTTGCCCCGCACCTCCCTCAACATTCTCAGGCCTGCGCGGTGATGGTATAGCAGATGAGGTGGCCGGCGCAGCCTTCACCAGTTTCTTGGCAAAGCATATCAACAAATACCAAGTATCAGATTCTGCGCAACTTTTATGACAGAAATGCGCAACAAACTAAACGTACCAGGTGAGAACTTCTTTGCATAGGCATCCAGATTGCCCTTCTTACCAATGTGCAGGCGCGCAACTTTGGTTGGCGCAGGAGTTTTAGTCTCCACCTCCTTCCTCTTCTTAGTACGCTTCAACGCCTCTTCCAGGCTAGAAGATATTTCCAAAGGATCATCTGGGTTTGTAGCAGGAAGAGATGAGGTGTCAACGGGTTCTGGCTTCGGTTTCTTCAAACCTGCAGGCGCAAGACCCTCCAGTGAGTCCGACACCACCACATAATTGAACCAAGAGTCGGATACGGGAAATGTACCTTTCATACCCTCAGCTTTCGCAGCAGCTGATGGCTTGATTTTTTGCTCTGGGTTGGAAGGGGGAGGCGCAGCAGCTGCAGCAGCAGTTAGTTTTCTTTTCTTCTTCGAATCTGGGCCTACGCCAAAGTTCAGGAAATCACCTACATAATCAATCATATTGAGTAAAGGTTGCGCCATTAAGTTATATTGCAATATCAACTTAGGCTTTGTATGGACTTATTTACCAGTCTTCGAACATGGTTGCGCCTCCAGATCCTCCTGCTTTGGGTAACTCAAAGTTCCCCAAGATTTGTGAGAACCAAGTGTCCTCACCGTCAGCAATAGGCAAGGCGGCCATTTTTCCCTTCTCTCTCTTGAAAGAGACCAAGTAGAGAGGCGCAGCTACATAACAAACATTTTTGCATCAATACAGATCTATTGAAAGATATTGCTAAGAAGTTAAAGGGTTACATACCAGTTCCATCTTCTGTATACACCGGTTTTTCTCGGCGTTCCTTCTTCCAGAAAATACTCATCCCAGCAGCGATGAGGGCCCTCTCCGGTAAAACAATATTGGGCACATCTTTAATATCTTGATACCATACCTCGTCAGCAAGTATGGGAAAGGTCTCCAGCTCAATCTCATCACTCCCCCGGAATGTCATCTTCATCGGGATCACCGCCGCCTTGATAAAGAAAAACTTCTGCTTCCAATCGTGGTAAGACTTCGGCGGCACCAACAACAATCGTTTGGCTTGAACACGCTGTTGGAACGAATAAAAACCCAACGAGCAGTGCAGCTGGTAGAAAACTCTAAACTTCTCGACCGACGGCAAGATCTGCATCGATCGGCAAACGAACTCAAAATGTCGGATCCTCACCATTCCCATCGGGCTCAACTGAGAAATGTGAATCTGGTAGAAACCAAGAATTTTAGCAAAAAATGGGTCACCGGCAGCGGAAGTTCCCTTCGGCAAAATAGTCGTAAAATAATGTATTATAGCCAACCGGCGCATCAGCCGCTGTGGCATTCGCCTCTAGAAAAACGCTTTCTAGGACGGAGCGAAAAGGAAGTTGGTGGCAAGATTATCAAAATCTTTCTTCGACCACTTTAGCGGTGGCAAACTTGACGATGAGATCTCAGCAGAACTTGCACCGGTGGCCATAACTCGAACTTTGAAGGAACTTAGAAAGCTTTGAGGGTCGCCAGAATTTTTTGAACGCAAATTTCTCTCAAGATTGAGTGAGGAAGCAAATGGATCGTTGATCCCTTTATATACTAACCGCAATTAATGCACGATTTGATTGCAGCGACTTTTTCGGCCGTCACGTTTCCCCAAGTAACCGCAGGGGCGAGTGGGGAACAGTAACCGCCCCACACGCGCGAGTGTCGCTAATAAGCATTAAATACGGTAAGACAGGTACTCTTGACAGCCTGTCAACAGTACCACCACGTCTCAAGAACGTGCGTCGTCACCAACTACATCATCCAGATAAGTGACACGTGTCTAAGCATATTTGAAATTCAAATACTTTTTCAAAATTCACTTACGACGCGTCATCAAGATACATAAAGCAACAAAAAGCTAGTCCTTACCTCGAGCAACACATTTATCTTAAGTCCAGTGCTCCACCTACTTTTTATTCTTACATAGGAGCAACACAGGACTGGGGGATTTGAAGCGGTATGGTCCCAAAAACCTTGCGCCAATCAAGGAAACCATACCCATTAATAGCTTCTAAGGAAACTGCGCGCAGACTTCTTTGCCAAAATAAGATTTATTAGAACTTTACGCCAAGTATCCAAGAGAGGAAAGCTTCATTTAACTACCTTGCGCGGGCCCGCGCAAGGTTCAAAGTTAACCTTGAACACTCTCTTTGGATAAATGCAAAGTTAACCTTGAACACTCTCTTTGGATAAATGCTTCATTTAACTACCTTGCGCGGGCTCGCGCAAAGTTCAAAGTGAACCTTGAACACTCTCTTTGGATAAATGCTTCATTCCGCACAAGGTTCAAAGTTAACCTTGAACACTCTCTTTGGATAAATGCTTCATTTAACTACCTTGCGCAGGCTCGCGCAAGGTTCAAAGTTAATCTTGAACATTCTTGTCTGATAATGCTTCATTTAACTACCTTGCGCGGGCTCGCACAAGGTTTAAAGTTAATCTTGAACATTCTTGTCTGATAATGCTTCATTTAACTACCATGCGCGGGCTCGCGCAAGGTTCAAAGTTAATCTTGAACATTCTTGTCTGATAATGCTTCATTTAACTACCTTGCGCGGGCTCGCGCAAGGTTCAAAGTTGCGCAAGGTTCAAAGTTAACCTTGAACATTCTTGCTTGATAATGCTCCATGCGCAAACCCTGCGCAGATATTTATATCAAAGTAAGCATCCACCAAACGTTGTGCCAAGCAGCAAGGAAAAGAAGGAAGATCAGTTAACTAACTCTTGCGCAAGGAAACAGTAAATCCTGAGAAACTTTCCCTTAGCAAAATCCTTGGTGCAAAAGCAAAGGGAATCTTTTCTGTTATAACAGAATGTACACATGGCGAATAATAGATGGGTAACAGCTGTGAAACCTTCTAGAAGCCATTAACACCCAATCGTGCAAGCTTCTTTTCGGTTATAACCAATTGCCACATGGCAGCATCTGGACGGCTGAGGAAGATCACGGTGATGACATGCTCACATTTATAAGATGTAGTGATCTCATGTTGACACGTGGCGCCTCCCTAACCGCTGATGAGCTCACGATCCGTGTGCACTAACAGATTGCCAAAAAACGTTAACGGAATAACAAAAGATTCCGTTAACATTAACAATCTCTCTTTTTGGTGCCAAACACCGGTTATAAATAAGTAACTTGGAGTTCAAGGAAAGGTATTCACACTCAACTACTCTCTCACTTACAATGCTTACTTCTGACTACCTGTACTTATTCTCACGCCGGAGGGTGGTCACGGAGAGAACCTCCCTTCTCCCCGTGGCGAGCTAACGGTGTTCTGGTTTGCAGGATCAGCCGGAGTATTGTTCTATTCATCATCCATCGTGAAACCAAACGGAGGGTTAACCCTTTTATGCAGAGCCCATTCCATAGATCTACTTTGACTTCGGTCTAGTTGATCTAGGATTTCTTCAGTTACAACAGAGTCAAACAAAAACTAATCTAATTAGACTACATGACTGGAGCCAAGGGCAACGGCCAAGAGGCAAAGTTTTGCCACGTAGACCATGACGTGTTTTAAGCCGAATGAAAATGATAAAAACCTAAAAATACAGTCGTCCGAAAGTATTTTTTTTTTTTGGACACGTGTTTTAAGTCCAATGAAAATGATAAAAATGGATTTAGTAACTCATTATGACAGGGGTGTAGATCTAGTGGAAAGTACGTAAGGGTTGGTTTTGAAAACTTGTATATTGTTATGTAAAAAAATTAACGTTGATACAAAGGTAAAAATATGCAAGAAACAAAGTTAAGTTTACACGTCTAAAGTTAAAATTCAGCTTCAATTTTAATAAGTTTTAAAAAATTAAACATAGAAGAAAGATAAAAGAAAAAATATTTGTTAAAAAAAGAAGAAAATTACGTTATTAAATTTCATGAGCCGTATGTTAACTCTATTAAAGTTTACGAATATAAATATAGATAGGTTAGATGAAAATAATTATTAATGTTCAGGAGCCATATGATATCTCTATTAAAGTTCACAAATAGAAACGTAAGTTTATAAAAGAAAGTTTTTTGATTAAAGTGTAGGGGGTGCAATTGTAAACAATTAAAGTGCCGGGGTGCAAGCGTATAGGTTATATTAAAAAAAAAGAATTAAAAGAAGTTATTGTTGCAAAAATTTGATTTCACTGACACTAAGTAACCAAAAGTTGTTTTCTAATAATATTTATAACTAGGATGTGTAAAACTATCTTAAATAAACACTCGAATTTATAAGCCAATAAACTATTACCTAAACTTATACAAGATAAATTATTAGTTATATGTTTGCGACAGATCAACTTGAGTAAAAATAACTTCAAATAAAAGGAGTTGCACTATTTTTGCAAGAGCGAAAACCGTATCTACTAGTCATATCTAGTGAGACACAATTGTTAATAAATTTTTAACTGATACTTGTTTGCATAGTTTTTTTTAGACGAACTGATACTTGTTTGCATTATTTTTTTAGACGAATATGAGTTTGCCACATATATTAACAACAAAAAAAATAGCGACCAAATGTTTCAATAGATCATCGTTCAAACAAATATTGTGACCGAATGATGTAATTTTATAACTACATGACGCCGAGACATATTTTGCTACCGGAAAATGTTAAAGCTATGATCTATGAATTTGTGGTGTATTTTGCGATTGATGGGTGATATATGGGTTTTGTGACATGGGATTTTGCAAAGAATTTTGTGATCTATAAATAAAGATATTTTTCGTTTCTGAAAATTAAATGGATTCTGATCTATAAGTTGTGCAAAGGTAGTTTGTTTCCCAAAATTAAATAGATTTCGAATATAATTGGAATATCTATACTAAATTATAATGTATGAGGAAAGGGTATTTTAAGTACCCAAAAAATAAGAACTTTTTTCCTCTTAATTTATAATACATCCTTAAAATAAGGGTAAATTGGTCCTTTAAACAATAATTATATTATAGCCCCCATCTTATTATACTTAAATCCTTAAGTTTTAACATAATTATGGGTAATTAGATACTTTTCTCCCTGCACAACAAACTTATAATTCTTTTGTGCATTCTTGCTATATCTTATAAACTATAATGTTTTAAAAAAATCTAAAAGTATTGTGACGACCTATTCATTTTTGTTGACGTTTCGATAGTTATCTTGGTCAGTAAGTATTGATGTGTGGATTGAAATATACAAGTAGATGATGCCTTAGCGTACAAGTGACTAAATACCAATGTGCTTAGTCATTATCTCAGAATATTTAATAGTTACAGAGTGTCAAGTAATTAAATACAGTCAATTTAATCAATCATCTAGATTACACTTTAATCTCTCATCTTTAACAAAATTATAGATAATTAGTTATTAGTTACATTTTATCCCCTATAAAAATCTAACTATCCCCTATGATTTTTAAACGGGCATAAATTTTGGTACGTCTATTTTACACAATATGAACTAGTATTTTATTATCTTTAATTTAAGTATAGTATGTGTTTAAGGGTGGCGTCTAAGGGTGATTAATAACTGAATCGTTAACCGAAACCGAACCGAACCAAAATCACTGATACGTGGTCGAAAGCTGGCGTTTGTTTATGCATAAGTCTATGTTTTTACGTGACTTTTAATTCCAGATAGCCTACTTTTAATAAGATTTGTGTTTTGCAGATCTTAAGGAGTTTAAGGAGCTAATCGGGAGCTTAACGGAGCACCGGAACATGAACTGGAGCAACCGGAACCAAGAAATGAAGAAAACAGAAAAACGGAATTTATCTAGTCCGTCGCCGACGGGGTACCAAGCCGTCGGCGACGCACCATGCATTCTCTCCGTCGCCCGAAAATGTCCGTAGATAGGAGGATTAAGCGTCGGGAGAAAAGCCAGAAAGTATAGGCCGTCCCCGACGGGGCATCAGGTCGTCGGTGACGGGCCTCCTAAACCTGCTTCGCGAAATTTTGAGTTTGCTGAGTTGGGGACGGGTTTAAACATGGTTTTTGACTTTTTCTAAGGAGTTACGCAATTTTAAACATAAGAACACCTCTTTTAGCCAAGAATCACCATCCACTTCAATCCGAATCCATTTCCATCATCCCAAATCATCAATCCTTTGATTCTAACCCTAGCATACCATCATCCCTTCTATCAATCCATCTATTCATTCACCTTCACCATCCATTGCAAACCCTAATCATCATCATCATCATCCTCGAAGCTTCAAGATGTTCGGGTTCAAGTTCCAATCTTCCGGTGTTCAAGTTTGCACGACCATGAGCGGCTAATCACCTCGGTTTCACCCCGATGTAGGTAGTTGTTAATTCTAGGGTTTTGAATTGTTATGCGATTTGACTTTGTGACAATTTATATTGGTTTTTGAAATCATTTAACAATAGCTTACATTTGTTTCGTATTCGTAAATTGTCGAACGATGATAAAGTTATGACTTTGCGAAATGGTTATGTGTATTCATGCGTTTTTATGATTAGGTTTTACTTGTTGTGATTATAAAGTGCATTCTTGTCCGTTCTTCGGAGCGTTGATAGTTATTGGAACCTACGTTACGGTACACTTAATCCGTTAACCACTATACAATTGAGTTTAATCTAAAACTTGTAGAAAACCTAGAGTTGCAATTACCGAAACCGGGTGTGGACCCTTTTTCCCATTACTATTTAAGTCATCATTTGCAATTGTGTTTACTTGTGTTTGAACAATCGTAGTAATTAATCACATTCATAAACATTGTCGGTGAACTCCGACACCTTTTCCAACCAACAAATTAAGTTAATCAAAATAGCGAGCTGCATAAAACGTGATAACTTCATAATTAGATTAATCCATACGTAACCACATACTCTTTATGGATCGACCCCTTATTACCACTAACGCATTTGTTAAGGGTAATTCGGGTATATAAGTATTATCTTTGACCGGGGCGCGACACTCCGATCAAATTTTGGCGCCGTTGCCGGCGAGTTAGTGCGCTTTGCGTTTAGATTTATTGAATTTTGTGATTATCTGTTTAATTGCTTGCTTCTTTCAGTTTATTTGCTTTTGTGTTACGCGGGGTGTGTTACTTGTGCAGGTTACAGGTAGTGCATGCGTACACGGAATTCCGGGCGAACTTCACCATTAGTTTACAAACCGGAAATTGAGTGAGTGGCAAGAAGGAATTTAGCAAGCCGGTTAGAGGCAACACTTGCTCCTAACCAAAACACCCAAACCTAACCATCCACACTTCTGTTGGAACCGTTCCAATGGACTAACAAAAACCAAACCTTCAAAACCGTAATAACCGCTCGGGGGGCAACAACAATCGCCCACCGGCCAACCCACTCCGACAAAACGAACCTCAAAACCAAAACCCTCTACCCAACCTTAACAACCATAACCGCAACGAAAACTTGGGTCCTGAGCAAAATTTCAATCAACCCGAATTCGAACGGGTAGACCCGAATGATGCGAATTAGTATGAACCGAATTACGACGAGTTAAGGAACAACATTCCAGATTGTAACATCCGTCGAAAAACGGGTTTTCAAAACCCGCTTCGTTTATTAACCGAACAATCAGTTTTAAAATTTTGTTGTTTATTTATGACATATTTTAATTTTAAACAATACATAATTAATAAACAAATTAGAAGATATAAATTATAATTGTTAAATAGTAAAAGAATATTTATTAAAAAGGAAAACCGGCTGCCGGGAGTCGAACCCGGGTCAGCCGGGAACCCACAAACTTAACTTTAACACAATCAACCACTCCGCCACTTTGATTCTTTGTTAAAATACCAAAACAATTAACTAAAAAGATGAATCGCGGAAATCAAATCCGGTCCAAGTCGCGCCCAATCGCAGTCGTCGGAAATCCCGACGATTTCGCCGAGATTGGACGGTTTCTTCTGTTTTAAACGAAGCATTTACCTTAAACATCGGTTATAACCGATGTCCAATCCGCGACATCAGTCATAACCGCGAGAGAAAACATTGACCGACGAATCAAGTCGGTAATCGGACTAAATTCATTGATATTTTTCCCTATAAAAACACCCACAAGCCTCTGTTAACTTTTTCGCTCAAAACCGCATAAATTCTCGACGTAATTCCACTCGCCGGAAAATATCTGCAAGTCGCCGGAAAACCGAGACTTCCATCTACACGGTAATTACTTCGATTTTTCTGTTTCATTCCTTTATTAGACAAAATTCTAATATCAATCCCTCACCCAGAATCCTTTCCAGACGACGTTGCCGGATTATCTATTTTCGTCGAAGAAATTCTGAAATTTCAAGAACCTGCTGTTAACCGGTATGATCCTTTTAACTTACTGATAATCGTTACCCAGTAGTTCCATTTCACATCTAATCCCTCCAAATTTGTTGGCAAATCCTATTAGCTGAAGCTCACCAAAACGGAGCCGACGACCTTGCCGGACTTCTGAAGAAAGACGAACAGTTTGGTACAATCAACCCTCAAACCTTTTTCTGTTCATTACTTTGCGATGGCTCATAACGTTCGTTAAGTTAATTTAACAAATAACAGTCAATTGGTCGATGTCTGTGTTTTGAAAGAAGAAGATGAAGTTGTGTATAATATAAGATTAATTAAAATCGGTTTAATGAACGGGTTAGACACACAGTCCAGCGGTGGACTGTGTGCAAACAATTTCACATACGTCGCGCGTTCGAATCTTGTCCCAGCCTTACTCTCTTGTTATAAAAAAATGCGTTTTTAACTGAACCGGGTTAACTCTCAAAATCATGTTAAGTATAATAAAAACCGAGTTATTAACCAGGTTAGACACACAGTCCAGCGGTGGACTGTGTGCACGTTAACTCACAGGTCCCGGTTCGAGACTTGTGGTCAGCACCGGTTCAATACATTTAAAATCCTTTTTAAAAATAAATGATTTTCGGATTAAACTAAATAGTATATAAGTATAATTAAAAACAGAATTATTTCGGGTTAGACACGTAGCTCAGTTGATAGAGCTGCGTGCACGCGTACGGGAGGTCACCGGTTCGAACCTCACTCAGTTTAACAATATAACCAACCGAACCGGTCAACGGTCAACAGTCATGGTCAACGGTCAACGGTCAAAGTCAAAAAAGTCAACATTTTTTATTTTTATTTATTTATTTAATTTAAAAATCAATTAAAAATACTAAAAAATAACGTTTTCAAAGTTAGAAAGTAGCCTTAAACTCACAAAAATATATCCAAAGATCCTATTAAAATAGTTAGTAAAATCCACATACTGACCGTACCTTTTCGTTATTTATTAGGTTAGTTATCTCTCGTCGATCAATCCTCTAAACTCGTGCACATTCAACACCTCCAAACAAACGCACCCAATGTGAGTGAATCTCTACCAATTCCCCGTTTTAATCACATTTTGGGGTGTAACATGTGTCGTTATTTATTTATTATATTAAACATTTGTGCATCCATCATGTTCATGATCAAATGTGTATTCAATGTGTATCCATTGTTTGTGTGGTTGAAGTTTAGATTAATTTATCATTTCAGTACATACATTTCATAGGCCGCCGCTCCCCATTACCTAATGTGAATCCTACCAAGCCAATAGTCATGGGGGGCCACATGACTATCCAGGTGAAGGTATGGGGGACATTTGAGGCCCAACATTAGCAAACCCAAGACATCCTATGGATGTAGTTGCATTATTGATATTTATGTTATTTTCATTTTCTTTAAGACACATGACACCTAAAAAGACTCCATAAACTCACAATCTTCCTATGTTGTTCCTGTAGATGTCGGCTAGGCAGCTACGTGGAGGGCGAAAGTCAGGAAGGTCAAACGAACGTTTGGCCACTCAGATTGCGAAACAAATGGCCGCGGTACTTCCTGATATTGTAATTCAAGTCCAGCAAACTCTCACCGCGAATCCTGTCAACCCACCCAATCAAGAGGATCAAAACATCGACAACCTTTCCTCCAAGAAGTGCTCCTACAAGCACTTCAAGTCTTGCGATCCCCCAAAGTTCGAAGGGACCGATGGTGTCACCGCTCTCCTCCACTGGTTTGAGGAAATGGAAAACACCTTCCTAAATTGCGATTGTCCCGAGGATCGCAAGGTACGTTACGCAACCGGGAGATTATTTGGGGTAGCCCTGACCTGGTGGAACACCGAGAAGGGTAAGAGAGGAGTAGAAGACGCGATGGCCTTAACCTGGGAAGAGTTAAGGGAAATAATGACAAAATGCTTCTGCCCAAGAAGCGAACTCAAGAAGTTGGAAGACGAGTTCCACTCGCTGAAGCAAAAGGAAGGGGATCATACTTCCTACAACAAAAGATTTCTTGAGCTGAACCAGATGGTTCCTAACTTATTCACCCCCGTATACCGTTTGGTTGAACACTATATTCGAGGCCTTCCCTCGAAGATTCAAGACTCAGTCCTCAGCACTTCGCCTGCAACCCTCGAAGCTGCTATGGAATTAGCCACCGAACTTACCGAGAACCGCATCAGAAACGGTAAGTTCAAAGAGGAGAAAAAGAAAGCCCCCGTTGAGGGCCAAACTTCTAACCATTCCACCTCATCCTCAAAATTTTCAAACAAGAGAAATCGAAATGCCAGAAATTTTGCTGTCACCCAAACAAATTTCTCTATCCCTACTGCACCCATCACACAAGTTATTCCTTCACCCGCACCATACAAAAGGCAATACTCTGGCCCTTACCCAAAGTGCACCCGTTGTCAATACCATCACTCTCCCGAATACCCCTGTCAATATTGCACCGGCTGTGGCCGTGCAGGTCACACCATCCAAGCCTGCCGCTCACTACATCGAATGAACCGCAACCAACCCACAACTCAAACCCACCATCAAATAATGGGTCAAGCCCAACAACCCCTACTACCACCACCTACACAACACACGGCCCAAACCTACTACCAACCCAACTACCCCATAATGCCACCCATGCGGGCTTGCTACAATTGTGGAGACCCAAACCACTTTAGAAACACCTGTCCACGCTTGGTGAACATCATACATGCTCAAGCTCAAGCGAATCCGGTGAACCAAGCTAACCAAGCTCCTCCACCTGCTAGAGGGAGAGCATTTAACATCAACGCCAACAAAGCTAGGGCCGACAACAACGTGGTTAACGGTACGTTTCTCATCAACGGTAGTTATGCATCTGTGTTATTTGATACTGGCGCGGATAAGAGTTTTGTGTCCTTAGAATTTGAACCCATCCTCAACCAAACTCGTGATAAACTTATGGAATCCATAACGGTAGAAGTTGCTAACGGAAAACCGGTCTCATTAAACTCCATTATCCGAAACTGTACTCTTACTCTGAACGATCACGATTTTCCTGTTGACCTCATTCCTATGAAGTTGGGAAGTTTTGACATTATAATCGGCATGGACTGGCTCAGCCAACATCATGCTGAAGTGGTATGCCGCGAAAAGTTCATTCGCATTCCTCTTGCAGACGGTCAAACTCTACGAATCTTTGGAGAAACCCCTTCGAAAGGACTCAAACTGATGTCCTGTCTTCAAGCCCGAAAATATCTCCGCAAGAATTATGTAGCATTTCTAACCCACGTTGTCAAGAAGGGAAATAAAGAGAAGAAACTCGAAGACATACCTGTAGTGAAAGAATTCCCGCAAGTTTTCCCCGACGACATCTCAGGACTTCCTCCCAAGAGAGAAGTCGAATTCCGCATTGATCTTATACCTGGCGCTACACCCGTCGCAAAATCTCCTTACAGGTTAGCCCCATCCGAGATGCAAGAGCTGGCCAGTCAATTACAAGAACTGACCGACAAAGGATTCATACGTCCTAGCTCATCGCCTTGGGGTGCACCCGTTCTGTTTGTAAAGAAGAAAGATGGGACGTTTCGCATGTGTATCGATTACCGGAACCCAACAAATTAAAGGTCAAAAATCGCTATCCTTTACCTCGCATCGATGATCTCCTAGACCAACTCCAGGGTGCCACTTGTTTTTCAAAGATCGACCTTCGTTCCGGCTATCACCAACTCAGGGTACATGAAGAAGCGTCCCAAAGACCGCCTTCCGAACTCGTTATGGTCACTACGAATTCATGGTTATGCCATTTGGTCTGACCAACGCTCCAGCCGTCTTCATGGACCTAATGAACAGAGTTTGCAAACCCTATCTCGATCGCTTTGTTATAGTCTTCATCGACGATATTCTCATTTACTCAAAGTCTAAGACTGATCATGAACGACACCTTCGACTCGTCCTCACACTCTTGAGAACCGAAAAGCTTTACGCTAAATTCTCCAAATGCGAATTCTGGTTGAAAGAAGTACAGTTCCTTGGTCATGTCGTCAATGACAAGGGAATTCATGTCGACCCCGCAAAGATCAAAGCAGTACAAGAATGGCAAGCGCCACGTACCCCAACCGAAGTAAGATCTTTCCTTGGTTTGGCTGGTTACTATCGTCGTTTCATATCAAATTTCTCTCTATCGCTGTACCACTCACGGCTTTGACACATAAAGGAAAACCCTTCGTATGGGGACCTAAACAGGAAGAAGCCTTCCAAACCCTTAAGCAAAAGCTTTGTGACGCACCTATCCTCACACTCCCCGAAGGTTGCGATGACTTTGTAGTTTATTGCGACGCATCAGGATAGGGATTAGGCTGTGTTTTAATGCAAAGGGGAAAAATGATAGCCTATGCTTCTAGGCAGCTTAAAACTCATGAGAAGAACTACACTACTCACGACCTAGAACTTGGAGCCGTTGTGTTCGCTCTTAAGATATGGAGACATTACCTCTATGGTACCAAGTGTGAGATTTACACTGACCACAAGAGCCTCCAACATATCTTTAACCAAAAGGAGTTGAATATGAGGCAACGAAGATGGGTCGAACTTCTTAATGACTACGACTGTGAAATTCGGTATCATCCTGGCAAGGCAAATGTGGTGGCCGATGCACTCAGTCGAAAGGGTTATGCGAACTCCATTCGTCTTCTATGTTCGCAAATCATGACCAACATCAAAGACCAAATCCGAGAAGCTTAACATGTTTCCATAACAGAATACGACATACGCAATGAGTTATCTTGCGGAGCAGAACTCAAACTCGAAACAAAATCTGACGGCATTCTGTATTACCTAGATCACATATGGATTCCTGATCACATTAACCTTCGCGATACTCTTATGAAAGAGGCGCACAAAACACGATACTTCGTACACCCAGGAGCCGGCAAGATGTATCAGGACCTTCGATACACCTACTGGTGGCCTGGCATGAAGAAGGATATTGCTGTTTTTGTTTCCAAGTGCCTTACCTGTTCTAAAGTGAAAGCTGAA
Organism: Scalesia atractyloides; assembly: GCA_947069175.1. Lineage (NCBI taxonomy): Eukaryota > Viridiplantae > Streptophyta > Magnoliopsida > Asterales > Asteraceae > Scalesia > Scalesia atractyloides. Next base: position 25,827,762 of record CAMTDV010000021.1, read on the forward strand.
CACCAAAGACCCTCAGGACTTCTGGTCCAACCTGAAATACCTGTATGGAAGTGGGAAAACATAACCATGGACTTCATTACCGGGTTACCTCGCACTCCTAGTGGGTACGACACTATATGGGTAATCATTGATCGTCTTACAAAATCAGCTCACTTCATTCCGATTCGCGAAGACTTCAAGAATGAGAAACTAGCTCGTATCTACATCAGCGAAATCGTAAGCCGTCATGGTGTACCGTTAAGCATTATATCAGATCATGATGGTCGTTTCACTTCACGAACATGGCAAGCTGTACAAGCCGCTTTGGGTACACGATTAGATCTCAGTACCGCTTATCATCCCCAAACTGATGGTCAATCTGAACGCACCATTCAAACTCTTGAAGACATGCTTCGAGCATGTGTCATAGACTTCAAAGGGAATTGGGACGCTCACCTACCATTAGTTGAATTTTCGTACAACAACAGCTTTCATTCAAGTATCGGCATGGCACCTTTCGAAGCGCTATATGGTCGTAAGTGCCGATCACCTATATGTTGGCACGAAATTGGAGAAGCTCAAATCACCGGCCCAGAATTAATACAAGAAACAACCGACAAGATTCATCAAATCCGAAACAACCTTTTAGCGGCACAAAGTCGTCAAAAGAGCTATGCTGACAAGCGACGAAAGCCCTTGGAGTTTAACGTTGGCGATCAAGTACTTTTAAAAGTATCGCCGTGGAAGGGAGTAGTTCGTTTTGGCCAAAAAGGCAAGCTAGAACCATGTTACGTAGGTTCTTTCAAAATACTCGAAAGGGTAGGACCTGTAGCCTACAAGCTTGACTTACCGGAGGAACTCAACAGAATTCATCCCACATTCCACGTATCGAACTTGAAGAAGTGCCTCGCCGATGAAAATCTCCATATTCCTCTAGAAGACATCCAAGTCGATGAATCTATGCATTTCATTGAAAGACCAGTAGAAATTATGGACTTCGGGGGAAAACGTTTAAGAAGGAGCCGCATCCCAATTGTCAGGGTACGCTGGGAGTCGAAACGAGGACCTGAGTTTACTTGGGAACGTGAAGACTCAATGCGCGAGAAATACCCACATCTTTTTCCTGTAACTACTACTACTACTTAAATTTCGGGGCAAAATTTCTAAAAGTAGGGGATACTGTAACATCCGTCGAAAAACGGGTTTTCAAAACCCGCTTCGTTTATTAACAGAACAATCAGTTTTAAAATTTTGTTGTTTATTTATGACATATTTTAATTTTAAACAATACATAATTAATAAAAAATTAGAAGATATAAATTATAATTGTTAAATAGTAAAAGAAAATTTATTAAAAAGGAAAACCGGCTGCCGGGAGTCGAACCCGGGTCAGCCGGGAACCCACAAACTTAACTTTCACACAATCAACCACTCCGCCACTTTGATTCTTTGTTAAAATACCAAAACAATTAATTAAAAAGATGAATCGCGGAAATCAAATCCGGTCCAAGTCGCGCCCAATCGCAGTCGTCGGAAATCCCGACGATTTCGCCGAGATTGGACGGTTTCTTCTGTTTTAACCGAAGCATTTACCTTAAACATCGGTTATAACCGATGTCCAGTCCGCGACATCAGTCATAACCGCCGGAGAAAACATTGACCGACGAATCAAGTCGGTAATCGGACTAAATTAATTGATATTTTTCCCTATAAAAACACCCACAAGCCTCTGTTAACTTTTTCGCTCAAAACCGCATAAATTCTCGACGTAATTCCACTCGCCGGAAAATATCTGCAAGTCGCCGGAAAACCGAGACTTCCATCTACACGGTAATTACTTCGATTTTTCTGTTTCATTCCTTTATTAGACAAAATTCTAATATCAATCCCTCACCCAGAATCCTTTCCAGACGACGTTGCCGGATTATCTATTTTCGTCGAAGAAATTCTGAAATTTCAAGAACCTGCTGTTAACCGGTATGATCCTTTTAACTTACTGATAATCGTTACCCAGTAGTTCCATTTCACATCTAATCCCTCCAAATTTGTTGGCAAATCCTATTAGCCGAAGCTCACCAAAACGGAGCCGACGACCTTGCCGGACTTCTGAAGAAAGACGAACAGTTTGGTACAATCAACCCTTCAAACCTTTTTCTGTTCATTACTTTGCGATGGCTCATAACGTTCGTTAAGTTAATTTAACAAATAACAGTCAATTGGTCGATGTCTGTGTTTTGAACTAAGAAGATGAAGTTGTGTATAATATAAGATTAATTAAAATCGGTTTAATGAACGGGTTAGACACACAGTCCAGTGGTGGACTGTGTGCAAACAATTTCACATACGTCGCGCGTTCGAATCTTGTCCCAGCCTTACTCTCTTGTTATAAAAAAAATGCCTTTTTAACTGAACCGAGTTAACTCTCAAAATCATGTTAAGTATAATAAAAACCGAGTTATTAACCAGGTTAGACACACAGTCCAGCGGTGGACTGTGTGCACGTTAACTCACAGGTCCCGGGTTCGAGACTTGTGGTCAGCACCGGTTCAATACATTTAAAATCCTTTTTAAAAATAAATGATTTTCGGATTAAACTAAATAGTATATAAGTATAATTAAAAACAGAATTATTTCGGGTTAGACACGTAGCTCAGTTGGTAGAGCTGCGTGCACGCGTACGGGAGGTCACCGGTTCGAACCTCACTCAGTGCAACAATATAACCGACCGAACCGGTCAACGGTCAACAGTCATGGTCAACGGTCAACGGTCAAAGTCAAAAAAGTCAACATTTTTTTTATTTTTATTTATTTATTTAATTTAAAAAATCAATTAAAAATACTAAAAAATAACGTTTTCAAAGTTAGAAAGTAGCCTTAAACTCACAAAAATATATCCAAAATCCTATTAAAATAGTTAATAAAATCCACATACTGACCGTACCTTTTCGTTATTTATTAGGTTAGTTATCTCTCGTCGATCAATCCTCTAAACTCGTGCGCATTCAACACCTCCAAACAAACGCACCCAATGTGAGTGAATCTCTACCAATTCCCCGTTTTAATCACATTTTGGGGTGTATCATGTGTCGTTATTTATTTATTATAATTAAACATTTGTGCATCCATCATGTTCATGATCAAATGTGTATTCAATGTGTATCCATTGTTTGTGTGGTTGAAGTTTAGATTAATTTATCATTTCAGTACGTACATTCATAGGCCGCCGCTCCCCATTACCTATGAGCGTGAGCTGTTCCCCATTACCTATGAGCGTGAACCAGGCGTTGCCAACATAAGATCGGCTCCGTTTGATTGAGCCTTGATCTCACATACATTAGCATAGGCCGTCCGTTCCCCATTACCTATGAGTGTGAACGGGACGTTGCCAACATATACATTGTCATTTTTATTTCATGCTTAAGCAAGGTGGTTTGTGATCGTTATGTTTACATGCATTTGTTCATATATGATTAATTTTCCTAAATTAATTACAATAATGAATCAATAACAAATGTTTTTAACAAGGTTCACTCGCCAACTTTTGTTGACCCAAAATTTCTCATTTTTACACATGATACAGGTGATCAAGTTGAAGCAAGAAACATATAGGGCGGCTTAGAAGAATAAACCAGTTTAGATTATGGATTTGTTTTAGTTAAATCTTTCCTTTCCTTGTATTGTATGAATTTGACTTGGAACTTTGAAATGTAATTTGAATTTAATAAATATGAAACATATTAGTAAACATCATGAGCTTTGGTGATAACCCAACTATGCCCCGACTCTTATTCCGCTGCGGGTCGGGGTGTGACAGAGATGATGCTAGATTTAGTGTTCCAAGATGAGATTCGCCTTCGATTATTTCAGTTCTCTTTAAAAGACAAGGCAAAGCAATGGTTTTTGACCTTGCCCACCAATAGTATTCGTACATGGGTCAAGATGCAACAAGCATTCTTGGATGAATACTACTCAATGTCCAAACAGATGATGCTCGGGATGAAATTCGGTCTTTTAAACAACTCTCGAGTGAACCGTTACACGAAGCATTCATGAAGTACAAAGAACTAATTCGAAAGTGTCCGCATCATCAAATTGAGAAGTGGGAGTTGGTGAAATGCTTTGCACGGGGTTTAGATGGTGAGACATGGAACCATCTTGAGTCGACTAGCAATGGGACGATACTAATCAATCACGAGGACGAAGATTGGGAATTCCTCGAGAGGATGGCGAAAAGATCAAAAGCCAAAGAGTCGGCTGACCGAGCTAAGAAGCACCCTATCTCCCGGTCACTTCCCGGTCTTGATTCTAGTTCCAAAAATCGAATCGCTACTTTAGAACAGGAGTTGGCACGCATGAAGAAAAAGGATGTGAATGCGGTGCAATTCGCAGGTTGTGACGGATGTGGGGGACTTGACCATCGGACCAGTGAATGTCAAATGGGGAAAGCCGAAGAGGTTGAAGAAGTGAATCAAGTGTATGGCGATTGCAAGAATAACGATATGAATTCAAACACTTACCATCCCGGTTTGAGAAATCACCCGAATTTTCATTACGGGAACGCCGAAAACCAAATGAACCCGAATTTTCATGCGGGTAACCAAGGCGGATCTTTCTTCCAAAACTGTCAAGGGGGTAACCAAGGAGGTTATCAACGTAATTACAACCAAGGGTACCAAGGTCGTGACAAAAGTAACTATCAAGGTGGGTACCAAAGGAATTACAACAACCAAGTTGGCGGTGGAAGTGGTACGGGAAATCAAACTGGGGTGGTAGTGACTTGAATGCTAAAATGGATGCAATGCTTTCGATGATCCAAGAGTCTAAGAAGGAGAACGAGATTCGAGACAAATCACATGAAGCATTAGCAAAGCAAGTGGGCCAACTAGCAGAGGAGATGGCTCAAATGAGAGGTAGCGGAGGAAGGCTTCCAAGCGATACCACAGTAAATCCAAAACATCAAGGCTCTTCCGGAAAGAACACACGTGAGGTACCAATCAATAAAATTTCTTTATGTAGTGGTCGCGTTATTGATAACGGTGTCGAAACTCCACCATCTCCGTTTGTTGAAGGGGTGGTGGAACAGGTGAGTGATGAAGAGAGTGATGATGGTCAAACGGGTCAAAACGAGAAAGTTGTTAAAAATGAGGTCAAAACACCCGTTGTGACCACATCTGTCCCCATTGCTAAGGAAAATGGTGTGGAGGGTAATACCGCCCCTTATCCCGAAGCGTTGAAGGGACCCATTAAAAAGATTGTAAACAAAAGAGGTCCACGACAAGAAGAGTTGTTAGAAGTTTTCAAACAAGTAAAAATCAATTTACCTTATTTGGATGCAATAAAACAAGTTCCATTTATGCTAAGTACCTAAAAGAATTATGTAACCAAAAACGATCATAAATTTCCAAAGAAATTAGATTTGACTGAAAATGTGAGTTCGATCCTTTCGGGTGCACTTCCACCCAAGCTTCTAGATCCAGGCGAAACCATTATCTCGGTCCAAGTGGATGATTTTAAAATTAACCGGCGCTCCTTGATCTTGGTGCTAGCGTGAGCATCCTACCGGGTAGTTTATATGACCAATATGACCTTGGCCCCCTTCAAGCTGCAAATACCACCGTGTGTAGGCCGACTTGACCCCTAAATTACCCCGTGGGATTGTCTCTGATGTGATAGTGAAAGTCGAGGACTTTTATTATCCGGTGGACTTTTTGGTACTTGATTATGTGGCCATGGACCCAACCAAACAACCTACGGTGATATTGGGTCGACCGTTCTTTGCAACCGCGAATGCTCAAATTGATTGTAAAAAGGGGGCGGTTGACATAACATTTGGAAATCGTAGGTTGAGGTTACATGTTTTTTCCGGACTGATGAATCCTTCAGTTGATGACAAATGCTATATGGCAGATGTTATTGACCAGTGTATACCTTTTTGCGACACAGTCGTGGATGAGGAGAACACAATGGCGGAGTGTTCTATGTTTGACATGTCACAGGTGGAGACAAACAGGAGCATAGACGTGGAGGTGAAGAGTTTGGAGGTGCTTGCGGTTAAAGAGGGAAAACCGACATGGGCGCACCAAGTGGAGAGCTTACCGGAGACTATTGATACAAAGTTAAAGCCGTCGTTAGTAGAGCCTCCGGAAGTTGAGCTGAAGGTGTTGCCCAAACATCTCAAGTACGCATATATTGGAGAGGGCAACGCACTTCCGGTCATAATTGCTTCGAATTTGACCGAGGAACAAGAGCAGAAGTTGATGGGGATTTTGGTCACTAATAGGGCGGCTATTGGATGGACCATTGCGGACTTGAAGGGTATTAGTCCCTCGGTAGTGATGCACAAGATCATCACTGATGACACCATCACACCCACCCGTGATGCACAAAGGAGGTTGAATCCAAACATGCAGGAAGTCGTCAAGAAAGAGGTATTGAAGTGGCTCGATGCGGGTATCATTTACCCCATCTCTGATAGCCAGTGGGTGAGTCCCACACAAACCATCCCCAAGAAGGCAGGTATTCAAGTCGTCAAAAATGACACAGGTGAGGAGGTAGCTACCCGAACGGTAACCAGGTGGCGTATATGCATAGATTATAGGAAGTTGAAAAACGCCACTTCTAAAGATCATTTTCCCTTACCATTCATTGACCAAATTGTGGAGAAACTAGTCGGACAAAAATTTTATTGTTTCTTGGATGGATATTCCGGATACAATCAAATTGCTATTCATCCGGAAGATCACCAAAAGACCACCTTTACGTGTCCATACGGCACATTCGCATTAAGACGAATGCCGTTTGGATTCTTGTAACGCCCCCGCCACCTTTCAAAGGTGCATGATGAGTATTTTCTCGGATATGGTGGGGGAGTCTTTGGAGATCTTCATGGATGATTTCTCCATTTTTGGGTCATCTTTTTAAACTTGTCTAGACCAACTTGAAAAAGTACCAAAAAGATGTGTCGAAACTAACTTGGTTTTGAGTTGGGAGAAGACCCATTTCATGGTTCAAGAGGGGATAGTTTTAGGACACGTGGTGTCAAGTCGTGGGATAGAGGTAGACCGGGCAAAAGTTAAGGTTATCTCTAGTTTACCCTACCCCACGAGTGTTAAAGGTATTAGGTCATTTTTGGGACACGCGGGTTTTTATAGGAGGTTTATTAAGGGGTTTAGTGACATTACAAAACCTTTATGTAACCTTTTATTAAAAGAATTCTCCTTTGAATTTAATGAAAAATGTAAAGAAGCCTTTAACATTTTAAAGCAAAATTTAGTTGAAGCCCCAATTTTACAATCGCCAAATAGGTCACTTCCATTTGAAATTATGTGTGACGCAAGTGATTATGCGGTTGGGGCAGTGTTGGGTCAAAGGGTTGACAAGAAACCCGTTGCAGTGTACTACACAAGTAAGACTCTTTCGGACGCACAATTGAATTACACGACAACCGAAAAAGAGCTACTTGCGGTGGTATACGCATTGGATAAGTTTAGAGCTTATATTTGGGGTAGTAAAGTGATTATCTACTCTGATCATAGTGCCGTAAGGTATCTCATGGAAAAGAATGATGCTAAGCCTAGACTAATTTGTTGGTTTTGTTGTTGCAGGAATTTGACTTGGAGATCCGAGATAAAAAGGGAAGTGAGAATGTGGTGGCCGACCACTTGTCCCGGGTGGTTTTTGAGGAGGATCCTACATCAGTAGAGATCAATGAGTCGTTCCCGGATGATAATATTTTGAGTTTATCTAAGTTGCCATGGTATGCTAACATTGTTAATTATCTTGTTACAAGTGACTTACCGGAACATTGGGATCGACGGAGGAGACAACATTTTTTTGTCTCAAATCAAGTATTACCGGTTAGAGGAACCGGATTTGTGGAGAGAGTGTGCTGATCAGAAAATCGGGAAGTGTGTTGCCGACGAAGACATTGCTAGTGTGTTGAGACATGTGCACTCATTTGCATGTGGTGGCCATTTTAGTGGTCACAAAACTGGACATAAAGTGTTAAATAGTGTTCTTTATTGGCCAACTATATTTAAGGATGTATTTGAGTTTCCTAAAAATTGTGTTGATTGCCAAATGTTAGGGGGCATTTCAAAGAGGGACGAGATGCCCATGCAGCCAATCCTCATTGTTGATATTTTCGACGTATGGGGTATTGACTTTATGGGCCCGTTTCCCAATTCCTATGGTAACTTGTACATCTTGGTGGCCGTTGGCTATGTGTCAAAATGGGTCGAAGAAATAGCTACTAAGCCGAACGACCATACCGCTGTTTGTAGTTTTGTCCAATCCCACATATTTTTCAAGGTCTGGGATTCCTCGTGTCATTATAAGTGATGGAGGATCTCATTTTAAAAACTTCCGGTTTGGCAAATTATTAAAACGGTATGGTGTTGACCATAGAATTGTTACCCCTTACCACCCGCAAACAAGCGGGCAAGTGGAGGTGTCAAATCGGCATATCAAACAGATCTTGCAAAAGACCGTACGGACGGACCGTAAGGATTGGTCAACTAAATTGAACGATGCTTTATGGGCCTACGGACGGCGCATAAGACACCCATTGGCACAATCTTTACCGACTAGTTTATGGTAAAAACTGTCATTTACCGGTAGAATTGGTGCATCGATCATTATGGGCAATCAAAGAGGTTAATGTTAAATATGATGATGCAGGTAAGGAAAGGAAACTCAATTTGTGCTAGCTAGAGGAGCTATAGGAGATGGCATTAGAATGAGCGTCCAAATACAAGGACGGAATGAAAAGAGCGCATGATGCCAAGTTGAAGAAGAAAGAGTTTGAGGTGGGGCAAAAGGTATGGCTTTACAATTCTAAACTCAAGTTTTTTTCCAGGAAAGCTCCGGAGTAAATGGGTAGGACCATATGTGATCACCCGGGTCGGACAATTGGGTGATGTTACTATCGAGGATCCAAAGGATGGGTCGTGACAAACGGTGAATGGTCATAGACTCAAGCCATTTCTTGATGGTAACGAAGGCGTAGAACATGGCAAGGAAGTGGTGAGCTTCTTGGCAACCGTTCCGGTGTATGAGGTCGATTAAAAGAAGACGGTAACGCAATTTTGTAGAGTCTTGTATATTTTTCATTGTTTGGTTGCATTGTTTTAAATAGTACGCTTATTGTTTCAATCTAACAATTCCTTGAGATCTGTGAAGTTCCGGAAGCTATGAATGAGTTTTGAGGACATACGGTATGTTTTTGAGTGACGACAAATTTCGAACCCAAACACGTTTTTACCCACCCAAACTTGACCCGAACCTTATTTTGACCACAAATTCGACCCGGGGGACCACTATCTGATTCATAAACACCTTAAGACCATCTATTCTCTGCATTCATCTCCACCACAACCCTTTTCACCTTCATCTTCTTCATCCTTCAACCAAGAACCCTAATCTTCAACCTCTCATAACTCCCTCAAATCTCCACCAAATCTAGTGATTCTTGAGCATATTTTGCTTAGTTTTTCGAGAGGAACAAAACCCCCAACTTTGTTTTCAGTAATTCTTGCTAGTTTGCAAGATTTCTGGGCGTGAATTTTCGGGTTTTTCGAAGAAGTTCATCAAGCTTCAAGCTTTCCACCTTTTTCTAGTTCTTCTTGCTTAGACAACATTAAAGCCATGTTTGGAAGTAAGAGGAGTAAGACTTACGGTGAAGGCTCATCCTCGGGAGCCGGGTCTGGCTCGGGTTATGTTCAACGAAAATGGGAACAATTGAGTGCGGTCGAAGAAAGGGATGCACGGTTGTATCGACAAGATTGGGCTTGTGAAGAGTTCAAGAATAGTCGTACCGCATTGGCATGGAACAACGAGAAGAAGAAACCTCTTTCACGATTCAACAACAAAAAGTTAGAAGCTAAAATGTGGAAATGGAAAATGATTTCAGGGAATTTTACTACCTCGGTGCCAGAACGAATTGTACCGGAAAGATCTGTTAATGTGATGGAATTCAGAGCGATAGGGATTGTTCAGAAATATGAGAAACTGGGTTGGGAACGTGTGCTGGATTGGTGTGAGGATATCACACCCCGAGTCTATTTAGCGGCTGTATGTGAATGGTTGTCAACGTTAAGATTTATTAATCAAGATGGGCCCGCCTACACGTGGCAGTTAGTGGGTGATATTGACAAAAACCAAATGATCATGTCATTTGAACATATGAACGTAATAGCTCGATTTGACACATTGGGGGTTGACGCATACGATTATTACACGAGTGATCAGTTTCTAGATAACAAGATGAATGGTTCTGACCCGCCGGGTATGTTGGCGGCAGTATTGGTAAAATCCAGAGGTTTGGGAGAATCAAGGAATGATCCGCCTTTGGAAGGAAAGATTCTTCAAGGCATTTCATTGGAAAACGTGATGGTGCGATTCGGAGACCGCGGAATGGTGAAAGCTCCCGATTGTCGGGTGTTGCATGCTCTGTTATACGGTTCGCCAAAACTGTCGTGGTGCCAGATAGTCATGATGAATACATGGGATACAAAAGAGGCGTGCAACAGAAAGATGATCCCATACGTGAGGATAATCAGTGCCATGATTTTGCAGCAAAACGCGTTGCCTGCAGAGTCACTATGGGTAGATAAACCAATTGATCAAATTTCTTTTGCATCAATGAAGCGCCATTGGAAGTTTCATGTTTCGGTTTTTTGGGAACCAGTACACAGTCAAGGATGAGCATGGCAACAGTTTTCAGTTTGTGGATTGTGAGTCCCAAATCAACTACGGATCACAGTGGTTTGATTGTTCACGTACAAACACCTATTGATTAGAGGTTTGAATGTTTAAAGTTAAGAAAACTCAAAGAAGAAGATGAAGATTCTTGTTTTGGATGAAGATACAAGTGTTGCATATTGAATCCCAAATGATAATAACGATTTAAAAGCCTGGATACACGGATTAAGCACAAGAATACTCACAAGAATCACAACACAAGAAATCACCAAAATCACTAGTCCAAGAACCTTGGAGCTAGGGTTTCATTAAGCAAACACATATATAGGTACTGACCATCCAGCATACGCTAGAAGATTAAATACGCTGGACAGTATTCCTAAAATTACACTTTCAGTCCCTGAGCTATCTAAAACATTGTAAACTAACATAAAACTATCCAAAACCTAGTTTAGTCAAGTATCAACGATCTCAAAAGTTCCAACAATATCCCCCCTAGATCGTTGCATACTTGACCATTCTTCATTCATGAGTTTTCGGTTCTGGATTTGTTGCAGCTTGTTCTGCAGTATGTTCAGGTGGTGCTTCGATAGAAATGGTTGGTTAATAGCAGCTTCACTAATTGGTTGGACCTCCATAGTGACTTATATGTGGATGAAGTTGGAGGTGGTGGGATAATGCTTTGGGATCAGATAGTGGTGGAAGGTCTTGCGGAAGAGATGATGACGGTAGAGACTCTACAGCTTTCTCTGCATTCTTTTCTTGACTTGCTTTTTTTTATTCGGCTAAGAATTTCCATCATTTAGATCTTTCTTTCTCTGGCACGCTCAACTGCTCTTTGAAACAACATTCCTTCCTCCAAGAATACATTCCCTGCCCTAACGTGAATTTTGTTGTCGTAGAGAACGTTCAAGTCAGACAGACAGAACATGAACACTTCCATGGGATCCAGTATTCTAATGTCTTCGTTTGAGTTGGATCGAATCACGGCCTCACCTGTTTGACAATCATAAAACCATTTCTTGAAATCTTTGAGCATGACGGGTTGTTCTGGAGGAAGTTTAACCCTTGTAACCACATCTGCTGGATTTATCACCCAAGTAATTCTGCCTTTTTCGGTGAGAGGGTCTTTGGTGGTTTTTGATATTCTATCGGCGTGGGTGTTGAGGCTTGAAAACGGTGAATCCACAAGCGCACTCTCTCAATATTAATCTTTTGAAATCTCCACCGATGTTTCTGTTGGTGGGATTGATCATGCTCGTGCTTGCTCAATTCTCTGATATCCCATGTGGGTAAGCTTTGCATGGCATTTTCATTGTAGAAATATTGGATCACCCCTCCTCGACGCTTGACGATAAACCACCCTGTGAGATTATCATACTTCCAGCTGATGATTAATCTGTCACTTCAGTTTTCTCTACCGTGATAACTTGGTAAAAGTCTGGTAACTTAGCTCTTTCTTTCTTGAACCATTTAGGATGTTGAGGTGCAAACTCATCTCCTCCATCAGACTCATACACAACTCATCCTCCAGCCCCCAATCTAAAAACTTTTCAGGCATCTCAAGCCTGTCGACCTCTTCTTCATCACTATCTTCTCCGGGAGTTACTTCCACTGCAGAATCAAGACGCTTCTTTTTCTTTTCAGCAAGCTTAGTCTTCCGTTTTTCCTCTCTTTCTCTGAAGCTATCAAAATCGAAAATTTCATCACTTGAGTATTTCGGTTTCCGAATGGCCGTTTTGTATAAATCTTGAACTAGCTCGTGCAGCTTTTCCAATCCCTCTTGTTGAAATCTGATGAAGTTGGTTTGCTTTGAAACATACAAACTCAATTCCTTGTTCTTTTTACATTGCTCCTTGAGTTTTTCACGAAGCATATTTGTGTCGTTCACTTGATGCTTTAGCAAGCATATTTCTTTGGCGGGAAACTTTCGATGTCTTTAGATAGACAATCAAAAAGGTCCTGAAAAAGGCGTGGTCTAGATGGAACTCGTGGTGGAGTGGCAGAGGTTGGTTTGCTCGGTTTTGGTGGTACATCTTTTGAAGAACCTTCAGCAGCTTTTCGTTTCTTTTGCACGGGGGACTTGCTTGGTCCGGTCTCAGCTGGATCACTAATTAAGCTCTGAACAAAGCGATCCAAGTTTTCTTGTTCCTCAGTCACCACCACCGGAGTTTCAGATTCAGTCATTTCTCTTCTCTTTAATCGTCGTTCAAGCTTTTCGGCTTCCCTTACTGCATGAATAGCTTGCATTTTTTCTATCTCTTCTTGAGACATTCCAGCTCTAATGCTATCTTCCATCAAACGTTCACCCCCCGAAGTGTCTTTCCTACTTTTATGTTTGGAAGGTTCTTCTTCAGCTTTCTTCTTTCCTTTGTGTTTCCTTTTTCGAACCAGTGAAGCTTCTTCTTCAATTTCAACCTCTTCATCAGAGCTTGTCTTTCTTGTCGTTCTTTCGCCATTGTTACTTCCTCTTTGTATTTGTTGTAGGCGGCCTGCACCACAGGGAGTCTTTCGGCTCTATACATGTGATTGTGAAGCATCACCCATTGCTCTGTCTTTAGTTCTGTAAATTGCCTTCCTTTTGGCAATGAAAACATGTATCGGTACCCGTCATGTGGCAGGTCTTTGTGATTATCATTTATTAGTAGTTCTACAAAACGGGAATACATCGCCCATGGTCCTTTGTTGACGTTGTCAACCATGCAGCAAAAGATCAGACCTGAGATATTGAATGGTTGGTTTGTACATAGATTAAGCATAGCTGCTGACCATTCAAGATTCAAACCATCATATCCTCCTTTTCGATGAGCAATACTCACTGCAAACGTGTGCAGGATGTATCTCTAGTCTCTAGTTAACCCATTCCTCTTTATCTCGTTCTTTCCTCTGAAGTCTCCCTGATAACCCATTCCTCGAAAACCATCGAGAATGTCGCCTTTGCTCAACCTTAGAGGATCTCCTGAGGAGTCACCAAGACACAAAACTTTTCGAATTCTTTCTTCAGTTACAATGATTTTCTTGTTTCGAACTGTTGAGGTAATTCGTCTGACTTGATTAACAGATGAGACTTTTGCAGACTTCCAGAATTCCTCTATGTGGATAGTGTAGATGTCAGGATTTACTTGAACTGCATAGCTGATCTTGCTTCTGGATAGCCAATCCATCACGTCTTCAAAATCCTTTATGGTATCATCAAGAGCCACGGGCTGGTTATGTTTCATGGTTGGATCCCAGAACACTTCTTTCACCATTTCTGTAATCATGAAAACGAGCCAAGTGAGATCCGAGATATATATATATATATATATATATATATATATATATATATATATATATATATAATTATATATATATATATAAAGTTAGAATGTTAGAATTATTTACAAATATTAAATTGAAAATAAGTCTAATATAAATATTGTAATTTATCTAGATATTTACACTGGAACAGTACTAATTACGTTGATTATTTACGCCGGAGGGTGTTAGCGAAGTTAATTCTATGTTCGCTGAGTTCTTAATCAGCGTAGAAGCTTATCTACGCTGTGCCACCGGCGTGATTAATCAATTTTGCAGTTTGCTTGAACTCGCGTTCAAGACTTAACTTCACCAATTTCCGATCTCCGGATAAAAACGCAGAATTCATATTAATTACGCCAATTCATGATAATTTCGCTATATTAAAAAATTCTTCATAAACCCTTCAAAAACCAAACAACCAAATCCCTTCAAAACACACACTGATTCCCTGTTTAGACAAAACGAAACTTCTTGTGAATGTTGACACAATTTAAAACGAAGCGATCACATAGCCATACCGAAATGTATGTCGAATCGTTGAGAAAGGAGAATTGGTTTTGTTGATTCAATATGGATGTAAGTTACTTGGTTTTGAAGAGAAGTTAGATACGGAAACAGTAAAAAAATGGATTTATATACAAAAATTATCTACCAACGTAATTATTAATTACGCTGGTAAGATAATTACGCCGCGTTTGCAAATTTTTAGTGTATTCTTCTAGATTAAGAAACTCAAAACAAATACGCTCGAAAATCTTAAACTTTCTCGAAAATTGTGCTCCTTTTTGAAAAGATGAGGTTAAACTGTGAAAATTTTGCCATTTTGGACCCCGAAATCAATGGGAAGCTTTGTTTGACACTACGTGACATTCCTGCAAAAGATCATACTATTAACACTCTGTTATTCAGATATTTTGAGCGATCGAGGCACAAAAAAAACTGTCAGTATGTTTGTCCACTTAAATCCATGCATCCTTCTTTCAACATGCTTTCGGTTTGCGTTTTTTCATGTTGTGGTAATATTGACAAAAACTGCAATAGCCCCCACTCCAGCTAGATGAGTAGAATATGTGCCTGTGAGTCCCACATCAGGACACACCCCGTGATCAAGGTATGCGCAAATATTCATCATAACGGGTGAGTAGCTGAGTTCATTTGTTTGAGAAATACAAGATCAGCGCAATGGTGGAAAAGGTATGCACTTTCGTGGAGTCAAAGAGACCAGTTGCAGTCCTGACCAGGGTTAGGCAAAAAACTCATTGTGGTATGATTACTTTTGATTTGCTCTTTTGATTTGAGCGTTTTCAATTGAAGGGTTTTGGTCTCTTGGACTCTTTTAAATAGGATATGATAATCATGTCTAGGTCTGGATGTTTCTTGATGCAACAGAAGAGCGACTATGATATCCTCAAACAATAAACGACACAAAGACCCGAAATCTCATATTTTGGCAATCTGTCAACGCAAGATTTAAGACCATTAAGCCATATGCCGCAATGTGTTACCCACAGGAAGCACATATTGTGGTGTCGAGAATTCTTGTTTAATCTTTATAATTTGACTCCTAATCGCAGTTTACTCTAGAATATTGCTGAATCTACTGACACGTCGTTGCTTGGTAACCCACCGATTCTGTTTCAAAGACCAGTAAACGTGTTAGTAGTTTTCTATCATTTCTTTAAAGTAGGTGTCAAACATATTTATTTGATTTTTATTTGATTTTCTGGAAAATCTTCCCCCCTTAAAATTTTATTTTCGGGCGTCCATTGCTTGAAAAATACAATTTTAATTTTGCAGAAAATCGATTTGCTGGGCACAATTTTATGATTTTTTTAAGATAGAGTATATACAGTTTGTCAATCCAGCAAAGTTCATTTCCACTCAAGGAAATTAACCATTTCCAACCAGGTTACCAACTGGTTGAAACGAGTTTTATCAAAGGCTTTTGTGAAGATGTCGGCTTTCTGTTGCGTGGTATCCACTGGCACCACTTGAATGTAACCTTTTCGTACGCATCTCGAATTGCGTGAATACGAATCTCGATATGTTTAGTTCTCCAGTGATGGATAGGATTCTTCACAATTCCCAGACACGCCTCGTTGTCGATGAATATAGGAGTCTTCATGAGGTTAATTCCATAATCCAGCAACTGATTTTGTATCCAAAGGACTTGTGAGCTACAATTATAAGCAGCCGTGTATTTAGCTTGAGCAGTAGAGGTGGACACTGTTGTCTGCTTCTTGCTTTGCCACGATATCAGACGATTTCCTAGGAATCGGCAACCACCTGAGACAGATTTCCGATCAACCTTGCAACCTGCATGATCACTATCAGAATAAGCAATTAAATCAAAACTACTATCTTTAGGATACCAAAGCCCAAGCTTGGGTGTTCCATTCAGATAGCGGAAGATTCTTTTGACAACTATCTCATGAGATTCTTTGGGATTCGTCTGAAAGCATGCACAGATGCAGACTGACCACGTAATGTCAGGCCTACTTGCTGTTAAGTACATCAAAGAGCCTATTATTGAACGGTAGAAGGACTTATTCACCGGCTTTCCTTGAGAATCGAGAGTAAGTTTGGTTTGTTGTGTGAACGGAGTACTCGCAGTCTTGCAGTCAAACAGGTTGTACTTGGCAAGTATATCTCTGATATATTTGGCTTGATGAATTAAAATCCCGTCTTTTCTCTGTTTCACTTCTAATCCTAAGAAAAAGGTAAGTTCGCCCATCATACTCATTTCGAACTTTGCTTTCATGACCTTCTCGAAATCCTTGCATAACGCTTCATCGGTTGACCCAAAAATGATATCGTCTACATAAATTTGAACCAGCATCACATTGTCTCCTATCCTTTTTGTGAAGAGAGTCATGTCAATTTTGCCTATAGTGTAGCCACATTCCAGAAGATAGGTTGACAAAGTCTCATACCATGCTTGAGGAGCTTGGTGAAGACCATAGAGAGCTTTGTCTAGCTTGTAGTATCGTTTGGGAAAATGTGGATCTTCGAAGCCAGGAGGCTGACAGACATACACTTCTTCCTTAATATCTCCGTACAGTGATGCACTTTTCACGTCCATTTGAAATACCTTGAAGTTCTTGTATGATGCATATGCCAAGAATATCTGATAGCTTCCAAACGTGCAACAGGTGCAAAAACTTCTTCGTAATCAATCCCTTCTTCTTGTCGAAACCCCTGGACAACCAATCTTGCTTTGTTCTTAGTAACCACCCCACGGTCATCCATCTTGTTACGAAATACCCACTTTGTTCCAATCGGAAACTTTCCTTCAGGTAGATCAACTAGTTTCCACACTCCAAGTTGCGGAACTCAGATAATTCCTCCTGCATCGCTTGCACCCAGCTATAATCTTGAATTGCTTCTTCTATGTCGTGTGGCACTGATTGCGATAGGATGGCAGCATACAATCCTTTGTTAATGACATAAGTTTGCCCACGACTTCGTACACCATCTTCCACTTGACCAATACCATTCTCAAGAGGATGATTCCGATTTGTCTTGTATCCTACATTGATGTGGGTTTCAATTTGCTGTGGTAGATTTGAAAAGTGTTCATCGACGTAAATGATTAGTAGTCCATCTTCCTGAGTTGGTTCATTCACGTTCGTTTGTGAAGAAGAGGCATCGTTTACGGATGCATTCTCACCCGAAGTGTGACCATTTGTTTCTTCCACGGAAGAATAGGATCAGCAGAGAAGGGAGTGAAATGAGTGGTGAAAGGAGTGAAACCAATATCTGATGAATCAAATAGTGGTTCCACAGGAGTGGTTTCTGCAGGTTCGGGAATAGGTTATGGAATGTTAAAGGTGTTGAATATGATATTTGCATCATAGAACCAATCAAGAGAGATTCCAGTGTTGGTGTATTATCCTTCTTGAAAATCGACGTAGTAAAACTCAACCACCATTTTGGTACGTTTGTTGTAGACATGATATGCCTTTTGAGTAGATGAATAACCCATGAAATAGCACACATCACCGACTGCTTCGAACTTGATAAGATTGTCTTCAGTGTTGAGGAGTGTACATGAGCAACCAAACGGTTTAAAGAAATCTATCAGAGGCTTTCTCTTGAAAAGAAGATCGTATGTTGTTTTTCCATGAGGTTTGACAATGAGAACTCTATTTACGACATAGCATGCTGTGTTGACTGCTTCTGCCCATAAGATGATTGGAAGCTTTGAATCTACCAGCATGGTTCTAGCAGCTTCGATAAGTGTCCTGTTTTTGCGTTCAGCTACACCGTTTTGCTGAGGAGTTCTTGCTGCACTGTACTGAAGCCGAATCCCTTTTTCTTCACAGAATGAGATAACC
Organism: Scalesia atractyloides; assembly: GCA_947069175.1. Lineage (NCBI taxonomy): Eukaryota > Viridiplantae > Streptophyta > Magnoliopsida > Asterales > Asteraceae > Scalesia > Scalesia atractyloides. The sequence continues at coordinate 25,846,079 of CAMTDV010000021.1, forward strand.
GATTGATTCTTGAATTCTGATCCGTTATCACTCCTAATTGATTTGACTTTCAGTTTGATCACATTCTCGATCATAGGAATAAATATCTGAATAATAGACCCTGTTTCGCTCTTTGCTTCAAGAAAGTAGACCCATGAAAAGCGAGAGAAGTCATCTGTAATCACCAAGCAATAAGATCTTTTAGCTAAACTTTTAACACTAATAGGACCGAAAAGATCCATGTGCAGCAATTGCAATGGTGTTGTGATAGAATTCACTGCTTTGGATTTGTGGCCTTTTGTGTTACTTGCCTTGGGCGCATGCAATATATTTTTCAGAAAAAGGAAATTCTTTTAAAGGCAGACCTCTTACGAGATTTTATTTTGAAAGTTTGTTAATATTTTTAAAGTTTACATGCCCTAGGCGTCTGTGCCAAAGCAGTGATTCTGATTCTGAAGCTTAGAAATTAAGAAAGTCATTTTCTCATTTGTTTTGGTATTCTTCATATTGAGCACGTAGGTGTTGTTTTGGCAAGGAGTAGTTAGCATGATCATTTCGGCAGGAACGTGTATTTTGGCTTGAGAAAGAGACATTCCACGTCATTGAAAAGAACTAAAATTCCTTTGTCACAGACTTGTGATACACTCATAAGGTTGTAACACAACTCTGGAACATAGTTCACGTTTTCCAAAGTAAGAGCCTCTGACACAACATCCTCTATACCGACAATCTTTCCACCCTTTTCATCTCCTGCAAATGATACAAAGTCACCGTCGATGAATCGGAAATTCTTTAACAGCTCCTTCAATCCCTTCATATGCCTTGAGCACCGCTGTCCACATGCCAAATGTACTCCATGAGCATTCGGAGCCATTTTTACAATTTATTCTATAATACAACAACAGACAAAAATATATACAAGTTAGTTAGATATCAGAACCCAAACTTGTTTCAATTTTAGTCTATAATGATTTTGAATATTTAGATCTTCTTTTCTTTTCCAAAAACAAGATGAATTAACTAAACTCTTTACTGATTTTGTAAAACTATCAAATTGCTCTGTGAAGTTTTTGACAAAATTTGTTTTTGGTTCAGGAAAATTCTTGTTTTTGCAATGTTTCGTTGTAGGTCCTAAATGACCACAACGAAAACATTTCATGCAACGTCGTTTCTTTCGTTTCGAGGATGAGGCGTTTGAAGATGATGTATGTGATGAGTTTCTTGAGTTGCGGGGATCTTTACTTGTTTTGTCGGTGCTTGATTTAATCATTTTCTTCAATTTCTTGTCGATTCGACTCTCATCTTCAATGCATTCAACTTCTGACTCGTATTCTGATGAGTATGATTCTTGATTTAAACTTGAGTCATCTAATCTTTGATCATCACTTGAGTCATCTAATCTTTGACCATCACTTGAGTCTACTTCACTGCTACTTTCTTGACTTGAGTCTTGATGATCTTTTGATACACCTGCACATGATGAAACAAACTCGGGAATTTCCTTAGTAAGGAACTTTCCGAATCTGTTGTTCTTCAATTCTGGAACAAACGTGGGTGATTCACGAGCAACATGTTCATCACAAAAGACAGAATTCAAGTTCATACATTCAACCACTACATTCTCGTGGCTTTGGGTCAAAGATTTGGACATGAGCCTATTACAGTCATCCCGAATATTTAGACTAGGTTTAATACAGTCATCCATCCTAGTTAAATTATTACATTCATCCCGAATAGATTTGTCTTTTGTTTTTCCACAATTCCAGGCAAACCAGTTAATCGTAGTATAACTGTCGCTTGAATATCCTAACCCTATTTTTGTGCCTTCACCATCCTCATTGCACACATCTCCTTTACGCTCAGTTGCATCTGCATTACTCATAGAAACATTAGTATTTTTATCATTCAAGTAATCGACACTTTGAGCAATTAAGTCATTTTTATCAATTAAATCATTTTCAGGATGAGGAGTTGGCATTGGTACATAGTTCTTGCTATGGGGAGGAGAAAATATTTTTCTTTCATTTCCAAGCTTATCTTTGTACCCAATGCCATCTTTCACGTATGTTGTTTGTTGGCTATTCTTTATATCAACCAGTGCCTTTTTGCTAACATTTCATTTATCAATGGTGAGTTGCAATTTAGTGTTTTTTATTTCAGAATTTTTAAAGGTTTAGATTGATCATTAATAATGAAATCCTTTTTAAAAAGCAACTCCTTTAAAGACTGCATTTCGGTTAAAGTTGAGTTCAACTTTCTCTGATATGCAGCTTCGTTCACTTCCATTTCTTTATTTACTCGTAAAAATTTTTCTTTTTCTCTAATAAGGTCATGGTTGATTGATTTGTAGTGAGCCACGACGTTCATACACGGTTTCGAACATAGTTTTGCTTTGAACTCGTATGGAATGTATTTACCAGTTCCTTATCCTCCTTCTCTTTTGCCGACTCACTCTTCATTGCAGATGCAGACGCCTCACCATCTTGCTTCTTTTCTGCTTTGCCATCCTATGGAGTTTCCTTTTTAGCTTCATAATTTGATGGATTAGCAATGCTTTTCAGCCCCTTGTCAACAGAATTTTCCTTTGGGATACTGACAACTTTGTTTTGAACATATTTCATGGGAGCAGCTGCTGATTCGTTCGTTATCTTGGTTGCTGAGACCTGAACTGATGCTTTTGGTTCTTTTGAGATTTTAGCCATCAATGCTTTGTTTACTTCTTCTTTTGTCTTAGCTATCTCGTCTGCCCAATCGTAATCTTCCACAACTAGAGCCTTTGGAGCATTGTCGGTAGCATTTGAGTTTCCTTCAATAGCAATCGGCCTTCGGATAGGAGCAATTTCAGCATTATCCTTCTTTAGCAGAGGACAATCTCTTTTGAAGTGACCAAGGTCCTTGCAATTGTAACAACGTAGCTCTGACTTGTCAAAGCCAGCTTTACCGAGAGACAATCTTTTCCCTGTTTTGTCCTGGAACTTTTTCAAGCGAAGAGTGATCATAGCCATTTGCCATTTCAAGTCCATCTCTTCCATGTCATCTGGATCCACCTTGTACATATCTTCAGTAGTGAGATAGTCTCGCTTCAATTCCCCGGACATAAGAGCTTCATAACTGCTTATGAAAGTATTGAACAAAGCAACATGTTCAGTTGATATTTTGAGTGCTTGAGCATCCGCGACCACAGAGGATTTAGACTGTGAAGATGTAGCAGAGTTTGCGGAAGCATTGCTGTAGGATGCATGAGCACTTTGAGAGCTTGAACCTCCTGAGCTTGTTGGTGCAAGAAAAGCCATGTTTTTGGGCATGATGACAGCAGCCGATTTTTTACTAGATTGATTCATTTCTCTCTTGATGACGTCCCTTTCAAATGCCTTCAGAGTGTTAATCAGATCTGAAAGAGTGACGGGGGTTGTACTATGCAAGAATGTTCTTTTGATCATCATGCATTGCAAGCTCCATTCTTTAGGAAGTGAATCAAAGAGTTTCTTCATCGATGCATAATTGGCAACTGGATTTCCCACTTTCTTCATCTTGGTCAAAACATTTAGAAAGCGACGGATATGATCAGATAGACTTTCTCCTTGGAAACTTCCAAACTTATCATATTCCTTTTGCACCATATCTCTTTTATTGTCCATCAATTCTTGATTTCCCTCGTAGTGCCCAATAAGTGCCAACCACAGTTCATGAGCTGAAGTGTACTCTTCGAACAGGCTGTTGTCCTCCTTGTTCAATGCCATGGTTAGAGCAGCATGAGCACGGTAGTCACGTTGAGTCAGAGCTCTATCTTCATCCGTGAAGGTAGTAGGATCTTCGTATACCATCCGGACATCATCTTCTATGATTACCGGAATGTGGGGACCAACGGTGACAGACGTCCATTGAGTGTAGTCAGTGTACTCAAAGAACGCCCTGATGCGGGTTTTCCAACTTCTAAAGTCCTCGGATCCTTTCAACTTAGGAGGCCTAGTTGCAGTTCCAGTTTCAAGTTCGGCTTGTGCGACAGTGGTCAGTTGACTTAGAGACATTTTGTCACTTGATCAGATGCTAATTACGCTGGCAATGACGCTGAACAATTTCGCGGATGACTCTGAGAACTGATCCGGCGAAGATGCTAATTACGCTGTCAAACACAACACAGACAATAACTTTGTTACGATCGCTGATTACCGTAATAAAGTCGCTGAGGATCCTTATTACGGTCTTCGAAGTCGCCTTCGAATTTAGTACGCTGACACTATATCGCTGAAAGTTGACAATTTCGCTGGAGTATATGCAGCGTAATTGTCAATTACGCAATTAGCAAATTAATTACGCAGACTTCAACCAGTTTTTACGCTATATTCAAATATATCTACGCTGGCTTCAAGATAATTACGCCCAACAGGGTTTAAGCACGAACAAAAACCCTCAAATCACCCAAAAACGACTCAAAATCCATGATTTTTGTATCACAATGACTCAAATGTTTGTCTAACCACTGATTAACAACAACCCAACAATTAACCACACCAAATCAACTCATTTTAAGCCCAAAAATTTGAAAAACCATGAAACTTTGAAAAACCCTTGGAAAATCTTCAAAACTTGAAAAATCTCAACAAAAATCGAACAATCAAGAGCACAAAGGCTCTGATACCAAATTGTGAGTCCCAAATCAACTACGGATCACAATAGTTTGATTGTTCACATACAAACACCTATTGATTAGAGGTTTGAATGTTTAAAGTTAAGAAAACTCAAAGAAGAAGATGAATATTCTTGTTTTGGATGAAGATACAAGTGTTGTATATTGAATCCCAAATGATAATAACAATTTAAAAGCCTGGATACACGGATTAAGCACAAGAATACTCACAAGAATCACAACACAAGAAATCACCAAAATCACTAGTCCAAGAACCTTGGAGCTAGGGTTTCATTAAGCAACATATATATAGGTACTGACCATCCAGTGTAATTAATAAATACGCTAGAAGATTAAATACGCTGGACAGTACAAAGATTCCCAAAATTACACTTTCAGTCCCTGAATTATCTAAAACATTGTAAACTAACATAAAACTATCCAAAACCTAGTTTAGTCAATTATCAACGATCTCAAAAGTTCAACATGGATCAAGAAGCCCAAGGGGATATACAGATGGGTGATGAAGAGGAATAAGAGGAGCAGGGGGTTGATAGGAGACCCCGTCAAAGATACACAAGAGCCCACCAAGAGGTCTCGAATGAGGTGGCTCGGATTGTGGTCTCCTGAAGAAAACCCGACCATTGCAATTACAATCGGGGAGACCAAAGTATCTATGATAATGTATCTGCGGGCATTGGGGAGAACCGCGGGTACCATGAGGAAAGGCACCAGAGCAAAGCTTCCAAACACAATACCAAAACCATTGGAATGAGGATGTTGCCCATGGGGCTAAGGCTGAGCAATTTTGGGAGGAACATCGGTTGTTCCAAGCCCAACAACAATCCCAATGGGATTTGATGGAGCAACAAAGGGCTCAAGAGAATGCTCAAAGAAGAGCATGGGAGGAGGAACAAGATCGTCTCCGTAGGGAGCGAGAGGCTTTTGAGGATCGCCGTTGGATGGCGACCGACACAGATCAACAAATAGCCATCAATAACGCCAAGATCCTGCATGATCAAGAGAGGCATCAGCGGGATTTGACGGCCGGGTTGCCATTTCAGTGACATACACCATGGTACAATTATGAGGACCTTCCCGTGCCTCAAGGACCCTCCGACCCATCTCCACATTGGCCCGAATGCCGGGCTCAAGTTTCTTCCCGATAAAGCCACCGCCACCATCTGAAGGGGAATCGGGTCCACTCGACAATTGGAAAGAGGTGATGTCATCTCTCACCGGGTTCCCGTATAACCCTTACCCGCCCCAAAGATCCAAACGAGCGTTACCAAAGGTAGGCGAGGTATGTCTTATGTTGCTGTTGTAATTTTTGTTTCTATTCTCTTTATTAGATAGTTTTTATTGCTTTCTTAGTTAAATGAACGTTGTGGGCGTGTTCTCTATATAACCCTCACGAGACCTACTCGTCCTTCCGAGCTATCAGAAGGTTTAAAAAGGCTTGTTGCATAAGTTAAATGCAACCGTGATTCCTACGAAAGTGAGTTGGGATTGTTATTGTTGTATATTATTTTCCACATTATTCAAAAGTAAATTAACGTATGGCTGGGTAAATGTTCATAAAAATGGTAGAACTAGGTTGCTAACAATTTTTGATGGTTGTGAGAAGCATGCTTCTACACAAGGATTAAGACTTGTAGGTACATCATGTTCGTGAGGCGACCATTTTGTTGAAGAATGAAGAGCACATGACGAACGAGCTCGAAAAATCAGGTGCATACGTTTCTTTTTACTTTTGATATTTTAGTTAAAAAATAAGTGGATTGTAAATTGTATAGTATTTTCCGGGGTGAAATTTCGGGGAAGTTAGCCGTGTCACATCCCTTGTGCGATTCAAAAAGCCTATTCTTGCACATTGAGGACAATGTTTACCTCAAGTGTAGGGATGGGGGAGTAAAAGTTTTTCGATTTTGACCCGTTCATTTAAACATTACACATTGAGGACAATGTTAACCTCAAGTGTGGGGATGGGGGAAAATTTCAAAAAATTTTCAAAAATGTCTTTGTTTGAAGCAATCTAAAAGCACAAGTAACTAAGTTAGTGAGGGATGGCGCAACCCATTTGGTCTTTTATCATGGTCAAGTTCAAGTTAATAGCATGACATATATTTAGCGGGTGGTTATTTGGGAATAACCCGCCTAAAAAACTTGCAATTTATGCATATCATACTTCATAACCTTCTACGTGAGATTTTGAGCCACTTGTATGCATTACATATACACATATTTCTTTGTTTGAGTGGACCATTAGGCATGTATTGTAGAACTTGCATCTTTTGATACATTTGAGACCATAGACCGAGTACAAGCACGAGAATGATTAAGGCATTAGGTAAACCTTTTTCTTTTACACCATTTTCTTACCCTTACCCGAAATCTACCCCCTAGTTGCCAACTTTGAGCCTAAACCTTTCATTTGATCATACAAATTAGCCCTTAACCATTAAACCTCTTTTAACCCGTGTGATGAAAATTCGATCTTAGGAATTATTTGTTTGTAAAGTTGTGTTTTGTTTAAAAAAAATCAGAAAATGTTGCGAAAAAGAATAGAAAATCGTTGAGAAAAATACAAAAAGATGAGTTTTGAGTTGTTGAATAAAAGGCAAAAAATGGTTGCCTCGTATTTGATATCTATGGTTCGTTTTGTTTAGAGTAGTGGTTTTATAATAAAAATCGAATTTTCATCATCTTAGCCACTTTCAAAACATCCTATTTCCTACCGTTTGCCTAGCCTCATTACAACCTTTGAAGACCTTTTGAATTGTGCTTAGTATTTGTGTCGGTGGTGGAGAATGATTGAGTTGCAAGCCTATGCGGGTACGTGTTCTAGTCGGTTTTGAGTGATTATTTTCAAAAGTGCTAATACATAAAAAATTAGCCAAGTGATGAACCGAGTGGAGTGAACATTGTGAGAGATGTGTATGAATTGTGAGTTTCAAGGGCAGGTTAATCTTGGATAACCAGTTTGATGAGATTAATCGTTTACCGTTAGAATATTTTGAAAATTGTAAAAAGCTAGAACTGGGTATGACATTAGACCTTAACTTACGTCTCAAGAATGGGAAATGTATTTCTTGTTCAACCCACGTAAAAGTGAAAAACAGATTTGCTTGAGGGCAAGCAAAAGACAAGTGTGGGGATGTGATGCGTGGTCGAAAGCCGGCGTTTGTTTATGCATAAGTCTATGTTTTTACGTGACTCTTAATTCCGGATAGCCTACTTTTAATAAGATTTGTGTTTTGCAGGTCTTAAGGAGTTTAAGGAGCTATCGGGAGCTTAACGGCGCACCGGAACGTGAACTAGAGCAACCGGAACCAAGAAACAAAGAAAACAGAAAACGAAATTTAGAGAGTCCGTCGCCGACGGGGTACCAAGCCGTCGGCGACGCACCATGCATTCTCTCCGTCGCCTGAAAATGTCCGTAGACAGGAGGATTAAGCGTCGGGAGAAAAACCAGAAAGTATAGGCCGTCGCCGACGGGACTCCTAAACCTACTTTGCGAAATTTTGAGTTTGTTGAGTTAGGGACGGGTTTAAACATGGTTTTTGACTTTTTCTAAGAAGTTATGCAATTTTGAACCTAAGAACACCTCTTGGAGCCAACAATCACCATCCACTTCAATCCAAATCCATTTTCATCATCCCAAATCATCAATCCTTCGATTCTAACCCTAGCATACCATCATCCCCTCTATCAATCCATCCATTCATTCACCTTCACCATCCATTGAAAACCCTAATCATCATCATCATCCTCGAAGCTTCAAGATGTTCGGGTTCAAGTTCCAATCTTCCGGTGATCAAGTTTGCACGACCATGAGCGGCTAATCACCTCGGTTTCACCCGGTGTAAGTAGTTGTTAATTCTAGGGTTTTGAATTGTTATGCGATTTGACTTTGTGACAATTTGTATTGGTTTTTGAAATCATTTAACAATAGCTTACATTTGTTTCGTATTCGTAAATTGTCGAACGATGATAAAGTTATGACTTTGCGAAATGGTTATGTGTATTCATGCGTTGTTATGATTAGGTTTTACTTGTTGTGATTATAAAGTGCATTCTTGTCCGTTCTTCGGAGCTTTGATAGTTATTGTCACCTACGTCACGGTACACTAAATCCGTTAACCACTATACAATTGAGTTTAATCTAAAACTTGTAGAAAACATAGAGTTGCAATTACCGAAACCGGGTGTGGACCCTTTTCTCATTACTATTTAAGTAATCATTTGCAATTGCGTTTACTTGTGTTTGAACAATCGTAGTAATTAATCACATTCATAAACATTGTTGGTGAACTCCGACACCTTTTCCAACCAACAAATTAAGTTAATCAAGATAGCGAGCTTCATAAAACGTGACAACTTCATAATTAGATTAATCCATATGTAAACCAAATACTCTTCATGGATCGACCCCTACCACAAAGCATTTGTTAAGGGTAATTTGGGCATATTAGTATTATCTTTGACCGGGGCGCGACACTCCGATCGATCACCCAAAAACTGATTAACCTAAACCCGAATTAACCAAAAACGGTTAAGATTCTCTTTAATTTAAGTATAGTATTTCTTTAGTTTTTTATTTAAAAAATGTTACGTGAATAACAGTGTTTAATGGTAGTGTCTAAGGGTGAGTAAAACTGAATCGGTAATCGAAACCGAATTGAAATCACCCAAAAACTGATTAACCGAAACCCAAATTAACCAAGAACGGTTATCAATTTTTTGTATCCTCATTTTACCAAAATTAACTGAACTAAACCATCCCTTTTCATATATTTCGAGCTTTTATACCTTCAGTTCATGTATTTCATATTTATACCCCTATCTTACGTATTTATGCCTCCATTTCATGTATTTATACATACATTTCATGTATTTATATCTAAATTTCATGTATTTCTAATCAAAAGTTTTAGCGCAAGTTTGGTTTTGGCTATTAACCGAAATTAAATGAATCAAACAAAAAACCGTTAATCTCACTGAATAAACCAAACCGAATACCTGGAAATGGATTGGTTAATTAAAAAATAGACTAATTGATGACCTTAATTTTGGTTGAGGATAATATCTAACCAACCAAACATGCTCACTGTGGCAATGTCTGTGTTTCCCGTCACATCGCGCATGCACCTATCGGTTATCGATGAGCAATAACTAATTCATAAACCTACACCAAACCAAAAACAGACAAAACCGAACCAAAATCAACCAAAAACTGAATTGACAGAAAACGACAAACCGAATTAACCAAAAACCGGTTATCAAAGTTTTTGTACTCTCATTTAACCAAAATTAACTTAATCGAATCTTTCATATTTTCATATATTTTTAACTTTTATACCTTCAGTTCATATATTTTATATCTCCATTTTATATATTCATACTTTCATTTCATGTTATATATTTCTAAGCAAAAGTTTTAGAACAACTTTGGTTTTTTCTATTAACTGAAATTAAATTAACCAAACTTAGAACCATCGGTCTAACCGAAAAACCAAAGTTATTAACCAAAAACCGATTGGTTAGCAAAACTGACTAACCAATGACTTTGGTTTCGGCTTCGGTTGAGGATAATAACCGAACCGACTGAACTATGCACAACACAATGAAATAGATTACTCAATTACTTCACTTTTGATGTATATCTATCATAATAATGCTATAATAAATATCGCAATGCGATGTGTCGCTCCCGCCGCATCACGCGGGCATCCTGCTTGTGTGTGTGTGTGTTTCATTCCATATGTTATTCCTTTCAACAAAAGAAAGAACTGGAATTGAATGTAAATTGCTCGGTTCACCTCCCCATTTATAGATACAAGATAGTTATTTCATTATACATATTTTACATTCCAATTCAATTGGTAATTATACCAACCAAATACATTATGGGATTTCAAAAGAATTCTTTAATATCAAATTCTATTTTCATTTCCAGTTTCAATTTCATTATAACCTTAATGCTGCCTGACTTTGTGTAAAACGCTTTGTTTTACTATAACAAATCATACCAAAAGTTTGATGAAATTCACAAGACTTTAGAACATATTATAATGCAAGCAAAAAACAAAACCATGGTTCATAAATCGTAGTCATTGTAACCGAATGAGTCATTAACACCCATTTAAACACATTATAGCCCAGTAAAACTTCTTTCAATTCTCTTAACATTTGCAATTCTTTTATTTGCTAAGGATATGTGGTACTATTTCATAATTTTTCACAACCATAACATAAAGTTTTTGTCACAGTATTGCTATGTAGTCATGAGATGTTTTTTATTTTTTTATAGTGTGTAATAGTTTTATAAGTTTTCTCTACCATTATTCATTAAAATAATATCAAAATCAAATAAATTTAATAAAAGAAAAAAAATGTTTGATTAGTTGAAAGAATGAGACCGCATACTTTTAATCCTTTCATGTTGTTACCCTACATAAAATATGTTTGATTATTTAACGTTATAACTAGTTGTATAGGTAAGCCAGCCACGCAACTATTTTCTTCATGATGTGCTAGTGGTTCAGTTGGTTTGTGACGCACATAAAATTGTCATTATGGACCGTCGCTATAACCAACGATTGAATATACATTCAAACCTTGAAGGTGTTATGTGGTGGATGTTTTGGTTCATTCGATCTTTACATCATCAACAAACGTAGCATATCTTTTACAAACATAACGTACTCTTTTTATTGGCTTTTGCAAAATATTCAAAGTTGCATATACCAACTTGCTTTTCACATATGATCAAAGGACACAAAGTTTACAATGTCTTCAAAGTCCATATACCAACTTGTTTTTTTCACATTTCATCAAAGGACTTACAAACATTACTATGACACATAAAGATTAAACAAGTTAATGAAAAGCATTTAATCAACTTCTTCAACCAAAAGGCATTAACAAACTTTAAATAGTGAAATGAAACTCAAACTTCAATCACCATGTTTGAAAGTTTGAATTCTTACTATCCCCACATATCTTCACTCAGTTTCTCAATGCAATTTGAATATGCAACTCCATTTCCAACATAGTGTTTCACAGCATCCCTCAAATCTTCAAATTCATGACACCCTGTGAAAAAGCCACTCATCAATTTCTTCAATTCATCATCTCCAAGATCATCAGTAAAAGGAATAATGGGGATGGCGTTTTCGGGCTGCAAAACGTAAGAATAAGGCTTATCATCTACAATCACCACCTTCCTCAGATCCCGCCCTATATTCCACAAATCCTTAACAAAACTCTTGCCGAATTTCTTACACGAATCCCGATACAGCCTATGCGAAATCAATCCGTCTGGATCCAATACATCCAGCACCATAGACGCATACTCCTCGCTTCCAGCGGTAAACACCACAATTTCAAAGCCGCTTTGGCTTAAAAACCAAAGAAACTCATCGACAAACGGACGTTTTAAAACATAACGCACATCTTCTTTGCCACCTAGCAACCACTTCACTACAAAATTATAGTTTCTCGGAGGATTTAGTCCAGATGCACGAACCGAGTGAATTAGGGTTTCGTCAAGGTCAAGAAACACAGTTATATTATTCGGGGAAGTTAACGGAGGGAGGGGCGCGGAAGTGGTGGAGTCCTGGATAAGTGGTCCGAGGACGCTGGCCAAGTAGTCGTCACTGGAGAGTTTTTTGAGGACTTTGTAGCTGATTTTGCCGGATGATTTGCACTTCATATTAGTGATATGAACAAGTTTTGTGAATATTTTGATGAGGCGGGGATCGCATTGGCAGGTATTAATCGATTTGTTGATTGAGGATGTGGTCTTGGCGATAGCAACGTGTTCTTTTGTTACAATGTTTCGGTTTGGTTTCACCATTGAACCCAACTTTTTACCACAGTCTCTCTCTCTCTCTCTCCTTGCGCAACAAGTTTCGAACTACCAGAGCTGAGATTAAACCAATACTTCCTCCTCTGGTTAATTCGATGATATATATACCTCTAACAAACTTGGCCCATAAGAAACCTATTTGATTTAGATTAGGATTAATAAAATTATCTCAAATAAACTTAACCCATAAGAAACCTATTTGATTTTATATTGTTAGGATCTCCTTGTTATATGTTATTAGGCTAAATTCTTCACAAAATATAAAAGTTATCTGATACTAGCTTACTTTAATTTTTCAAAATGACATAACATTATAAGCATTTGAGTTTTTTTCATGATAAAATATTATATCTCGATTTAAAGTATTAATTGTTTTGCTAAATAAAATTAATTTTTTTTCCGAATATTATTACAAAGGTTAGTCAATAGTTAAAAATATTCTAGTTAATGTTAGATTCCTGTTATATGTTATAGGCAAATCTCCAATATAAAGTTATCTGATACTAGCTTACTAATTTTCAATACAAATAGAGTTTTTTCATGATAAAATATTTACTCGATTAAATTATTAATGTTGCAAAATTATTTTTTCGAATAGTTTACAAGTTATCAATATTAAATATTCAGTTAAAAATATTCTAGTTATTGTAGGACCTCTTGTTATATGTTATTAGGAAATTCTTCACAAAATATAAAAGTTATCTGATACTAGTTTACTTTAATTTTTCAAAATGACAAGCTTTGAGTTTTTCATGATAAAATATTATATCTCGATTAATTATTAATTGTTTTGCTATAAAATTAATTTTTTTCGAATATTATTACAAAGGTTAGTCAATAGTTAAAAATATTCTAGTTAAAAATATTCTAGTTATTGTTAGGATCTCCTTGTTATATGTTATTAGGCTAAATTCTTCACAAAATAGGCTAAATTCTTCACAAAATATAAAAGTTATTTGATACTAGTTTACTTCAATTTTTCACTTCACAAAATAGGCTAAATTCTTCACAAAATATAAAAGTTATTTGATACTAGTTTACTTCAATTTTTCAAAGTGATAAAACATTAGCTTTTGAGTTTTCGTCATGAAAAAATATTACATCTCGATTTAGATTATTAATTGTTTTGCGCATAAAATATATTCTTTTTTCCGTATATTATTACACCTGTTTTAATTAAAGTTGAAAGATAGTCACTACTTAAAAATATTATAGTTTTTTTTTGTTTGTTTGTTTTTAATGTCTTCTTCATGCTATCTTACACCAATAATTCTAAAATATTTTCTATGACCTCTCCTCTATAAGGCATATAACTTTACTAAGTGGGCAAGATCATTATTCCATGAATGTTAGAAGGGATACATGAAGTTCCTCGCGAGTCACATGATCCGCCCAATGATCAAAAGAAAGGGTATCGAGAGGGGAGCGTCATTAGATGACGTAGTCAAAGGGTTTTCGAGGGGAAGCATGGGACCGATTAATGGGAAATGTTTGCCTCATGATGGAAAAGAATTTGTCATTGTCAAGTTTAATAAATCCAAATCTGTGTCTCGTGGTGGAAGTGTTCTCACTCACACCCTCACATGAGTAATAAAAAAGTATCATCTTTACAAACACGGGAAATCTTTGCAAATGAGTCGAGCTGAACCTAAGCTCTAGCTCCCTTAATTTTTGAAAGCTCTAGCCCGCCAATGTTTCAAACTTTGTTTCTAAAGCTCGAGCTTTACCTGTGTTTAGTTTTTCAAGCTCGAACTTGATAAGTGATACTCGATAGGGCTGGAGCTCGTTACTAAACAAGCTTATTTCGAGCTGAGCTCGAATAGCTTGTGAGTAGCTCGACTCGTTTGCACCTAATGTAACTCATCACATGTTTTTATATTGGATTTTGCAATTTTTTAAGTTGTAAATAGAAACTTGGTTTTCACATTTTGTTTCAAGGAAAACATTGAAGTCTTGAACAGAATGCATATCTATATAATAAATTGTCTCCAACTTTTGCACTTACTGTTCTTAAAGATCTCATCTTCAATCAATTCTCAAGACACTTTAAATATTCTAACTCAATTTCCAAAATAATGTTTCACAACATCCCTTAAATCTTCAAACTCATGACATTTTGTGAAAAATCCACTCATCAGTTTATTCAATTCCTCGTCTCCAAGATCATCAGTAAAAGGACTAATCGGAACCCCATTTTCGGGCTGCAAACCGTAAGAACTCGGTTTATCGTCAACAATCACCGCCTTCTTCAGATCCCGCCCTAACCTTGACAAATCCTTAACACACCTCCCGTTGATTTCCTTACACGAATCCCATACAATCTATGCGAAATCAACCCGTCTCGATCCAATATATCCAACACCATAGACGCGTACTCCTCACTTCCTGCGGTAAAAAGCACAATTTCGAAATCACTTTCGCTTAAAAACCGAAGAAACTCATCGACAAACGGACGTTTTAAAACATAACGGTCATCTCCTTTGAGTTTCGCTACAAAATCGTAGTTTCTTGGACCATTTAGTCTGGATGCAGGAATTGAGTGAATTAGGGTTTTGTCGAGGTCCAGAAAGACGGTTTTTTTTATTCGGGGAAATCAACGGCGGGAGGAGTGATCTGGGGACGCTAGCAATGTGGGAGTGTTTTTTGACGGATGATTTGCTCTTCGTGGTAACAAGATTGTGGTTTGTTCCGGTAAGAACCGTGCATGGGAGGTTTGAAACGTGTTCCTTTGTTATAACGGTCTGGTTTCGGTTTGGTTCCCCCCATTGATTCCTTCTTCTTTCTTATGTTGTGCGTAAGGGGTGTACTTGGGTTTGACTCAATTTTGCGAGTCAAGAACCTGAATTAAAGGGCGAAATCCCTTGATTATGATTGATCCCAACTGTTTACCACAGTCTGTCCTTTGAATGTTCAACCGTAGCTCCCTCCTTCGCGCAACAAGTTTTGATCAAAGTCCTTTATGGATCGATTCTTTCCGGACTCACTCGACTTTGATCCAACTACCAAGGCTCAGAAAAGAGATGAAAGCAAAACAAGTTCCTGTGATTAGTTCAATAACTAGGTTTACAATGTATCATATGATATATAACCCTAACCAACTTAGCCCGTTAAACGAGGATGAATAAAATTATCGGATAAAACCAAAACTTGTTCCTATGATTAAGTCAGAGGGTTACACTCACGGGTGAGGGGCGGATAAATATTTAATTAAAAAACACAACCTAGATATAATCTAAATCTAATCTAATATTAATAAAATACTAAAATTAATGTCACATGGTCAATTTCTCCTTAATCTCATAATTTTACTTTTAATTTATGCTATGTGACATTTTTTCCTTCAACCTCAAATATTTTTTGTTGATAATTAATTATATAGATATCACTTATCCCTTTATCTCTTTCGATATTAAATCTTTTCTTATAATTTTAATATTATATATATATCAATAAAAATAATATAATATTCTTAGTATCATTGAAATTATTACGTATACATATTATACAAATAGTGAATTATATTAGAAAACCAATAAATATAATAAACGTTATTATATTTTCTGAAAGATGTTTTCGAACTTTTTATTATAAGTGTTTTTATTAAATTCAAATTTATTAAATATAATAAACATTATTATACTGGGTGAATGATTTTTATATACCCCTTAATGAACTTAGATGAAAAAGATTACGATGTTTTTGAACTTTTCATTAGACATATTATTACATTCAAATTTAATGATAACACAAAAAGATATATTTGTATATGGGTCTATATACAAGCATGTGTATTAATAAATTTTCACCCTAAAAATTTGGTTAAACTTCATATAACTTCATATAAATTGGTGAATTTGGTCGGCATTTGTTTTGTTTATTCACCAAAGTTTTCTACACAATTCCTAAGAACGAAAATGTCGACACCTTTCCCACGAAATTCCGACAAACAAGAAAGGGTATTAGTTTTGTTACCGACACTAGGTATAGCAACCGAAAAATAAAGTGACAGAATGGATTTGGACACGTTTTTTTAAGTGGTATTAACATGTGCCGGGGGTATAGATCCGATGGAAAACTGAGCTAAGCCAGCTCGGCTGGGTTAAAAAGTTAATGTAGCTCAGGTCAGTTTAGCTAGAATTATTTTACTCTTAATCCACATAATATATAGGAATAATGGATTTTAATAATCCAAACTATTAACCGTTGGCTGGGAATGGCTGCAAATTTAAAAATAACCAGTGATGGTCCATCTTTTCACATATTGTAAACTAATGGACCTTTACTAACAAAACCTTAATTTCTTTTTGCCCATTATCCTTTTTGGTTGAGTAAAGGCCTATTTGTTTACAATATATGAAAAAGTAGGACCATCAACGGTTATTTTTTAAGTTGGGACCGTTGCCGGGCCCAACAACTAATAGTTAGGATTATTAAAATCCATTATTCCTAACATATATATATATATATATATATTTGGCCTGTAAACATTCCCACCTAGACCTTATTGGCCATTAATAATCCCACCTCAAAATATTCCCCCCACCAGTCACATCTTTCACTTTTTTTTCCTACAATGGTCCCCATTAAAAAACCTTAACGGAGTTAAGCTTTTTTTCAAATTACAAACAGATTTTTAGGGCTTTTGATTAGAACGACGATACGAGTCCATTGATGTAAAATTTTCCTCGAAACGATGCTTCAAACGATGAAAACGGCGCTTCAATTCGGGTGTTTAAATTTCCAATTAACAAAATCAAGTCACTTGGAGCACCATTTCGAAATAAGTTTTACATCAATGGACTCGTATCGTTATTCTAATCAAAATCCCTAAAAAATTTGTTTGTAATTTGGAAAAAAACTTAACTTCGTTAAGCTTTTTTAATGGGGGACCATTGTAAGAAAAAATATGTGAAATGTGGGACGGTGGGGGGAATATTCTGAGATGGGATTAATAATGGCCAATAGGTCTATGTGGGATTATTACAAGCCAATTCCCCTATATATATTAGAGAGAGAGAGAGAAAGACGGCAAATGTTTGTTTGTGTTTATGGATATATATGGATTTTTGTGGGTTTATAGGATCCTAATGAATTATATTGTATTATGTTAAAATTTGAACCTTTTTTTGTATATGCTTGAGCATGATTTTCGCTTCAAATGTATTAACTTTAATTTTGAAAGCTATGCATCAAATATTCTCTTAAATTCGAGCTCGAATTTGTACGTAATATTCTTTTGTCCTATTAAATAATATGCTATACTATTGAGTTTGAAAAGTTATTATTGAATTTTATTTTTAAATTCGAGCATAACTAAGCCGAGACATCTCGCTTGAATACCAAGCCGAGCTCAAGCTTATAGCTAAGGTTCAAGTCCAAGCTGAGTAGAGCCAGCTAGATTCATTTAGCCGAGCTCAAGCTTGCCCTGCCATGGCTGGGCTAGGCTCATGAACAAACCTAGTGCCCCATTGAGCGGTTTAAACAACTCTTAGCACCAAAAAGTTGGCACCTCACTTGGGCGTGATGAGAGACGTGAGGGCGTGTTTAATCATCCATGACCTTGTGTCTTGAATTCTCTTTTTGTCTTTTATACTAAGGGAGACACGGGGGTGTGCCACACTATTATTCTCATGTAAAAACTTGATTTTCAATGCGGGAATTTTTGTTTTTCATTTTATGGTTTGTTTGTGTTTGAAAAACAAAAAAAATAACTAATTTACAACGTTATACATTTGAATAACTAACACTGTAAGGCACCAACCCTCTAGTTAAGTACTTATGAGTGAGAATGAAACTAAGGGGGTGTACGTAGTAGTTGTAACGGTAGTGACAATAGAATGATGCTAAACCCTCTAGTTAAGTACAAATGAGTGAGAATGAAATAATAGTAATAACCATGATGTTAATATAGTTTTTGTGTCCGCTGTGTGCGAATAGATTAGATTACATTTTAATCTAATTATGTAATAGTTAGTGAACGGTCAAACGATTTTGTTTAGACTCATTCGTTTGAAGTGGTCAAACGAAGGGAGGTTGAAAATTCCAAAGGAGTGGTGAAAATTCACATGTAATAAGTTGGTGAACCTATCTATACATCCTCTTGTGTCATTTGCAAACTAAGGTTTTAGATTTGGGGGAGAGACCACCACTTGGTCCCTCCCGGATGTATGCTATTTCGGTTTGATAGGATGGATTTTATGTGTTGGTTTGTAACATTATGTTGTCTGATTCAATACAAGGAATTGCTTATGTATCTATAAATCTTCCGTCTTTGAACATCGCACACTAATCATTGTTTTCGATCCTAAACATGAACTTTCACCTGATTGAATGTTGGCAATATGCGTAGGTACATGATCTAAATTTCCATGTATCAATGAACGTATTTCGAAGGAATGCTAATAGTGGAATAGTGTAGTTAACTCACGATGAGTACTTATGTGACTAACACAAGAATGGAATATCAAGTATGATACATGAGTAAAGTGAACTAATCGATTCATTATGATTCGTAAAGGCATGATGGTTTTATGCTTAATTAAGAAGGTAAGAACAAAACATATAAATTTGTCTGGAACAAAGCCCTGCTATACAAGCCACGAGTGAAATCGTGTTATAGTATGCATTTTGGATGAATCGAATGAATAAACAAGTGGTCGATCATTGCTAGGAATCTAGCATTCTACAGGGAATTGCAATTCAATAAATTGAAATGAATGCCCGAGGACTAGTAACATTTAGTGCCTTAAGATATGCATTATTGATATTGGTAGTGGTTTCACTCGACATACCTGGACTTCTGTTCTAACTGTGTAGATTGAATGAATAAATAAACAAAGGGCAGAAGTAGACTTGCTCAAGTGGTGATGTAATAGATTTATGGGATGAAACCTTCTTTAAGGAGGGTAGACTTGTAATGCCTCAAATTTAATATTTTGCTAAATATGTTGTTTACTAGTTCATTTCATGAAATAATTTAAATGGATTGTTTAACCTAGCTAGCATGTGTTGTCAAATGGAAAGAATGAAAGAAAGTGCATGGACCGTTTGTGACGTTTTGAAAGTTATATAAATGGTCAAAATAGAGGTGGATTTGGTCAAACCAGAAATTGGGTTATGGAGGACGGAACATGGCGACATGGACGCTTAAAAACATAACGCACATTTTCTTTGCCACCTAGCAACCACTTCACTATGAAATTATAGTTTCTCGGAGGACTTAGTCCGGATGCACGAACCGAGGGAATTTGGGTTTCGTCGAGTTAAGAAACACACTTATGTTATTCGGGGAAGTTAACGGAGGGAGGGGGCGGAAGTGGTGGAGTCCTGAATAAGTGGTCCGATGACGCTGGCCATGTAGTCGTTACTGGAGGGTTTTTTGAGGATTTTGTAGCTGATTCTGGCGGACGATTTGCGCTTCATATTAGGGATACAAACAAGTTTTGTGAAGATTTTGATGAGGCGGGAATCTTCGTATGGCATGGAAGGTTTGCAACGTGTTCTTTTCTTATAACGTTTCCAGTTTGATTTCACCATTGATTCCTTCTTTTTTCTTCTTCTGGTGTACATATGATTGAACCCAACTGTTTACCACAGTCTCTCTCTCTCTCCTTGCGCAACAAGTTTCGAACTACAAGATAGCTGAGAATAAACCAAAACTTCTTCCTCTGGTTAATTCGATGATATATATCCCTCTACAAAGCCCTAACAAACTTGGCCCATAATAAACCTATTTGATTTAGATTAGGATGAATAAAATTATCTCTAATAAATTTAGACCATAAGAAACCTATTTGATTTGTTATACGTTATCACGCTAGCCCCACATTAGTAGGCTAGCCTCACATTGGCTTCTAATTTGTTTGGTTACATGTCAAAGATTCTTATTAGTTATGTATATGATACATATATGTTTTGTAGGGCTACAAACAAACCAAACGAACATGAGAATAATACTTGAACCTATTTGACATGTCAACTAATTGAGTTTGCACCCAACATCTATTTGAATCCTACATCACCAACAACTGACACTTTCTGATACAAACAGCTTAATAGATAAAATGCTTTAAACCAACATCATCTTGCGGTATGAATGGATTAATCTCATACAAACTTCCTAGATAATATGGCCTCATTATACCATTGCCCAACTATTACTCTCTTATTTAGATGAGTGAATTTTTAAGACACAATAGAGTACATCAAGTACACCATTACAGAAGAAATTCTCCACAAACATTTAGTTATGGATGACACACATAACCCAATCAACAAAATAGACATGCGATGATAATTTTACCAAAAAAATAGATAACCATTATCAATTAGATAATCAACACTTTAAGGCCATAAGTAAATTTAAAAGATATCATATATATTTTTTTATTCTTCTCAAACATACTTTTATGTCAGTATATTTTAGATTCTTTAGTTCATTCGTATAAGTTCTAAATTTGTTGATAACTTATTGTCTCGCTTCATATCAGATTATAATAAACTAGTAAATTTCTCTGCGAAACGTAATTTTTCCCAGCTTGTTTTTTCACATTTGATCAAAGGACTTACAAACTTTACAATGTCACAGTAAAGATTAAACAAGTTAATGAAAATCATTCAATCAACTTCTTCAACCAAAAGGCATTCACAAACTTTAAACGGTGAAATGAAACTCAAACTTCAATCACCATGTTTGAAAGTTTGAATTCTTACTATCCCCACATATCTGCACTCAATTTCTCAATGCAATTTGATCAATATGCAACTCCATTTCCAACATAATTTTCACAGCATCCTTCAAATCTTCAAATTCATGACACCCTGTGAAAAATCCACTCATCAGTTTCTTCAATTCATCATCTCCAAGATCATTAGTAAAAGGAATAATGGGGATGGCGTTTTCGGGCTGCAAAACGTAAGAATAAGGCTTATCGTCTACAATCACCACCTTCGTCAGATCCCGCCCTAAATTCCACAAATCCTTAACAAAACTCTTGCCGAATTTCTTACACGAATCCCGATACAGCCAATGCGAAATCAATCCGTCTGGATCCAATACATCAAGCACCATAGACGCATACTCCTCGCTTCCAGCGGTAAACACCAAAATTTCAAAACCAATTTGGCTTAAAAACCAAAGAAACTCATCGACAAACGGACGGTTTAAAACATAACGCGCATCTTCTTTGCCACCTAGCAACCACTTCACTACAAAATTTTAGTTTCTCGGAGGACTTAGTCCAGATGCACGAACCGAGTGAATTAGGGTTTCGTCGAGGTCAAGAAACACAGCTATATTATTCGGGAAGTTAACGGAGGGAGGAGGGCGGAAGTGGCGGAGTCCTGGATAAGTGGTCCGAGAACGCTGGCCAAGTAGTCATCACTGGAGAGTTTTTTGAGGACTTTGTAGCTGATTTTGGCGGATGATTTGCACTTCATATTAGTGATACGAACAAGTTTTGTGATTTTTTTGATGAGGCGGGGATCACATTGGCAGGTGTTAATCGATTTGTTGATTGAGGATGCGGTCTTGGCGACAGGGAGGTTTGCAACGTGTTCTTTTGTTACAATGTTTCGGTTTCACCTCCTTCTTTTTTTCTTCTGGTGTAAGTATGATTGTTTACCACAGTCTCTCTCTCTCTCTCCTTGCGCAACAAGTTTCGAACTACCAGTGCTATAGATTAAACCAAGACTTCATCCTCTGGTTAATTCGATGATATATATATAAATATATATATACCTCTACAAAGCCTTAACAAACTTGGCCCATAAGGAACCTATTTGATTTAGAGGGTGAGATCAAATAGAAAGTATAATTTACTAGGAAGTGTTGGAAGGAATGAGGTTGTGAAATGTGCAAAGAAAAAAAAATATGATGGGGCATTTTGGTCAACCACAAATTTATTTAATAAAACCCTAAATTCAAAAAACCCAGTACGTATTTCTCCTTTACCATTCATCTCACCACCACCACCTCCACCGCCACCACTCCATCGAGCACCACCACCACAACCCTCCCCATCGTTCTCTCCACTCTCACTACTCGCAACACCGTTGAGATCCAACGCCGCGTGTGGCTAACGATGTGAAGGAGATTCCGACGACGAACATGTGTGTGACGTCGGCGCTGCTTGGGCTTTGGAGACGAAGAGATTGTAGTTCAATTGAAGTGATTTTGCAGGCTATTCATCCATGGTGGTGTGTGTGATAATGTTTTCCTTTTTTTATTAAAAAAGTGTTTTGAGTGGATTACGTTTTACGTGAAAAAACAATTCAAGATAGACTTTTTGCAGTGATTTTGAATCTTTGGTATTGGAATTGACAGGTAAGCATGTTCAATGGATACTTTGTGAAAATTCTAGGATTTTGACTTTATTGTGTTTTACATTTCTTTTTGTCTGTTTATGTTTGGATTTGATGACATAGAAATGAATTTGTTTTGAATATTCTTATGGTTTCTCATACCTCTGCAAATGACATGTAAACATTTTGATGGATGGTTTGTGATTTTAAGGCTTTACCTTTGATTGCGTTTTATATAGTTGTCTTTTTATGTTGGGTATGATGAAACAGAAATGATATTGTAGGAACTATAATTATTTTGGTTCATTGCGTTTACAAAATGTTGAAAAAACACAGTTTTTTATCTATTGCGTTTTACAAAAGAATGAAAAAAATACACTTTTTGGGTATTTTTGTCCATTACGTTTTACAAGATAATGAAAAAAACACTGTTTTTTTATCCATTTCGTTTTACAAAAGAAAAAAAACACATTTTTTATGTGTTTTTTTTGTCCATTGCGTTTACAAAATAATAAAAAAACACAGTTTTTTGTCCATTACGTTTTACAAAAGACAGTTTTCTCTTGTGATTTTAGTCCATTGCGTTTTAAAAAATACACTTCTTTTATATTTTAGTCAATTGCGTTTTAGAAATAAACTTTGTTTTGTGTTTTAATTCATTGCTTTTTAGATAAAAAAGCATTGTCTTTTGTGTTTTTTAGTTCATTGTGTTTTATGATGGTTTGTTGAACTTGAAATGAAACTATATGATAGTAATGTTGGAAATTAGGTGTGTTTTGAATGAATGTCCCAAAATGGTAAATCACTTGTCCCACATTGGTGTGGAGACAAAGTATAAGGTTATATATAAGGTGAAACCTTTGCCTAACCAACATAACTTTATGACATGTTTTACCATAATTCCTACACGCGGGTGCGCAGGGGGGTGCAAATTAGAACCGGAATTTAGTCGAAACCACTGTCAGCAACCACTAATATCGGAAAAGCTCGTAAAAACAAAATAAATAAAAAAACGAAAAAAATAACGCCGAGCGAAAAGAAGACGTAAAATCTTTGAATCATGAACGCTCGTTGCAAAGAAATTATACCGAAATGTAAAACATAGAAAACAATAACTAAGTCAGTCGACCCGCACGTTGGACAAACTTGTCAAACGGAGAAATATAAATGTGTTGCGACGGATCAGTCAAACAAACGGGAAAAAATATATGAAAATATGTTAAACCCCACACGCACGTTGTGGTGCATTAACTCACAAAATTTAGAACAAAACTAAAAACTTGGGAAAGATGAAAAGTATAGTGGACCAAAACTGAAAATAAAAAAGAGTTTGAATAAAATTGCAAAAGATGAAAAATGTTAGGTTAAAAGTAAAAAAACAAAGGTCTAAATTGTAAAATTTAAGTTATTTATTAACCTTAAATAAATATAAAGGTAAAAATAAGTGATATATATATTAGTTATTAATATTAATATTAATAATAAATTAAATAAATATTAATAAATTTTATGAGGTTAGAAGATTAGATTAAGCTAAATATAAAAGTTATTTGATACTAGTTTACCTAAATTTTTCAAAGTGATAGAACATTAGCTTTTGAGTTTTCGTCATGATAAAATATTACATCTCAATTTAGATTTATTAATTGTTTTGCGTATAAAATTTATTCTTTTTTCCGTATATTATTACACTGATTTTAATTAAAGTTGAAAGATAGTTAGTCAATAGTTAAAAATATTATAGTTATTTGTTTTTATTAATAGCAACACTAGTTCCTACTAATTTACACCAATAATCCTAAATATTTTATACGACTTCTCCTCTATAAGGCATATAACTTTACCAAGCAGACTTGTCACACATCAGCTTCTAGTTGTTTGTTTACAAATCAAAGATTCTTATTAGTTCTATATTTAATACATTTATGTTTTGTGGGGCTACAAACAAACCAAACGAATACGAAAAGACTATGTTCATGTGCATTTGTTAAGGAATTAATGGTGTTCACAAACTATTCATGAACGCATACTGAACGATATTTTATGTCTAAAGAAATGAAAATATTCGTGTTTGTTTGTTTTTGTTCTTTAATTTTAGGTAACGAACACAGACAAATGTCATGAACACATACGAATACAAACGCACATTCATGAATACAAATGAACACAAACATTCATAAATAGAAACAAACATATATATAGGTATGTTTATATGCAAAACATTAATATTTATTAAATATTTTATTAATGGGATTTTTGAATTATTTAAACAAAACATAAAAGTTAAACCCCCCCCCCCCCCCAATGAAGTATCAAACATAAGACAAGACAAATAAACAAACACGTTATCGAACGTTCACGAACTTGAATAAACGAATGCGACCACTCTTCATACTCGTTCTTTTAACTAACAGTACATAATTTCTACTTAGTCTCGTTCACGAACACAAACGAACTTCCCACCAAACGGATCACCTATTATTCGCTGAAAGTTTGATTTATTTGCAATCCTAATGTTTCATATATATTTGCATTTTTTGTTCCTATACTATTAAATCAATAAACCTAAAAATCCCATATTGGTTTCTAGTTGTTTGGTTATTAACTAAAGATTCTTATTAGTTATGCAACTGTATGGATCGAGAAACCACTATATTTCATGGAGGGGGGGGGTTAATGGAACAATATCTCATATATGAACCTAGATAATAAATGTTGAAAAACGTGAGGCCGCAATCAATTAGGGTTAAAAGGTAGCTTTAATTATAATAGGTTGAATAAAAAGAAATTAAAATTTGTAACATGTGATTGTTGTATTAAGGGGTTAATATAGACCATGCAGACTTTAATCTAAGCAGGGTTGCGGTAAGAGTTTGATTGAGATCGCACACTATGACAAAAGATAAAGAAAACAAAAAATATCATAACCAAAATAATATCTTAATACGTTTAGTTCGTTGTAGCTACATCTCCGGTCTAAACATCGAAACGTAACGACTCAAAAGTAAGTCTTAATTTAAACAAAGCTTTAACCTCTACAACAAAAATAATATGAAAAGAACGTAGTTTTTTAACGAAAAGGAATCTCTCATGTAAACCCACTCTGCTTGGGGCTATATCCAAGTTTGACTCCTCGACCGCCATGAGACGGTGCCCCGTGATGAGCGGGAACCGCATAGAATCTGTAACCCCCCCCCCCCCCGGTCAGGTTCGAGCTCTTGATTAAATCCGATTTGCCCCCTCACCCGCTCAAACGGGAATCGAACTTACGTCTCCACTAGGGAGTGCAGGCCGATTAACGAACCAAATTCTCAAGACATGCAAACAACATGGTTAAATAAACACGTCTAGAGTTAAAAGTTAGCTCTAATTATAATAGGTTGAATAAAAAGGAGAATTAAATTTGTTACATGTTGACTATTGTGTTGAAGGGTTAATATAGACCATGCAGGCTTTAATCTAAACAGTTTTGTGGCAGGTTTGCAGTGAGAGTTCGAATGGGATCGCACACTATGACAAAAGATGAAGAACACAAAAAAGTCGTGACATTAACCAAAATAATGCCTACATATGTTTGATTCGTTGTAGCTATGTCTCGGCTCTAAACATCGAAACGTAACGACGCAAAAGCATGTCTTAATTTAAACAAAGCTTTAACCTAACCAACAATAATAATATGCAAACAACAGGGTTCTTTTAATGAAAAAGAATCTCACATGTAAACCCATCTTGCTTGGGGCTATGTCCAAGGTCGACTCCATGACCACCATGAGACCGTGCCCCATGATCCGCGGGAATCGGATGGAATCCGTATACCCTTACTCTCGTCAGGTTCGAACTCGTGATTAAAGCCCTGATTCGTCCCTACACCCAGTTGTCCATTGAAAATGGATCGAACGGGGACTCAAAACTACGTCTCCACTAGGGAGGGCATGCCAATTAACCACTAAACCAAGTTCTCGAGGCATGCAAACAACATGGTTAAGTAAACACATCTAGAGTTAAAATTTAGAATTAATTATAATAGGTTGAATAAAAAGGAGAATTACATTTGTTACATGTTGATTGTTGTATTGAAGGGTTAATATAGACCATACAGTCTTTAATCTAAATAGTATTGTGGCAGGGTTGCAATGAGAGTTTGATCGGGAACGCACACTATGACAAAGAATAAATAAAACAAAACGTCGTAAGCTACGACTCAATTCTAAACATCAAAACGTAACGACACAAAAGTACGTCTTAATTTAAACAAATTGTGGAACCACGTGAAAAATAATTACGTGTCACCGAGGTTTTTACACTAAAAATCTTATAAAAGTAATATATGTATAATAAAATAATACCATAAACTCAATATAAAGATAATATATTAATCAATGGTTAAAAGTACCGTATACACTTGAAAACGTTAATGTGTGAATTAGTAGAAGACCCTCATGTTACGACAAGGTAAAAAAAACATTATCTAATTTGACTATATGAACTCATGAGCAAGGGGAGTAAGGAAAAGTCCTGCAACATAGACTTTGGGAGCTTTACCTCCACATCACAAAAGACAGGGGTGGTGAAAGGGAACTTTTGGAGGGGCAAGTCCGAAGACAAATGTGGATGGGATGGTGTGGATGATGTGGAGGAGCTTGCCCTCCCCTCTTCAGGCTTCACTTTGTATGGTCTTAAGCCTTTGCAAAATGCTCCAAAAATTGTATACACTAACATTTCCAATTACTTATTCACATTTACTTTTTTATTATATTTATTTATATTATGTTTTTAGTGTTTTTGCTATATTTATATTAAGTTTTTAGTGTTGTTTCATTATACATATATACTACTATAATAAATATCGCAATGCGATGTGTCGCTCCCGCCGCATCACACGGGCATCCTGCTTGTGTGTGTGTGTGTTTCATTCCATATGTTATTCGTTTCAACAAAAGAAAGAACTGGAATTGAATGTAAATTGCTCGGTTCACCTCCCCATTTATAGATACAAGATAGTTATTTCATTATACATATTTTACATTCCAATTCAATTGGTAATTATACCAACCAAATACATTATGGGATTTCAAAAGAATTCTTTAATATCAAATTCTATTTTCATTTCCAGTTTCAATTTCATTATAATCTGAACGCTGTCTGACTTTGTGTAAAACGCTTTGTTTTACTATAACAAATCATACCAAAAGTTTGATGAAATTCACAAGACTTTAGAACAAATTATAATGCAAGCAAAAAACAAAACCATGGTTCATAAATCGTAGTCATTGTAACCGAATGAGTCATTAACACCCATTTAAACACATTATAGCCCAGTAAAACTTCTTTCAATTCTCTTAACATTTGCACTTCTTTTATTTGCTAAGGATATGTGGTACTATTTCATAATTTTTCACAACCATAACATAAAGTTTTTGTCACAGTATTGCTATGTAGTCATGAGATGTTTTTTTTTTATAGTGTGTAATAGTTTTATAAGTTTTCTCTACCACTATTCATTAAAATAATATCAAAATCAAATAAATTTAATAAAAGAAAAAAATGTTTGATTAGTTGAAAGAATGAGACCGCATACTTTTAATCCTTTGATTGTTACCCTACATAAAATATGTTTGATTATTTAACATTATAACTAGTTGTATAGGTAAGCCAGCCACGCAACTATTTTCTTCACGATGTGCTAGTGGTTCAGTTGGTTTGTGACGCACATAAAATTGTCATTATGGACCGTCGCTATAACCAACCATTGAATATACATTCAAACCTTGAAGGTGTTATGTGGTGGATGTTTTGGTTCATTCGATCTTTACATCATCAACAAACGTAGCATATCTTTTACAAACATAACGTACTCTTTTTATTGGCTTTTGCAAAATTTTCAAAGTTGCATATACCAACTTGCTTTTCACATATGATCAAAGGACACAAAGTTTACAATGTCTTCAAAGTCCATATACCAACTTGTTTTTTTTCACATTTCATCAAAGGACTTACAAACATTACTATGACACAGTAAAGATTAAACAAGTTAATGAAAAGCATTTAATCAACTTCTTCAACCAAAAGGCATTAACAAACTTTAAATAGTGAAATGAAACTCAAACTTCAATCACCATGTTTGAAAGTTTGAATTCTTACTATCCCCACATATCTTCACTCAGTTTCTCAATGCAATTTGAATATGCAACTCCATTTCCAACATAGTGTTTCACAGCATCCCTCAAATCTTCAAATTCATGACACCCTGTGAAAAAGCCACTCATCAATTTCTTCAATTCATCATCTCCAAGATCATCAGTAAAAGAAATAATGGGGATGGCGTTTTCGGGCTGCAAAACGTAAGAATAAGGCTTATCATCTACAATCACCACCTTCCTCAGATCCCGCCCTATATTCCACAAATCCTTAACAAAACTCTTGCCGAATTTCTTACACGAATCCCGATACAGCCTATGCGAAATCAATCCGTCTGGATCCAATACATCCAGCACCATAGACGCATACTCCTCGCTTCCAGCGGTAAACACCACAATTTCAAAGCCGCTTTGGCTTAAAAACCAAAGAAACTCATCGACAAACGGACGTTTTAAAACATAACGCACATCTTCTTTGCCACCTAGCAACCACTTCACTACAAAATTATAGTTTCTCGGAGGATTTAGTCCAGATGCACGAACCGAGTGAATTAGGGTTTCGTCAAGGTCAAGAAACACAGTTATATTATTCGGGGAAGTTAACGGAGGGAGGGGCGCGGAAGTGGTGGAGTCCTGGATAAGTGGTCCGAGGACGCTGGCCAAGTAGTCGTCACTGGAGAGTTTTTTGAGGACTTTGTAGCTGATTTTGCCGGATGATTTGCACTTCATATTAGTGATATGAACAAGTTTTGTGAATATTTTGATGAGGCGGGGATCGCATTGGCAGGTATTAATCGATTTGTTGATTGAGGATGTGGTCTTGGCGATAGCAACGTGTTCTTTTGTTACAATGTTTCGGTTTGGTTTCACCATTGAACCCAACTTTTTACCACAGTCTCTCTCTCTCTCTCTCCTTGCGCAACAAGTTTCGAACTACCAGAGCTAGAGATTAAACCAATACTTCCTCCTCTGGTTAATTCGATGATATATATACCTCTAACAAACTTGGCCCATAAGAAACCTATTTGATTTAGATTAGGATTAATAAAATTATCTCAAATAAACTTAACCCATAAGAAACCTATTTGATTTTATATTGTTAGGATCTCCTTGTTATATGTTATTAGGCTAAATTCTTCACAAAATATAAAAGTTATCTGATACTAGCTTACTTTAATTTTTCAAAATGACATAACATTATAAGCATTTGAGTTTTTTTCATGATAAAATATTATATCTCGATTTGAAGTATTAATTGTTTTGCTAATAAAATTAATTTTTTTTCCGAATATTATTACAAAGGTTAGTCAATAGTTAAAAATATTCTAGTTATTGTTAGGATCTCCTTGTTATATGTTATTAGGCTAAATTCTTCACAAATATATAAAAGTTATCTGATACTAGCTTACTTTAATTTTTCAAAATGACAAGCATTTGAGTTTTTTTCATGATAAAATATTATATCTCGATTTAAATTATTAATTGTTTTGCTAATAAAATTAATTTTTTTTCCGAATATTATTACAAAGGTTAGTCAATAGTTAAAAATATTCTAGTTAAAAATATTCTAGTTATTGTTAGGACCTCCTTGTTATATGTTATTAGGCTAAATTCTTCACAAAATATAAAAGTTATCTGATACTAGCTTACTTTAATTTTTCAAAATGACAAGCATTTGAGTTTTTTTCATGATAAAATATTATATCTCGATTTAAATTATTAATTGTTTTGCTAATAAAATTAATTTTTTTTCCGAATATTATTACAAAGGTTAGTCAATAGTTAAAAATATTCTAGTTAAAAATATTCTAGTTATTGTTAGGATCTCCTTGTTATATGTTATTAGGCTAAATTCTTCACAAAATAGGCTAAATTCTTCACAAAATATAAAAGTTATTTGATACTAGTTTACTTCAATTTTTCACTTCACAAAATAGGCTAAATTCTTCACAAAATATAAAAGTTATTTGATACTAGTTTACTTCAATTTTTCAAAGTGATAAAACATTAGCTTTTGAGTTTTCGTCATGAAAAAATATTACATCTCGATTTAGATTATTAATTGTTTTGCGCATAAAATATATTCTTTTTTCCGTATATTATTACACCTGTTTTAATTAAAGTTGAAAGATAGTCACTACTTAAAAATATTATAGTTTTTTGTTTGTTTGTTTGTTTTTAATGTCTTCTTCATGCTATCTTACACCAATAATTCTAAAATATTTTCTATGACCTCTCCTCTATAAGGCATATAACTTTACTAAGTGGGCAAGATCATTATTCCATGAATGTTAGAAGGGATACATGAAGTTCTCGCGAGTCACATGATCCGCCCAATGATCAAAAGAAAGGGTATCGAGAGGGGAGCGTCATTAGATGACGTAGTCGATGGGTTTTCGAGGGGAAGCATGGGACCGATTAATGGGAAATGTTTGCCTCATGATGGAAAAGAATTTGTCATTGTCAAGTTTAATAAATCCAAATCTGTGTCTCGTGGTGGAAGTGTTCTCACTCACACCCTCACATGAGTAATAAAAAAGTATCATCTTTACAAACACGGGAAATCTTTGCAAATGAGTCGAGCTGAACCTAAGCTCTAGCTCCCTTAATTTTTGAAAGCTCTAGCCCGCCAATGTTTCAAACTTTGTTTCTAAAGCTCGAGCTTTACCTGTGTTTAGTTTTTCAAGCTCGAACTTGATAAGTGATACTCGATAGGGCTGGAGCTCGTTTACTAAACAAGCTTATTTCGAGCTGAGCTCGAATAGCTTGTGAGTAGCTCGACTCGTTTGCACCTAATGTAACTCATCACATGTTTTATATATTGGATTTTGCAATTTTTTTAAGTTGTAAATAGAAACTTGGTTTTCACATTTTGTTTCAAGGAAAACATTGAAGTCTTGAACAGAATGCATATCTATATAATAAATTGTCTCCAACTTTTGCACTTACTGTTCTTAAAGATCTCATCTTCAATCAATTCTCAAGACACTTTAAATATTCTAACTCAATTTCCAAAATAATGTTTCACAACATCCCTTAAATCTTCAAACTCATGACATTTTGTGAAAAATCCACTCATCAGTTTATTCAATTCCTCGTCTCCAAGATCATCAGTAAAAGGACTAATCGGAACCCCATTTTCGGGCTGCAAACCGTAAGAACTCGGTTTATCGTCAACAATCACCGCCTACTTCAGATCCCGCCCTAACCTTGACAAATCCTTAACACACCTCCCGTTGATTTCCTTACACGAATCCCGATACAATCTATGCGAAATCAACCCGTCTCGATCCAATATATCCAACACCATAGACGCGTACTCCTCACTTCCTGCGGTAAAAAGCACAATTTCGAAATCACTTTCGCTTAAAAACCGAAGAAACTCATTGACAAACGGACGTTTTAAAACATAACGGTCATCTCCTTTGAGTTTCGCTACAAAATCGTAGTTTCTTGGACCATTTAGTCTGGATGCAGGAATTGAGTGAATTAGGGTTTTGTCGAGGTCCAGAAAGATAGTTTTTTTATTCGGGGAAATCAACGGCGGGAGGAGTGATCTGGGGACGCTAGCAATGTGGGAGTGTTTTTTGACGGATGATTTGCTCTTCGTGGTAACAAGATTGTGGTTTGTTCCGGTAAGAACCGTGCATGGGAGGTTTGAAACGTGTTCCTTTGTTATAACGGTCTGGTTTCGGTTTGGTTCCCCCATTGATTCCTTCTTCTTTCTTATGTTGTGCGTAAGGGGTGTACTTGGGTTTGACTCAATTTTGCGAGTCAAGAACCTGAATAATGCGTGAAAACATGGCTGTTATAATCCCTTGATTATGATTGATCCCAACTGTTTACCACAGTCTGTCCTTTGAATGTTCAACCGTAGCTCCCTCCTTCGCGCAACAAGTTTTGATCAAAGTCCTTTATGGATCGATTCTTTCCGGACTCACTCGACTTTGATCCAACTACCAAGGCTCAGAAAAGAGATGAAAGCAAAACAAAGTTCCTGTGATTAGTTCAATAACTAGGTTTACAATGTATCATATGATATATAACCCTAACCAACTTAGCCCGTTAAACGAGGATGAATAAAATTATCGGATAAAACCAAAACTTGTTCCTATGATTAAGTCAGAGGGTTACACTCACGGGTGAGGGGCGGATAAATATTTAATTAAAAAACACAACCTAGATATAATCTAAATCTAATCTAATATTAATAAAATACTAAAATTAATGTCACATGGTAATTTCTCCTTAATCTCATAATTTTACTTTTAATTTATGCTATGTGACATTTTTTCCTTCAACCTCAAATATTTTTTGTTGATAATTAATTATATAGATATCACTTATCCCTTTATCTTCTTTATCTTCGATATTAAATCTTTTCTTATAATTTTAATATTATATATATATCAATAAAAATAATATAATATTCTTAGTATCATTGAAATTATTACGTATACATATTATACAAATAGTGAATTATATTAGAAAACCAATAAATATAATAAACGTTATTATATTTTCTGAAAGATGTTTTCGAACTTTTTATTATAAGTGTTTTTATTAAATTCAAATTTATTAAATATAATAAACATTATTATACTGGGTGAATGATTTTTATATACCCCTTAATGAACTTAGATGAAAAAGATTACGATGTTTTTGAACTTTTCATTAGACATATTATTACATTCAAATTTAACGATAACACAAAAAGATATATTTGTATATGGGTCTATATACAAGCATGTGTATTAATAAATTTTCACCCTAAAAATTGGTTAAACTTCATATAACTTCATATAAATTGGTGAATTTGGTCGGCATTTGTTTTGTTTATTCACCAAAGTTTTCTACACAATTCCTAAGAACGAAAATGTCGACACCTTGCCCACGAAATTCCGACAAACAAGAAAGGGTATTAGTTTTGTTACCGACACTAGGTATAGCAACCGAAAATAAAGTCGACAGAATGGATTTGGACACGTTTTTTAAGTGGTATTAACATGTGCCGGGGATATAGATCCGATGGAAAACTGAGCTAAGCCAGCTCGGCTGGGTTAAAAAGTTAATGTAGCTCAGATCAGTTTAGCTAGAATTATTTTACTCTTAATCCACATAATATATAGGAATAATGGATTTTAATAATCCAAACTATTAACCGTTGGCCAGCAATGGCTGCAAATTTAAAAATAACCAGTGATGGTCCATCTTTTCACATATTGTAAACTAATGGACCTTTACTAACAAAACCTTAATTTCTTTTTGCCCATTATCCTTTTTGGTTGAGTAAAGGCCTATTTGTTTACAATATATGAAAAAGTAGGACCATCAACGGTTATTTTTTAAGTTGGGACCGTTGCCAGCCAACAACTAATAGTTAGGATTATTAAAATCCATTATTCGTAACATATATATATACATATATATATATATACATATATATATATATATATATATATTGGCCTGTAATAATCCCACCTAGACCTTATTGGCCTGTAATAATCCCACCTAGACCTTATTAGCCATTAATAATCCCACCTCAAAATATTCCCCCCACCAGTCACATCTTTCACTTATTTTTCCTACAATGGTCCCCCATTAAAAAACCTTAACGGAGTTAAGCTTTTTTCCAAATTACAAACAGATTTTTTAGGGCTTTTGATTAGAACGACGATACGAGTCCATTGATGTAAAACTTGCCTCGAAACGATGCTTCAAACGATGAAAACGGCGCTTCAATTCGGGTGTTTAAATTTCCAATTAACCAAAATCAAGTCACTTGGAGCACCATTTCGAAGTAAGTTTTACATCAATGGACCCGTATCGTTATTCTAATCAAAATCCCTAAAAAATTTGTTTGTAATTTGGAAAAAAAGCTTAACTTCGTTAAGCTTTTTTAATGGGGGACCATTGTAAGAAAAAATAGGTGAAATGTGGGACTGGTGGGGGGAATATTCTGAGATGGGATTAATAATGGCCAATACGGTCTAGGTGGGATTATTACAAGCCAATTCCCCTATATATAGAGAGAGAGAGAGAAAGACGGCAAATGTTTGTTTGTGTTTATGGATATATATGGTATTTTTGTGGGTTTATTAGGATCCTAATGAATCTATATTGTATTATGTTAAAATTTGAACCTTTTTTTGTATATGCTTGAGCATGATTTTCGCTTCAAATGTATTAACTTTAATTTTGAAAGCTATGCATCAAATATTCTCTTAAATTCGAGCTCAATTTGTACGTAATATTCTTTTGTCCTATTAAATAATATGCTATACTATTGAGTTTGAAAAGTTATTATTGAATTTTATTTTTAAATTCGAGCATAACTAAGCCGAGACATCTCGCTTGAATACCAAGCCGAGCTCAAGCTTATAGCTAAGGTTCAAGTCCAAGCTGAGTAGAGCCAGCTAGATTCATTTAGCCGAGCTCAAGCTTGCCCTGCCATGGCTGGGCTAGGCTCATGAACAAACCTAGTGCCCCATTGAGCGGTGTTAAACAACCCTTAGCACCAAAAAGTTGGCACCTCACTTGGGCGTGATAGAGACGTGAGGGCGTGTTTAATCATCCATGACCTTGTGTCTTGAATTCTCTTTTTGTCTTTTATACTAAGGGAGACACGGGGGTGTGCCACACTATTATTCTCATGTAAAAACTTGATTTTCAATGCGGGAATTTTTGTTTTTCATTTTATGGTTTGTTTGTGTTTGAAAAACAAAAAAAATAACTAATTTAGCAACGTTATACATTTGAATGACTAACACTGTAAGGCACCAACCCTCTAGTTAAGTACTTATGAGTGAGAATGAAACTAAGGGGGTGTACGTAGTAGTTGTAACGGTAGTGACAATAGAATGATGCTAAACCCTCTAGTTAAGTACAAATGAGTGAGAATGAAATAATAGTAATAACCATGATGTTAATATAGTTTTTGTGTCCGCTGTTGTGCGAATAGATTAGATTACATTTTAATCTAATTATGTAATAGTTAGTGAACGGTCAAACGATTTTGTTTGGACTCATTCGTTTGAAGTGGTCAAACGAAAGGGGATTTCGTTTGACTTTGTATGTTTTCAAATACTCCAAGTGAAGGTGGACCTTCACGAAAAGGTGAAATTCCACGAGATGGTGAAATTCAATGTAAAAGTGGTGAACCTATCTATACATCCTCTTGTGTCATTTGCAAACTAAGGTTTTAGATTTGGGGGAGAGACCACCACTTGGTCCCTCCCGGATGTATGCTATTTCGGTTTGATAGGATGGATTTTATGTGTTGGTTTGTAACATTATGTTGTCTGATTCAATACAAGGAATTGCTTATGTATCTATAATCTTCCGTCTTTGAACATCGCACACTAATCATTGTTTTCGATCCTAAACATGAACTTTCACCTGATTGAATGTTGGCAATATGCGTAGGTACATGATCTAAATTTCCATGTATCAATGAACGTATTTCGAAGGAATGCTAATAGTGGAATAGTGTAGTTAACTCACGATGAGTACTTATGTGACTAACACAAGAATGGAATATCAAGTATGATACATGAGTAAAGTGGAACTAATCGATTCATTATGATTCGTAAAGGCATGATGGTTTTATGCTTAATTAAAAAGGTAAGAACAAAACATATAAATTTGTCTGTGAACAAAGCCCTGCTATACAAGCCACGAGTGAAATCGTGTTATAGTATGCATTTTGGATGAATCGAATGAATAAACAAGTGGTCGATCATTGCTAGGAATCTAGCATTCTACTGGGAATTGCAATTCAATAAATTGAAATGAATGCCCGAGGACTAGTAACATTTAGTGCCTTAAGATATGCATTATTGATATGTGGTAGTGGTTTCACTCGACATACCTGGACTTCTGTTCTAACTGTGTAGATTGAATGAATAAATAAACAAAGGGCAGAAGTAGACTTGCTCAAGTGGTGATGTAATAGATTTATGGGATGAAACCTTCTTTAAGGAGGGTAGACTTGTAATGCCTCAAATTTAATATTTTGCTAAATATGTTGTTTACTAGTTCAGTTCATGAAATAATTTAAATGGATTGTTTAACCTAGCTAGCATGTGTTGTCAAATGGAAAGAATGAAAGAAAGTGCATGGACCGTTTGTGACGTTTTGAAAGTTATATAAATGGTCAAAATAGAGGTGGACTTTGGTCAAACCAGAAATTGGGTTATGGAGGACGGAACATGGCGACATGGACGCTTAAAAACATAACGCACATTTTCTTTGCCACCTAGCAACCACTTCACTACGAAATTATAGTTTCTCGGAGGACTTAGTCCGGATGCACGAACCGAGGGAATAGGGTTTCGTCGAGCTTAAGAAACACACTTATGTTATTCGGGGAAGTTAACGGAGGGAGGGGGCGGAAGTGGTGGAGTCCTGAATAAGTGGTCCGATGACGCTGGCCATGTAGTCGTTACTGGAGGGTTTTTTGAGGATTTTGTAGCTGATTCTGGCGGACGATTTGCGCTTCATATTAGGGATACAAACAAGTTTTGTGAAGATTTTGATGAGGCGGGAATCTTCGTATGGCATGGAAGGTTTGCAACGTGTTCTTTTCTTATAACGTTCCAGTTTGATTTCACCATTGGTTCCTTCTTTTTTCTTCTTCTGGTGTACATATGATTGAACCCAACTGTTTACCACAGTCTCTCTCTCTCTCCTTGCGCAACAAGTTTCGAACTACAAGATAGCTGAGAATAAACCAAAACTTCTTCCTCTGGTTAATTCGATGATATATATCCCTCTACAAAGCCCTAACAAACTTGGCCCATAATAAACCTATTTGATTTAGATTAGGATGAATAAAATTATCTCTAATAAATTTAGACCATAAGAAACCTATTTGATTTGTTATACGTTATCACGCTAGCCCCACATTAGTAGGCTAGCCTCACATTGGCTTCTAATTTGTTTGGTTACATGTCAAAGATTCTTATTAGTTATGTATATGATACATATATGTTTTGTAGGGCTACAAACAAACCAAACGAACATGAGAATAATACTTGAACCTATTTGACATGTCAACTAATTGAGTTTGCACCCAACATCTATTTGAATCCTACATCACCAACAACTGACACTTTCTGATACAAACAGCTTAATAGATAAAATGCTTTAAACCAACATCATACTTGCGGTATGAATGGATTAATCTCATACAAACATCCTAGATAATATGGCCTCATTATACCATTGCCCAACTATTACTCTCTTATTTAGATGAGTGAATTTTTAAGACACAATAGGGTACATCAAGTACACCATTACAGAAGAAATTCTCCACAAACATTTAGTTATGGATGACACACATAACCCAATCAACAAAATAGACATGCGATGATAATTTTACCAAAAAAATAGATAACCATTATCAATTAGATAATCAACACTTTAAGGCCATAAGTAAATTTAAAAGATATCATATATATTTTTTTATTCTTCTCAAACATATCAGTATATTTTAGATTCTTTAGTTCATTCGTATAAGTTTTAAATTTGTTGATAACTTATTGTCTCGCTTCATATCAGATTATAATAAACTAGTAAATTTCTCTGCGAAACGTAATTTTTCCCAGCTTGTTTTTTCACATTTGATCAAAGGACTTACAAACTTTACAATGTCACAGTAAAGATTAAACAAGTTAATGAAAATCATTCAATCAACTTCTTCAACCAAAAGGCATTCACAAACTTTAAACGGTGAAATGAAACTCAAACTTCAATCACCATGTTTGAAAGTTTGAATTCTTACTATCCCCACATATCTTCACTCAATTTCTCAATGCAATTTGATCAATATGCAACTCCATTTCCAACATAATTTTTCACAGCATCCTTCAAATCTTCAAATTCATGACACCCTGTGAAAAATCCACTCATCAGTTTCTTCAATTCATCATCTCCAAGATCATTAGTAAAAGGAATAATGGGGATGGCGTTTTCGGGCTGCAAAACGTAAGAATAAGGCTTATCGTCTACAATCACCACCTTCTTCAGATCCCGCCCTAAATTCCACAAATCCTTAACAAAACTCTTGCCGAATTTCTTACACGAATCCCGATACAGCCAATGCGAAATCAATCCGTCTGGATCCAATACATCAAGCACCATAGACGCATACTCCTCGCTTCCAGCGGTAAACACCAAAATTTCAAAACCAATTTGGCTTAAAAACCAAAGAAACTCATCGACAAACGGACGGTTTAAAACATAACGCGCATCTTCTTTGCCACCTAGCAACCACTTCACTACAAAATTATAGTTTCTCGGAGGACTTAGTCCAGATGCACGAACCGAGTGAATTAGGGTTTCGTCGAGGTCAAGAAACACAGCTATATTATTCGGGGAAGTTAACGGAGGGAGGAGGGCGGAATTGGCGGAGTCCTGGATAAGTGGTCCGAGAACGCTGGCCAAGTAGTCATCACCGGAGAGTTTTTTGAGGACTTTGTAGCTGATTTTGGCGGATGATTTGCACTTCATATTAGTGATACGAACAAGTTTTGTGATTATTTTGATGAGGCGGGGATCACATTGGCAGGTGTTAATCGATTTGTTGATTGAGGATGCGGTCTTGGCGACAGGGAGGTTTGCAACGTGTTCTTTTGTTACAATGTTTCGGTTTGGTTTCACCTCCTTCTTTTTTTCTTCTGGTGTAAGTATGATTGTTTACCACAGTCTCTCTCTCTCTCTCCTTGCGCAACAAGTTTCGAACTACCAGTGCTATAGATTAAACCAAGACTTCATCCTCTGGTTAATTCGATGATATATATATAAATATATGTATACCTCTACAAAGCCTTAACAAACTTGGCCCATAAGGAACCTATTTGATTTAGAGGGTGAGGATCAAATAGGAAGTATAATTTAGTAGGAAGTGTTGGATGGAATGAGGTTGTGAAATGTGACAAAGAAGAAAAAAATATGAAGGGGCATTTTGGTCAACCACAAATTTATTTCATAAAACCCTAAATTCAAAAAACCCGGTACGTATTTCTCCTTTATCATTCATCTCACCACCACCACCTCCACCGCCACCACTCCATCGAGCACCACCACCACAACCCTCCCCATCGTTCTCTCCACTCTCACTACTCGCAACACCGTTGAGATCCAACGCCGCGTGTGGCTAACGATGTGAAGGAGATTCCGACGACGAACATGTGTGTGACGTCGGCGCTGCTTGGGCTTTGGAGACGAAGAGATTGTAGTTCAATTGAAGTGATTTTGCAGGCTATTCATCCATGGTGGTGTGTGTGATAATGTTTTCCTTTTTTTATTAAAAAAGTGTTTTGAGTGGATTACGTTTTACGTGAAAAAACAATTCAAGATAGACTTTTTGCAGTGATTTTGAATCTTTGGTATTGGAATTGACAGGTAAGCATGTTTAATGGATACTT
Organism: Scalesia atractyloides; assembly: GCA_947069175.1. Lineage (NCBI taxonomy): Eukaryota > Viridiplantae > Streptophyta > Magnoliopsida > Asterales > Asteraceae > Scalesia > Scalesia atractyloides. Next base: position 25,886,426 of record CAMTDV010000021.1, read on the forward strand.
TGTGAAAATTCTAGGATTTTGACTTTATTGTGTTTTACATTTCTTTTTGTCTGTTTATGTTTGGATTTTGATGACATAGAAATGAATTTGTTTTGAATATTCTTATGGTTTCTCATACCTCTGCAAATGACATGTAAACATTTTGATGGATGGTTTGTGATTTTAAGGCTTTACCTTTGATTGCGTTTTATATAGTTGTCTTTTTATGTTGGGTATGATGAAACAGAAATGATATTGTAGGAACTATAATTATTTTGGTTCATTGCGTTTACAAAATGTTGAAAAAACACAGTTTTTTATCTATTGCGTTTTACAAAAGAATGAAAAAAATACACTTTTTGGGTATTTTATGTCCATTACGTTTTACAAGATAATGAAAAAACACTGTTTTTTTATCCATTTCGTTTTACAAAAGAAAAAAAACACATTTTTTATGTGTTTTTTTGTCCATTGCGTTTTACAAAATAATAAAAAAACACAGTTTTTTGTCCATTACGTTTTACAAAAGACAGTTTTCTCTTGTGATTTTAGTCCATTGCGTTTTAAAAAATACACTTTCTTTTATATTTTAGTCAATTGCGTTTTAGAAATAAACTTTGTTTTGTGTTTTAATTCATTGCTTTTTAGATAAAAAAGCATTGTCTTTTGTGTTTTTTAGTTCATTGTGTTTTATGATGGTTTGTTGAACTTGAAATGAAACTATATGATAGTAATGTTGGAAATTAGGTGTGTTTTGAATGAATGTCCCAAAATGGTAAATCACTTGTCCCACATTGGTGTGGAGACAAAGTATAAGGTTATATATAAGGTGAAACCTTTGCCTAACCAACATAACTTTATGACATGTTTTACCATAATTCCTACACGCGGGTGCGCAGGGGGGGTGCAAATTAGAACCGGAATTTAGTCGAAACCACTGTCAGCAACCACTAATATCGGAAAAGCTCGTAAAAACAAAATAAATAAAAAAACGAAAAAAATAACGCCGAGCGAAAAGAAGACGTAAAATCTTTGAATCATGAACGCTCGTTGCAAAGAAATTATACCGAAATGTAAAACATAGAAAACAATAACTAAGTCAGTCGACCCGCACGTTGGACAAACTTGTCAAACGGAGAAATATAAATGTGTTGCGACGGATCAGTCAAACAAACGGGAAAAAATATATGAAAATATGTTAAACCCCACACGCACGTTGTGGTGCATTAACTCACAAAATTTAGAACAAAACTAAAAACTTGGGAAAGATGAAAAGTATAGTGGACCAAAACTGAAAATAAAAAAGAGTTTGAATAAAATTGCAAAAGATGAAAAATGTTAGGTTAAAAGTAAAAAAACAAAGGTCTAAATTGTAAAATTTAAGTTATTTATTAACCTTAAATAAATATAAAGGTAAAAATAAGTGATATATATATTAGTTATTAATATTAATATTAATAATAAATTAAATAAATATTAATAAATTTTATGAGGTTAGAAGATTAGATTAAGCTAAATATAAAAGTTATTTGATACTAGTTTACCTAAATTTTTCAAAGTGATAGAACATTAGCTTTTGAGTTTTCGTCATGATAAAATATTACATCTCAATTTAGATTTATTAATTGTTTTGCGTATAAAATTTATTCTTTTTTCCGTATATTATTACACTGATTTTAATTAAAGTTGAAAGATAGTTAGTCAATAGTTAAAAATATTATAGTTATTTGTTTTTATTAATAGCAACACTAGTTCCTACTAATTTACACCAATAATCCTAAATATTTTATACGACTTCTCCTCTATAAGGCATATAACTTTACCAAGCAGACTTGTCACACATCAGCTTCTAGTTGTTTGTTTACAAATCAAAGATTCTTATTAGATTCTATATTTAATACATTTATGTTTTGTGGGGCTACAAACAAACCAAACGAATACAAAAGACTATGTTCTGTGCATTTGTTAAGGAATTAATGGTGTTCACAAACTATTCATGAACGCATACTGAACGATATTTTATGTCTAAAGAAATGAAAATATTCGTGTTTGTTTGTTTTTGTTCTTTAATTTTAGGTAACGAACACAGACAAATGTCATGAACACATACGAATAAAACCACTTTCATGAATACAAATGAACACAAACATTCATAAATAGAAACAAACATATATATAGGTATGTTTATATGCAAAACATTAATTTTATTAAATATTTTATTAAGGGATTTTTGAATTATTTAAACAAAACATAAAAGTTAAAACCCCCCCCCCCCCAATGAAGTATCAAACATAAGACAAGACAATAAACAAACACGTTATCGAACGTTCACGAACTTGAATAAACGAATGCGACCACTCTTCATACTCGTTCTTTTAACTAACAGTACATAATTTCTACTTAGTCTCGTTCACGAACACAAACGAACTTCCCACCAAACGGATCACCTATTATTCGCTGAAAGTTTGATTTATTTGCAATCCTAATGTTTCATATATATTTGCATTTTTGTCAACTTTAACTATTAAATCAATAAACCTAAAAATCCCATATTGGTTTCTAGTTGTTTGGTTATTAACTAAAGATTCTTATTAGTTATGCAACTGTATGGATCGAGAAACACATATTTCAGGGGGGGGGGTTAATGGAACAATATCTCATATATGAACCTAGATAATAAATGTTGAAAAACGTGAGGCCGCAATCAATTAGGGTTAAAAGGTAGCTTTAATTATAATAGGTTGAATAAAAAGAAATTAAAATTTGTAACATGTGATTGTTGTATTAAGGGGTTAATATAGACCATGAGACTTTAATCTAAGCAGGGTTGCGGTAAGAGTTTGATTGAGATCGCACACTATGACAAAAGATAAAGAAAACAAAAAAATATCATAACCAAAATAATATCTTAATACGTTTAGTTCGTTGTAGCTACATCTCCGGTCTAAACATCGAAACGTAACGACTCAAAAGTAAGTCTTAATTTAAACAAAGCTTTAACCTCTACAACAAAAATAATATGAAAAAACGTAGTTTTTTAACGAAAAGGAATCTCTCATGTAAACCCACTCTGCTTGGGGCTATATCCAAGTTTGACTCCTCGACCGCCATGAGAGGTGCCCCGTGATGAGCGGGAACCGCATAGAATCTGTAACCCCCCCCCCCCGGTCAGGTTCGAGCTCTTGATTAAATCCGATTTGCCCCCTCACCCGCTCAAACGGGAATCGAACTTACGTCTCCACTAGGAGTGCAGGCCGAATTAACGAACCAAATTCTCAAGACATGCAAACAACATGGTTAAATAAACACGTCTAGAGTTAAAAGTTAGCTCTAATTATAATAGGTTGAATAAAAAGGAGAATTAAATTTGTTACATGTTGACTATTGTGTTGAAGGGTTAATATAGACCATGCAGGCTTTAATCTAAACAGTTTTGTGGCAGGTTTGCAGTGAGAGTTCGAATGGGATCGCACACTATGACAAAAGATGAAGAACACAAAAAAGTCGTGACATTAACCAAAATAATGCCTACATATGTTTGATTCGTTGTAGCTATGTCTCGGCTCTAAACATCGAAACGTAACGACGCAAAAGCATGTCTTAATTTAACAAAGCTTTAACCTAACCAACAATAATAATATGCAAACAACAGGGTTCTTTTAATGAAAAAGAATCTCACATGTAAACCCATCTTGCTTGGGGCTATGTCCAAGGTCGACTCCATGACCACCATGAGACCGTGCCCCATGAATCCGCGGAATCGGATGGAATCCGTATACCCTTACTCTCGTCAGGTTCGAACTCGTGATTAAAGCCCTGATTCGTCCCTACACCCAGTTGTCCATTGAAAATGGATCGAACGGGGACTCAAAACTACGTCTCCACTAGGGAGGGCATGCCAATTAACCACTAAACCAAGTTTTCGAGGCATGCAAACAACATGGTTAAGTAAACACATCTAGAGTTAAAATTTAGAATTAATTATAATAGGTTGAATAAAAAGGAGAATTACATTTGTTACATGTTGATTGTTGTATTGAAGGGTTAATATAGACCATACAGTCTTTAATCTAAATAGTATTGTGGCAGGGTTGCAATGAGAGTTTGATCGGGAACGCACACTATGACAAAGAATAAATAACAAATAATAACCATATATACACGTCATGTAAGCTACGACTCAATCTAAACATCAAAACGTAACGACACAAAAGTACGTCTTAATTTAAACAAATTGTGGAACCACGTGAAAAATAATTACGTGTCACCGAGGTTTTTACACTAAAAATCTTATAAAAGTAATATATGTATAATAAAATAATACCATAAACTCAATATAAAGATAATATATTAATCAATGGTTAAAAGTACCGTATACACTTGAAAACGTTAATGTGTGAATTAGTAGAAGACCCTCATGTTACGACAAGGTAAAAAAAACATTATCTAATTTGACTATATGAACTCATGAGCAAGGGGAGTAAGGAAAAGTCCTGCAACATAGACTTTGGGAGCTTTACCTCCACATCACAAAAGAACAGGGGTGGTGAAAGGGAACTTTTGGAGGGGCAAGTCCGAAGACAAATGTGGATGGGATGGTGTGGATGATGTGGAGGAGCTTGCCCTCCCCTCTTCAGGCTTCACTTTGTATGGTCTTAAGCCTTTGCAAAATGCTCCAAAAATTGTATACACTAACATTTCCAATTACTTATTCACATTTACTTTTTTATTATATTTATTTATATTATGTTTTTAGTGTTTTTGCTATATTTATATTAAGTTTTTAGTGTTGTTTCATTATACATATATACTACTTTTATATTAATTTTAGTATTAAAGCCTTGTGTTAAGAAACGTAATTAATAACACATTTACTTATATTGGCATTTCGATATGAATTTCATATGATTTTTTTTCGCATGGTTGATACCGACATTTCCAATTATGATGTACTTTTGCATCGTTATGTTTTTATGTTTAGAGCCGAGTTGCAGTTACAACAAACCAAACACATACAAATATTATTTTGGTTAATGTTACAACAATTTTTTGGTTTCTTTATCCTTTATCATAGTGTGCGATCCCAATTTAACTCTCACCGCATCCCCCGCCCGCAACGCCATTTAGAATAAAGCATGCATGGTCTATATATATGAACCCTTTAGTACTTTTGTGGCGTTACTTTTCTGTGTTCAGATTCGAGTCGCAACTACAACAAACTAACATATACAAATATTATTTTGGTTAATGTTGAGACATTTTTTTGGTTTTATTTATCCTTTGTCATAGTGCGCGACCCCGATCGAACTATCACCGCATCCCCACCACAACGCCGTTTAGATTAAATCATGCATGGTCTATATTAACCCTTTAATACACCATGTTACAAATTTTATTCTCTTTTTTTAATCAGCCTATTGTAATTAAAGCTAACTTTTAGATTCTGACATATTTACTTAACCGTTTTTTTTGCTTATTATTACCGGTTTTTAGATGAAGGTCTAAATAGCGTAATATTAATCAATCCAAATAGTTGGATAATAAATACATCCTCGTCAGCATTCTTCTGTAACTCCGCCGCAAAGCGCGGGTTCAAATACTAGTTCTAATACAATTGTAAAGATACAATGGTTTTTTACTAAAACGCAAAAATTACTTAACTTCATGAATAAAAAGAACAATATTTTTCTCAATTTTTGAATCTAACATTTAATAAATTTATAAAATTTATAAAATCTGTAACAGATTTAGCAACAGATATTTTTCCGTCGTAAATGTAGCGACCAAAAACAAATTGGTCGTATAATGGTCGCAAATGTAGTGACCAATTCAAAATGGTCACATCTTCAACCACTAAAATAAAAACCGGTCGCAAAACTAACTGCCGAAAAATTCCTGTGATAAAATGGGAAAAATTTAGCGACTAATCATAAAATGGGAACAAATTTAGCGACTGAAACAAAACCAATTGCAAATCTAGCAAAAAAAAAATTTGGTCATAAACAATCGCAAATGTAGCACCAAAATTGTTTTAGTCGCAAATGTAGCCTACAGTTTGTGAACTATTCGGCAGAAAGTTCATATACGTTATTTTATTAAACGAATGAACATGTCGTGCGGTTAGTAAATGAACGAACATGAACAAATGGGTCGAAATTCTAGTCTGGTATCCGAGTTGTGGTTAGAGGAATTCTGAACCTTGAAAAGGTTAATATGTTAAGAATTTGACAATATTACTTTAAATTTTGTACTAACTATTTTATTTTTCTTCACATGTATTTGATAATGACTAAGTCAAAACCAAAAATCGAGAAAGTAGTTAGAACCTTATATAGGATTAGGAATCCTGGATCCTGAATGGTTTGGGTGTTCTAGATATTGTTGTTACTAACAATTGATTTTATGACTCCCACTGCTAGCACCTGGAAACATGCCAAGCCACTTGTCTTGATCTTGAGCATCATCTTCAACTATAAATAGCCCTTCTTGCAAACCATTTTCCTTACTCATGTATTATCTTCCTCCTCTACTACTCTAGTGGAAGTTCCTGAGCTAAGGAGCATCTCAACTAAGTTATATTCTTTCTTTGGATCACTTGTAAGTGTTCCATCCCTGCTTCGTTTTTTGTTAGGCTTTAAAGCCAAAAGTCAAGCGTTATCGTAATAACGCTTTGACTTTCGGCTAAGACCATTATGGTCCATCCATTGTTCGAATCGAACATAGCTACATGATCGTAATAAGGTAGGTGTTAGTGCCTTAAAAAGGGCACCTCCTAAAGATCAAGTTTACTAGACCTATTGACGGGTCAAAGTTATAACATTAAAAGTCAAACGGGTTAGATTTTTTATAAAACTCATAATCTGGGTTTATACATATTATAAAAATGTTTTGCCACTTATAATAACTTGGTAATTAGTCTTAGTACAGGTTCGCAATCGAAAGTCGCGAAGTTTGACTTCTGCTTTGACTTTCGATTACAAACCGATTCAGCAACTTTAGCTACTGACCTTAAGTTGCATTATGATCCTAATATAATGTAGTATAACCCTCTGAGGTTATACTATAAGATCATAATCAGAATCTGAGTTTATGCATGAGTTCATCATTATGCCATACTTTGCCATTTTGCCCTTTTTGTTAAAAATGAGATTTCAATCAACAAAGAACATGTAAATTGTAGCGCCTCGTATCTTCGTATTTCAATTCTTAAAAATGTTCGTATTCATATTCTAATTTTAGAAACCTGACACTCGTATTTTAATTTCAATCTCACAATTCGAGGCGTTAATCATAATAAAATTCATATTTTGTATTTTTTTATTCACACAACCGATCATTTAAAATACGTATTTATACGCAAATCGACACAATTATACATATAAATATTTATACGCACATCCTCAATACTTGAATTTACTTTTATACTTTTTATATACTCAATTACATAATATATACTCAAGAAATACCAAGAAATATATCAATCATATTTCCACCTCATGAATCCTCTTTCACCTTCTTTAACCAATTATATTTCACCCTTTTCCACCTTCTTTCTCCACCAATCACCTTCTGAATCCTCTTCCACCTTCTTTAACCAATCATATTTCACCCTTTTCCACCTCCTTTTTCCACCAATCACCTTCTCAATCCTCTTCCACCTTCTTTAACCAATCATATTTCACCCTTTTTCACATTCTCTACCTATAAATACCAACCTCCTTCTACCATTTTCTTCACACCATTTTTCTCTCAATCTCTCTAAATCAAGAATTCTAAGAATTCTAAAAGGACACTAAGTGTTCCAACCATTCTTCTCTCAACCTCTCTACTTCTCTCAAATCTTCCAAGCAAGGAAGAGAACTCTAAGAGTTCTAAAAGAAAGCACCAAATGTTTTAAAGGAAGCTTTAAGCTCCAACCTCCAACTCTTCATGGAATCACCAATCGGAAAGCATACGCAATCTTGTGAGTACACTCGACCTACTTTTGTTTATGACACTTTGGGTGTAACATGTTTTACTTAAACAAAATCACGAACACTTAAACTTTATGAAACGCACGGACAATCCTATATACATGAATACTTAAATCGTATGCTTGATGCTTGTCTTGGATATTCGTTATGCTATGCTTTAGTCATTAACTATATTTTTTTAGCCTTAGTTAGAGATGCATTATATAGGAATTCACGCATCCACCTCCATCATGTTATTCGTGAGGTCATGTTAAAACAACATGGCGCGTTAAGGGTTTACTATTAGTATTGCATGCCTTGATATTGCTCTCGTATGGATTATAGTTGCCATGAGAATTCGTTTAAACTTATTTCGTACACGTATGCTATGCTTAAACTTGTGTACTCGCCTTTGCTTTGCATTGACTTTATTTTAAAACATGTTACAGGTTGAAGGAGATGAGGCTATGAAATCAAAATAGCAAGGCTTAGATACACATAATTAGACGTTAGGTTTAATATTGTTGCATCGATTTTGTTATGACATTTTGAAATTTGTTAAGTTGTTTGTTGTTTTTGTTTCAATGATGTATTTGACAATTTATTATGAAATGGAATCATTTTTAATTAAATATTGTCATTTATTAGCGTTGTGAGCAATGAGCAATCTCGTTTTCGTCTCATCCCGATGTTTCCGCCATCGGTTGGGGTGTGACATAAATAAATTACCTACTGATACGTTAGCTTAATTAACATATCATATTGATCATAAACTGAGTTTTGCCAAATATCACAAACTACATCTTTAAAAGGACCAAAATGCCCTTATGGCATCTAAATCGGTTTATAAACGTAATTTTCATATCAAACTTGAAACCTACTGATAAAATAACATAATTAGAAATATTTGGGATGTCAAGTCAAATTACATTCTAAGTTTACACACGAGTTCTTGTATTTTGTTAGTAAATGACGATAGCGCCCTTTAGGCACATAAATTGGTTCTAATCAAGCCTTTTATATAAAAATCAATTACTTATATGTTATATAAAATAACATATCTTGGTCACACAAACCTATTAATAATTTCAGTCCACGCTAAACATCGCTTAAATCGTCATTTAACGACTTAAACGTCGTTTCGGCGGATAGTATGGTTTCGAACCATACTTGGCCACCAAGACTATTTACCTACTGAGTTATAAACTCATTTTAAATAAGTACGTATATGTCACAAACTCAGAATCTTAAATAAGTTGTCAAAACTATGTGTGAAATGACCAAAATGCCCCTACGGTGCATAGTTTGGTCTTAACCTTTAAACCTCACATATATTTGATATCCTACTGATATTATATGATAATTATAATATTTTTCCAGAATGTTTATGATCATAACATCAGATTATACACAACTTCCTTTTATACGTTACTTAATGAAATAATTATCAAGGTGAAATGTTACATATGCGAAATAATAGTCTTGCATCTCGGTTATAGTTAACGAAATAATTATATAATCATATGCTCGTCCGAAATCGACTTTCGTCCGTTTGTTACCGTAATAATTCAGTAATATCGTTTGCTACAATCTTACGGTGATGTGTCATACTTCGTGTAGACGTTTAAAAATAAAAATAAATATAAATAATTATATTTATTCTATAAAGTATTCAAGTCGTAAACGTTGTAAATAAATATAACTTAATTATATTTATTTTAGTAATCATCGAATAATAGTCTTTCGAATTAACTATAAATAGTTGTATTTATAAACCTTTTGAGTTTTAGACGCTTGAAAGAAATATATAAGATTATATAAATGTCGTGTTTTCAAACGTTTGAAATAAATACACATGAAAATTTTGAGTTCTAGACGTTTGAAAAAAATATAAATAAATATATTTATTTTATAAAAGATTTCGGTATTTTAGACTTTTGAAATAAATATAAATAATTATATTTATTTTACATGATTTTCTAATACACATTTGAAATAAATATAATTCATTATATTATTTCAAAAAGATTTAAAAATAAATATAATTCATTATATTTATGTCAAAAAGATTTCCATGTGTTAGTTGTTTAAAATGAATACAAATAATATTTATCTCATAAAAGTTTTCAAGTTCTAAACCTTTTGAAATAAATATAAATAATTATATTTATTTTATATAAGTTCTCGGTTTCGTTAGCTAATAACTCGCGTTGTCAAATGTTATAAACTCGTTTTGTAAGTTATAAAGTGTCGCCAAAATAAATATATATTATATTTATTTTATAAAAACGAACAGAGTTTCCTCTGTTTTTGTAACAAAACCCGACAAAACTAGTTGCCGATATATTTTCAAAAATCAACAAATATTGTAATAACAATATATAATTCTTGTCAAGTGCAAAATGTCAATTTTATATATCGGTTCGGTTTTATATTTGTTTACTCAAGTTATATACACGTCTATTATACATGTCCGAATACTTTCTTAAAAATTTTATTTGTCGGTTAGGTTTCTAGAACAAGGTCTCGCCTTAGAATAATATTTGAATAAATAAGATTCGCATCATTAAATTTTACCGAGTCTCAGGTAGACCCGTTGACTGAGTTTGACCGTTGTTGACTGAGTTGGCCCAAACCAAGTCGAACCAAGTGAACCGTAACTGAACCGAGTCGAACCGGGTGAACTGTAATTGAACCGAGTGAACTGTAACTGAACCGAGTCGAAGCGAGACTGAACCGAGTCGAATCAAACCTAAACTCGAACCGTTCACCACCATCACCGCCACCTTTCGGCCGTCCTAGAGCCGCCGCCGGTGGCTGCCGCTGCTTTAAACCATTGTCACCACTACCATCACCTTCATCACCCATAAAACTGTTCAAAACCAGTTCCCGTTAACCGAGTCACAATTCTCAAAAGAAAGAAACGTAAATAGAACCGGAGAACTCACCGGAATTGTCGCCGACAAATAAAAATTCATGAAAATGAGCAGAAATGCTCCTAGTAAGCCAATCTAAATATGCACGGAAAGAAAAGCCCGAAAAGAGTGCGCCAGAATCTTGACCGGAGCTTCGCCGGAGTTGTTCCCGAGCTCAAACGGCTTCGGTTCTTGGAAAACAGACACCACCATTGCGTTTAGGAGGTTCGATTTAGTGGGAGAGGTGGGTTTGGCCAGAAAAATCTTCGCCGGAAAATACCGTCGCCGGCTCCGCCAGGTCTTGGCCGGAATTCCGTCGGCACCACCGGCCGGAGTCTGGCCGGATTTCTTTAGGGAGAGAGAGAGAAAATGTGTGTGTGTTTGTGAGAAAGTTGCAAATGGAGGCTAAAGTTTTAAATGGGGTATTTATAGTTAGGGTTTTGTTGGGTTGGGTTTTAGATGGATTGGGTCTAAAGCTCAAAATTGTGTGTTTAGAGTTTTGAGCGACCCGGTCTTGTTTATGAAGCACGTTTTTAAACTCGAACGTCGTAAAATGTCTTATAATATTATTTATTATTGTTCTAATATTTATTATTCGAGTAATTATAATCCGGAATTACCAGTTGTCACAATATATCCAGCCATTGTCAATATAAAAGTAGACCGGGTATCTAATGCGCGATCCTCAATGAGCTTAGACCATCCATCGGTGACGGTACTTCTGTCGGACCACGCCTTCATCTTCACATTCCAAAACCTATTTCTCACATAAAGAGTTGCTGAACCACCTTTAAAACTCTTGCCGTAAAATTCTCTCCAGTATTTGTCCGCCATGAGCTGTAAAGTAGTTACAAATTAAACTAAACAAATATGGACAAGACAAAATGGTATAAAACAAAGTGATTATATCATATCTAATACTTACAATGAAATCATCATCATCATCACCTCTAATGGAAGTGATAAAAGAGTTCTCCAAAACACATGATTTAAAGACTGATAGATGCAATGTAGATGGCCCAAGCGCTTTGAACAAAAGATAATCATTTTTTTCCAAACCACACTCCCTAACAAATTTAGTGAAGCCATCACCGAGAACAGGGCCTGTCACAGTTTTTTAAATCTTGACCACCCATAAATTGTCAGCATCAACAATTTTTACACACTGACCACATGACAATTGTTCTCCCCAAATTAATTTACAAAAATCATGTGGTACTTCCTGTTAATCGAAACAAAAGACATATAAGTACAGAGATTATGTTTAGTAAACGGAAAACTAAAAAACATACAAATATATAGGATCATCGTCATCGATTAACTTTAAGAAAGAAGAAATCTTTTTATTGGAATCCATATCTGCAAAACAACTAACAACCTTTTGTTAAACCCTAACAAAATTATTTATTATAGAAATAAAATCATAACACCAAAAAAATAAATCACACCAAAATAAATAAATTAACAAAATCTTTTACGAAATTAAGAATGAATACATACGAGAATAAGTAATATCACTAGTACAGATTTGATTAAAAGATGCGGTTAACTTGCCTATGAGATGCGGTTATAGACCCGCATCTTATGGCAAGGCATTTTTTGGCTATATGCCAAATAATGCAGGTCCAGAAGATAGGGTTTTAGAACCACATCTTTTAATATATTAACAAAAAATACTTTTTTCCTAATATACTCAAAAGATATGGGTTCTATAACCGCATCTTTTGATATGTTAACAAAAAAAACTATTTCTTCTTATATATATATATTGTTACTTTTAGGAAATTTTATTAAAAATTCCCAATAGATTATATAATCAACATATTATCTAAAAATAAAAATAAAATACAAAAAAAAAAAAATTAAATTAAAACGGATATGATATAGCCCAAGAATACAAATTACAAAGGTTTCAAAAACACAAGATTTCAAAATGTTTAAAGTAAAAATAAATACATATATCTCTGAAGATGACGAAAGTGATATACAATAGCATCCCGAACCGATGTCTTCATACTTGCAACCCAATACCAACGTCTTCAATTCATACTTGCAACCGAACCGTATTGCCTAACAAAATATAAAGTTACATTAAGAAAATGAGGTTAAAATGTATACACAAGTATACATGTGTATCAAATGGAATCTTTAAATTCGGATGTTAAAACACTGTTATACATGCATACACATAAAACATGTAGTTCCAAATCTACGCTACACATGCACATAAGACATGAAGATCCGAATCCGCGACCTTAAACTCCGACAATACTACAATCATAAATCAAACCATACGAAAAGCAATTATCAAAGCATACAAAAAGCATTCATCTAATACAAAGATATACATGTCTTATGTGAAAAATCAATGAGTTACTAAAGTCTTGATTTGGGTGAGAAAAGGTATACCAGTTTAAGGAGTATTGGGACAGTTATTCATGAATGGGTTCAACTCCAATTACAGTTTACGGGATGAACAATTTTATCTCTCAATCTACATCAGACCATTTTAGAGCAGGTATACCACCTACAACAAAAACAAACATTAAAAATTGTGTGTAGCCAATTTAAACAAAAAGCACAGTTGTACGAGTCAAATGAAACTAAAGATGAACATGGGCATCTACATTGTGATATTGCTATAAAAAAAATACATACCTCTTGTTTTTTATTGCATAACAGATATATCTTTGTAGCCCAGTATTGTTCCCCATGATTTATACTGTTTTTAACCTGAAATCATTGTAAGAAGAAATATTAAAATGATCCCTTCCAAGTAAATGAGAAACAAAAACAAAGTTTTATGAATGCAAGATCTGCAGTTCTCTACTAGATTTTCGTTTATGGTATCAAACTGCACATATTAGAAGCCATTCACCAACGATTTGTAAAATATGTTGCGAAGACCATTAACATTTAAGCAATACTGCACTATTAGCATCCACCTCATGAAACATGAGTAAAACTTGCACTACACTATTGAGTCACGTGTACTGAAAAGTAGATTGGACTTCTTTATGTAACTAAAAATATAAACCTTTCAATAGTTGAAGTCATTTACAACACTAAAGTGTCAGGTATCAAAGTTATTTTGAAATATGAGTTGATAAAACTGGTACTAGAAAGTAAGCACAAAACAACTACAAGGCATAGAACAAGATAGCTTCTCTATGGGATTTGTTCAAACACCTGGTATGCTATATTGTATATTAAATAAATTAAGTGCTTTAATATATTAATAAACATAAGAGTTCTTACAATAACAATGTAAAATGATGCAGTACCTCTTTTGCTACATGTCAGTATGAAAAGAAAAGTGATACAAATTACATGATTCTAGACATATCCTTAAGCTTTGATACCAGTGAAGTACAATAAACTTTGAATATTTACATGATACAACATAAGTAAAGACATAGCTATAAACTAAAACTTAACATGATTCTTCACAAAATTTGGTATACATATGTTGATATGTTGTATGTATTGGGAAATCCAAGGAATAAACAAGGATGAGTTGCAATACCTGGACGGTGATTAAAGAAGAATCCAATCACGTAAGTTTCTCAAAAGGATTGCAAGACCTACTATTAAAAGTAACTGCAAAAAAAACGTAGAAGGCTTTAGTTTCACAATCTACAAAAAAACGTGGTGGTGCGATGGAGGGCAAAACCAGTCGAAAATTTGGAGTTGGGGTCCCACCGGAAGCAGCCTCTTTATCCTCTGAGATAGAGCTCCCTAAACCCTGCAACCACCACCGACAGACAACGACCTCATCACCATCATTCACTGCTGACTGCTCACCTCTATCACGGTCCCATCGTTCGCTGCTCACCCTCTCTGCCCATCGTGGTTACATAGAAGCAAGAAAGTAGAACCAATTTAGGAGAGTGGAGCAGATTTAAGGCTAAAGAAATGAATGAATAATGAATGGAGATTGTAAAATGTGAAAATTAAAAGTCAGTTTTTGGGAGAGGGAAACCGATTTGGGGGGAAATAACGCGGAAGGAAAAAATCAAAAAATTTGGCGGGAACTGATTTGGGAAAATAGGAGGGAAAGTAAAAAAAAAAAGATAAAACCTTGTGAAGGAATACTAACATTTTAGTTAAAAATAAAACTAAAAAATATATATATGTATGTTACGCTCATCATTTAGTTTTTATTATTATAATATAAACCATAACTAGAATTAAGCACTCCCGCGTTGCAGCGATGACACAAAACTATGTCAGATAGCATCAATGCCACATCGCCGCTAGTGCCCACCAAAACTGAAATTGTGGCATGTTAATACGAAGAAATAAGACTGAAACGTATAACTTATAAGAAATAACTACATCAACCTAGGACCTGCAAGTTGCGACAAACATGTCAAATGGGAAAAAAATAGACGTAAAAACCTTAAGCCACACACGAGGTTGCGTCGTGTTAACTTGCAAGATTTTGAACGGAACGTAAAAACGTTGAACTACACACGCATGTTGCGTCTTGTTAACTCACATAATTAGGTATGAAACGTAATATGAAAATTTGCAAAAGATGAAAAACATAGGGGAACAAAACTGAAAGAAAAAAGTTATGATGTTAAATTATAAAAGATGAAAAGTGTTTGGTTATAAGTAAAAAAAATCAATTTTGTGAGGTTGAAATTGCAAAAAAAATAGAGAGTTTTGGGTTAAGAATAAAAATTTAACTATTTTTTAAAAAAAACACCCAAAACATGTTATACAACACACACCCGTGTGCATACATTTGTTATTAATTTATGATATATAAATATCAAAACTAAGCTTTAATATTTTATTTTTAATATATAATTTCTTTATATATTTAATGTGCCATAGGGGTGTAAAGGAGTCGGCCCGTGCCTTTCACTACTCGAGCTCAGCTCGTCGTGTTTTTCTAAAGCTCGAGTTTGAACTTGACTCGGTTCAAGTCTACTTATTTGAGCTCGAGCTCGGCTCGCGAGAAAAACTGGATGTCAACTGAAAAATCTGACCAGATTTTGATTTTGGATGAAAATGACAACAAAATTAAAACCACAGGGACCAGATTCAAAAGATTTGAGTTTCGGACTAAAGTGTCAAAAGTAACCAAACCTCATGAACTATTTTAGCAGTTTACTCTGTTATAAAGTGGTTCTTCGGTTTCTCAGTTTTTTATGTTGAAACAATAATAGTTAACATGTTAAGCTTAACTTTTATGATATATTTAACGTGTTATGTTTTGTAATTAATATTTTTATATTCAAATTTTGTAATTAATCTCCCTACTAATTTTCATCCAACTTTTAATTCCCTCCAAAATACCAGTTTTCCCTCTCTTACCAGTGAAAATTAGAAGTACAACACCATAGGTTTTTGGAGGGAACATTTAGAGGGAAGTAACTACTTAAGAAAACATTTAGGGGAAAAACAGTAAGAGGCTGTTTGTTTACCTCTTAACAAGGCTCTTAATGGTTCAGACCTCTTACTAGTTCAGCATTTAATGGTTCAGACTGTTTGTTTCGTGAGTAAATGTCTGAATGGTTCATACGTTTGTCTCTGAATGGTTAAACATTGTACAAAGTCTGAATGGTTAAGACATCTTATCTGAATTGGTCAGACATTTGCGTCTGAACGGTTAAGCATTATACTAGCTCTTAATGGTTCAGACTTCTTAATGGTTCAACACTTAATGATTCAGACCTCTTATTGGTTCAGCACCTAACCATTCAAAAGTTGTTAAACAACTCCCAAAATGTTTTCTTTTAAACTCAATAACAAAAGTACATAATAAATTATATAATATTATAAACAAATTTAAATCATGTTTGTAAATAAAAAAGTATATCGACTGATATTTTTCAACAAAAAATATAAAAAACTATTATGTCTTTTTGAATTTCATGTGATCCTTTGGGAAATTAAAAAATATATCAAGAGATGCGGTTATAGAACGCATCTTTTGACTCTCGATTTCTTTAAAACATGAATAAGATGCGGTTACATTTGAACCGCATCTTTTAACCCATGTTTTTTTCAAAACAAACAAAAGATGCGGGTTAGAGAGGGGAACCGCATCTTTTGGTCACTTATGTACTAGTGAGTGAAAACAAATAGTATACAAACCAAAAAAACAACAAAAAAAATACCTAACCTGTATTTTTTGATGAAGACACCGATAACGATTGTTATCCAAGAATTAGGGTTCCATATGAAAAAGTAAATCAAGAAACACCAGTAAGTTGGAAAAATGGTGAAAACATAAATAACCATCATATATTGCATATAAATCGCAAAACATAGTTGATGATACGGAAAACGTTGGATCTCGATTTTTATTGAGAAACAATAAATGGCTAAATGATCAGTAGCTTCGATTAAAGATGAACAAAAGATGAAGAACAAAATAAAACAACATACCTCAACTTTTAGGATCGGATCTACAAAAAATATAGAAGCGAGGTTAATACGATTTGAATCAATCTTTATTTAATATTGATTCTAGATAATCGGATCAAACAAAACATAGCCTTGATTTAGTAGATTTACCTATGATAAACAAAGCCGATGATGATGAGTGCGAGAGAAACTTCAGAGAGAATTGATGGTGTCAGTAGGTGGGATATCCATCAATAACTGAGACTTTACAATTTATATGATCCATTAAGTGTGTGGGTGAGTATCATAACCCAAAGACCCGACCCAACTTCAATCGGATGCCGCGTCCAGGCTTTTCAATGGGAGTCTCCAAATACTTCCAACCTAAATCGCCTTCTGTCACACCCCGATTTCCACGTGTATCCCTGTGGGCCCGGTGGGGAGTATCGTGATGTAAGATTGATATCATCATAACCACACAACATTTGATAGCACAATGGAAGTCAAAATGGAATAAAAATACTAGTACAAATGTATTGTTTCAAATTCAAATATAATACATAACGTTTGTAATAGATCCACAGGCGGATTGAAATACTATAACAAAAGGAAATTTGGCAGACTTTGGGCTTTCTAAGCAAAGAGTTGCAAATTCCTCTTAAGCTTTGCCGAGCACTTCCAGCCTATTTCGTTACCTTGCTACCTACGCTTAGTCTTTTGAAAATACTTCAGTTTTCACTAGTAAATACAATTAACCGACACATTTTGAAAACATTTCAAAATCTTTTATGCACACAATGGTACATATATTTTCATAAATAACTTGGGACAAACTATATCTCATGTTATCAGTTTTACATGCTAATAATACATTTAGGGCCCGGAAACTATGCCGAGATCATGATTAACCGACATGCCACTTTCATACTTTTATTAGGTATACCAATATTGGGTTATAAAATAATTTAGCATCTGTCGGGTGTATGCCTACACCCTGCGCTTAGGTCGTGGCCATTTATAATTAATGAGCCGAGGATATCCAGGACACTGTCGCATTAACCCCCAATGTTTAATGTTAAGCAATACAAATTAAAACAGATTATTTGAATTTCCCGACTCATTTGTATTCGAATCCCAATCTAACCATATGGTAAATATTTTACCGTATCCCAAGCCCGTATAGGGAAATCCGGTTCTTATACCGTACCAGATTTGGCTCAGAAACGTTTTAACCGGGTGTATTGGGCGGTTCAACCGGGTATATCGGGAGGTTTAACCGGTTCTACCAGATGGTTCAGCCGGTACAACCGGCCAGTTTGAACCGGTTTTTAAAACATTGCCTAAGCCCTTATAGGGAAAATAGGTTAAGAGTATTTACCTGGTTTAGCAATATTCTTTAATAAGAAAATAAGATAAATCAGCCGTATACAAAATAACTAGCTCGGATGCAATCTACCGGAAGTCTCTAATCTAGAGTGAATGGTTTTATTAACCAATAGATGGTTAGCGGATCTTTATATAAGTCATTGACTTAGACCGGCTAACTTAAAATTAATGAAAATGGTACGATACGCTAGATTAAGCGGCGATCGAAATAGAATGTAGTTCAAACCCAACAAGTACTATGACTTGCATAATATGGGTAAAAAATATACATTCTGGAATTTGAGGATAAAATGATAAGGTTTGACCCGTTTCAGTAAACTTACATAAAAAGTCTTCATAAGCTTAACCGAACGCATAAATGCGATACCGGGTAACCGGATGAGTCATGAACAAATTCTACATGCCAATATACTTAGACAAGTTGTGATATCAGTAGGATACCAACTTATATGCCCGATATGTCACACACCCCGACCCGCAGCGGAAAAAGGTGATCGGGGCATGATTGGGTTTTCATCAAAGCTCATGACATTTATTATAATGTTTCATATTTATTATTACAATTTAAAGGAGATCATACAATCAAATCATACTAGTACAACATGTTCTATACATCTTTCTAGACTTCATTATTTTTCTTCTAAGGCACTTTTCCTATGTGTTCCTTGCTTCATCCTGTCCACCTGTATCATGTGTAAAAATGGTTTTTGGGTCAACAAAAAGTTGGCGAGTGAATCCTATGAAAACATTTAAACGTGTTTATTGTATTGATTATAAAATAAAGTGCATAACCACTTATGAGTAAATGTAGATGTAACTTATTCACACAACACATAATATTAAATTTTGCACACACATACAACAAATGATTGTTTTGAGGCACGCGTTGTTCAACTCGTCTCCCACGAGGAACTGATGGGCCTAATGAATGAGTTTTGAGGCACGCGTTGTTCTACGAACTGATGGGCCTAATGAATGAGTTTTAAGGCACGCGTTGTTCAACTCGCCTCCCACGAGGAACTGATGGGGCTAACAAATAATTTGCATACAACTTGACAATATGTAATACATCACAACAAACAATATTTACATTCTAAGTTTAGATCATAATATGGTATAGCACGAGTTTGAATAAGCGAATTTATTTAAGCGACACATGATACACCCAAATCATGAATAAAAAGGGGGATTTGTAAGAATTCACTCACAGTGGTTGCGTTTCTTGGATTGATGATGAATGCGCACGAATTTGGATTTAACCACGAGAGAAACTAACCTAAATAATAACATAATGGTTCGGTAAATAAATGGATTTTATTAACAATTTTAATAGGATTTTTAGATTTATTCTTGTGAGTTTAAGGTCATTTTCTAACTTTAAAAATATTATTTTTAAGTATTTTTAATTGATTTTTAGATTAAATAAATAAATAAAAAAAATATAAAAATGTTGACTTTTTGACTTTGACCGTTGACCGAGCATTGACCGTTGACCGGTCGGACCGTGTTTATTATATGCGCTGAGTGAGGTTCGAACTCGTGACCTCCCGTACGCGTGCACGCAGCTCTACCAACTGAGCTACGTGTCTAACCCGAAATAATCTTGATTTTAATTATATTTATATACTATTTAGATTATTCAGAATTTTATTTAATTAAAAATATTTTTAAAATTGTCTGACCGGCTGGTCATCGCGGGAATCGAACTTGTGCCTTTGATTTGTTTGGCACCCAGCCCAACCAGTTGGGCTGGGTGTCTAACCCATCTATTATACGTTTTATATTATATTTATCAATCAACTGTGAGAGTTCTGTTTAGTTAGAAAAAAAAAACGTTTTAATGGCGTTGGAACCGGACCCATACGCGAATCGAACTCATGACTAGTGTTTTAAAATTGCACACAGTCCACCACTGGACTGTGTGTTAACCCGGTTATTATTCCGGTTTTTATTAAATTTATATGCTATCTCAATTCATCTTCTTCATACACTTGAACCCAGAAAAATCAATACGACTGTTTAATCGAAAATTCTTGTTGCATTAGTTAATTGCGTATACTGATTAAAGAAATTAATTTAAACAGAAAGGTTTTAAGGATGTTGTACCGAACAGGTGTGATTTCCGACGAATTCCGGTGACTGAAGCTTTTCCGGCGACGTGTAACTTGCGACAGAGAATCTACAGGAAGTCTGAGGTGAGTGTGGGCGACTTCTGTCCGAGCTCTAGATGTCCTATTTATAAGGTAAAGCAACAGTGGGATAGATTCTTCGGTTTTCCGGTAAGTATCTGAGAATTCCGACGAACACAGATAAATTCCGGCGACTTGCGGCGAGTGATTCAGAGTGTTTTTAGCGAGAGTTTAAGAGAGAGTTTGAGAGATTAAACGGGTTGGATTGAGGAAATTAGCCCTGTATTTATAGGCTGTTATGTGCGATTTGATTTTTTTGTTAACTCGGCGGTTATGACCGAAATTGGTGCCAGACATCGGTTATAACCGATGTCGTCGACGGTTATACCGTTATAGTCAAAGGAATAATGGCTGAACTCGCGGATTGCCGGATTTTCCGGTGATTGCGAGTTCGGCCGCGCTGAAATCCGATTTTGATTTCGAGTCTTAACTTAAATATTATCTGTTTCAGTATTCTAACAAAGAAGTCAAGTGGCGGAGCGGTGAAGTGTTTGTTTGGTTATGTGCGAGACCCGGGTTCGAATCCCGGCGTCTCCTGTTTATTTTTTTTGTTCAGTTTTTATTATAATTATAAATTATGGTTTTTAAATTCCAATTTATTTATTGATTATGTATCGTTTAAAATTAAAATAAACAATATATACGCGACGAAAATTTTGACTGACTATTCGGTTAATAAACGAAGCGGGTTTTGGAAACCCGTTTTTTTTACGGATGTTACACGATAAGGTTTTAAAATGAAACTATGCCTCATAAGGGCGTTTCGGTTATTTTGTAATGTTTAAAAGGAACTTGTATGTAATATGATGTTATGATCATAATATTTCTGGAAAAATGTTATAATTATGATATAATATCATTAAAGTATCAATATATGTGTGCTTTATTATTTAAAACCAAACTGCACCGAAAGGGAATTTTGGTCATTTCACACATAGGTTTGACATCATAATTGGGATTCTGAGTTTAGAGCATGTACCTACTGTAAAAGTATTGAAAATTAGTTAATAAATTAGTAGGTAACAAGTGTTGGTGGTCAAGTATGGTTTGAAATCATACTATGCGCCGAAAAGGCGTTTAAGTCGTTAAATGACGATTTGTGCGATGTTTAGTGTGAACTGAAATTATTAACAGGTTTGTATGACCAAGATATGTTATTTAGTATAACATATCAGTAGATAATTGTTTCTTATAAGAAATACTTGATTGAAATCAATTAATGCGCCAAAGGGGCGTTATCGTCATTTACCAGCATAATACACGAACTAGTGTGTAAACTCATAATGTAATCTGAGTTGATTTCCCAATTACTTACATTATGATATTACATCAGTATGTAATTCAATAACAAGTTCTTTATTGATTAAAACCTCATATTTACCAAAAGGGCAAAATAGTCACATATTGGCATACTGAAGAAGTAATGCATAAAACTTAGATTCTGATTATGATCTTGTAGTATAACCTTAGGGGGTTATACTACATTATAAAAATATCATAATACACCTTAAAGGCAGTAGCTAAAGTTGCTAATTCTGTTCTTAATCGAAAGTCAAAGCAGAAGTTAAACTTCGCGACTTTCGGTTGCGAACCGATACTTAGACTAAAATTGACGGGCTGAACATGTTTATACATGTTCTATTAAATATTACCAAGTTATTTTAAGTGTCAAAACATTTTTATAACTTGTATAAACTTAGATTATGAATTTTACATAATCTGACCCATTTGACTTTTTAATAATTTAACTTTGACCCGTCAATAGGTCTAGCAAACGTGATCTTTAGGAGGTGCCGTTTTAAGGGACTAACACCTACCTAATTACGATTACTTAGCCATGTTCATATCGAACAATTACTAGACCATAATGGTCTTAACCGAAAGTCAAAGGGTTATTACGATAACGCTTGACTTTTGGCTTTAGAGCCTAATAAAATGAACTAAGCGGAACACTTACATGTGGTCCAAGGAAGCTTAGAAACTCAGTTGGGGTGCTCCTTGAATCAGGAACTTCCACCTTGAGTGATAGAGGAGAAGGAAAAGATTGAGCAAGGATTTTGGCTAAAAGGCATGGCTATTTATACTTGGAGATGATGCATAAGATCATTCCAAGTGTCAAGGCATGTTCTGGATCTCCCCAGTTGTTCTTAGACGTGGCAAAGGCAGCAAAAGAGTGGCAATTCGCGTGAATGGTGGGAGCATAAGAAGCTGCCAAAGAATCTGCCTCTGGCAGTCCCTTACGGACCGTAAGGGTAATGGCTTACGGTCCGTAAGCCTGTTACGCGCCCATTGTTTTGAAATGGTTACAGATCGTAAGGATTAAGCCTTGCGGTCCATAACCGCCTTCCAGCCAATAATTTCTTCCTTGCCTTAGGGTCCGTAAGGCATAAGCCTTGCGGTTCGTAAGGGTCACTAAGAGGCCAAAAACTTGGCATGTTGAAACCTTTGGCACTCGGACTTTATTTAGCGTCGTTCAGCGGTTTATAATTTAACATAACGAGCGTACTAGTCCTTTATACATCGGGCGTCGTTCAGAGGTTTTCCACAAGACATAACGACATATTAAATTTCGTATGATAAAATTTAAATTATGGTTCATCGGTCACAATGACATGACGACAAAATTGTTCCCTCTCTTCCAACCCGTGGCATACGAGGATCAGCGGGACACGTGTTATTATATTATTGGTCAAGAATTTTCGAGGTGTTACACCTTCCTACGGCGGATGTGTTAAGCTCGAGGAATATTCTGATTCAATACATGATGTGCCGTCTTTGAGGGGATTTTGTTGAAACGCGGAGCATATTTTTACCGGGTGCCGATTTTCTTAAGCTATTTGGCAAGTGGTCTCTCAAGTCTCAGGCTATTTATACTTTTCATATTTCGGATCTTTTACATGTGCATGACATCATAGGCGGATCAAAGACAAGGAAGAAAGTAGTGCAAATGATTATCTACACAATTCTTTGGAGTATTTGATGGGCTAGCAACAATGCAATCTTCAACGAGAGAACTCCCGATTGCTACTCTCATCTATGAATTAAGAGTAGATCTAGAAGAAGAAGAACAAGCCTTTCTTGGGAGAATTGGAAGCGTTTCAACGTAGATAGTATGGGTTAAGTGCTAGCTTCTTGCTAGTTGGTGTGTTTTTGTATTCGGAGTTCAAATATTTTTTTTCTAATTTATTAATATTAAGATTAAGACGGGTTTAAGAAAAAGATGAAACGTACTCTTAAGTCACAAGTGCAATTTTGACAAACAAAAAGGTTTAGTGTTCATTTAAACTCGATTGAACGTTATTCATTCTTATAAAAACATAGTGTATTAAAAATTATAGTTATAACAGACAATACATAGTGTATTAAAAGTATACTTATAACTACAGACAATATATAAATCAAGGGTAAACAATTAAAATTGATTTCGGATGGTAAATAAAGTTGGAACTTGTATTTTAGACCCATGCATAGGAACGGGACGTTTAAACTGAAAAACATAGATACAAAAACATTGAATGATGAATATGCGTTAACTCACAAAATTTCGATTGAAATATAAAACTAGAAAACAATAACTAAGTCAAACAAAAAAAACCATATAAACCAGGAAATAAACGACAAAAAATAATCGAAAAAATATTTATTGTTAATGAGTATATGACTTCTACGATATCAGATATCATGCATGCGCAATTTAACTATTATTCAAGTGGGTTTAAATTGAAATAGTTTATAACAATAACAATGATAGTTAATAAATTTATAAAGTATAAGGTTTCTTAAAACTAAAACTAAATTATATACGTATTTTTGTATATCTACTATAATCTAAGGGAAAAAAATATGAACATATTACATGCATATATAATACTTGTATAGAAAGCTTAATAATATTATATATACAACTTGCTTTTCACACATGATCAAAGGACACAAAGTTTACAATGTCTTCAAAGTCCATATACCAACTTGTTTTTTTCACATTTCATCAAAGGACTTACAAACATTACTATGACACAGTAAAGATTAAACAAGCATTTAATCAACTTCTTCAACCAAAAGGCATTAACAAACTTTAAATAGTGAAATGAAACTCAAACTTCAATCACCATGTTTGAAAGTTTGAATTCTTACTATCCCCACATATCTTCACTCAGTTTCTCAATGCAATTTGAATATGCAACTCCATTTCCAACATAGTGTTTCACAGCATCCCTCAAATCTTCAAATTCATGACACCCTGTGAAAAAGCCACTCATCAATTTCTTCAATTCATCATCTCCAAGATCATCAGTAAAACGAATAATGGGGATGGCGTTTTCGGGCTGCAAAACGTAAGAATAAGGCTTATCATCTACAATCACCATCTTCCTCAGATCCCGCCCTATATTCCACAAATCCTTAACAAAACTCTTGCCGAATTTCTTACACGAATCCCGATACAGCCTATGCGAAATCAATCCGTCTGGATCCAATACATCCAGCACCATAGACGCATACTCCTCGCTTCCAGCGGTAAACACCACAATTTCAAAGCCGCTTTGGCTTAAAAACCAAAGAAACTCATCGACAAACGGACGTTTTAAAACATAACGCACATCTTCTTTGCCACCTAGCAACCACTTCACTAGAAAATTATAGTTTCTCGGAGGATTTAGTCCAGATGCACGAACCGAGTGAATTAGGGTTTCGTCGAGGTCAAGAAACACAGTTATATTATTCGGGGAAGTTAACGGAGGGAGGGGCGCGGAAGTGGTGGAGTCCTGGATAAGTGGTCCGAGGACGCTGGCCAAGTAGTCGTCACTGGAGAGTTTTTTGAGGACTTTGTAGCTGATTTTGCCGGATGATTTGCACTTCATATTAGTGATATGAACAAGTTTTGTGAATATTTTGATGAGGCGGGGATCGCATTGGCAGGTGTTAATCGATTTGTTGATTGAGGATGTGGTCTTGGCGATAGCAACGTGTTCTTTTGTTACAAAGTTTCGGTTTGGTTTCACCATTGAACCCAACTTTTTACCACAGTCTCTCTCTCTCTCTCCTTGCGCAACAAGTTTCGAACTACCAGAGCTAGAGATTAAACCAAAACTTCCTCCTCTGGTTAATTCGATGATATATATACCTCTAACAAACTTGGCCCATAAGAAACCTATTTGATTTAGATTAGGATTAATAAAATTATCTCAAATAAACTTAACCCATAAGAAACCTATTTGATTTTATATTGTTATGATCTCCTTGTTATATGTTATTAGGCTAAATTCTTCACAAAATATAAAAGTTATCTGATACTAGCTTACTTTAATTTTTCAAAATGACATAACATTATAAGCATTTGAGTTTTTTTCATGATAAAATATTATATCTCGATTTAAATTATTAATTGTTTTGCTAATAAAATTAATTTTTTTTCCGAATATTATTACAAAGGTTAGTCAATAGTTAAAAATATTCTAGTTATTGTTAGATCTCCTTGTTATATGTTATTAGGCTAAATTCTTCACAAAATATAAAAGTTATCTGATACTAGCTTACTTTAATTTTTCAAAATGACATAACATTATAAGCATTTGAGTTTTTTTCATGATAAAATATTATATCTCGACTTAAATTATTAATTGTTTTGCTAATAAAATTAATTTTTTTCCGAATATTATTACAAAGGTTAGTCAATAGTTAAAAATATTCTAGTTATTTGTTTTTATTAATAGCAACACTATTTTACACCGATTATCTTAAAATATTTTACACGACTTCTCCTCTATAAGGCATATAACTTTACCAACGGACTTGTCACACAACAGCTTCTAGTTGTTTGTTTACAAACCAAAGATTCTTATTAGTTATGTATTTGATACATTTATGTTTTGTAGGGCTACAAACAAACCAAACGAGCACGAAAAGACTATGTTCGCGTTCATTTGTTAAGGAATAATGGTGTTCACAAACTGTCCATGAACACATACTGAACAATATTTTATGTCTAAAGAAATGAAAATATTCGTGTTTGTTTGTTTTTGTTCTTTAATATTAGGTAACGAACACAAATGAATGTCATGAACACATACAAATACAAACGCTCGTTCATGAATACAATGAACACAAACGTTCATGAATAGAAGCAAACATATATAAAGGTATGTTATATGCAAAACATTAATATTTATTAAATATTTTATTAATGGATTTTTGAATTATTTAAACAAAACATAAAAATTAAAAACCCCAGTGAAGTATCAAACATAAGACAAGACACACATAAACAAACACGTTACTAAACATTCAAAAACATAAATAAACGAATGCGGACCACTCTTCATATTCGCTCATTTAACTAACAGTACAAAATTTCTACTTAGTCTTCGTTCACGAACACAAACGAACTTCCCACCAAACGGATCACCTATTGTTCGCTGAAAGTTTGATTTATTGCAATCCTAATGTTTTGGAGTTAATTGCCCGGATAGTCCCTGTGGTTTGTCATTTTTTCACATTTAGTCTCCAATTTTTTAAAATAGCATGAATGTTCCCTATGGTTTGCTCACTTGTTACTCTGATAGTCCCCTAAGTGGATGTCTTTTAGTTTGCTCAGTCAAGTTATTGTAAAATTACAAAATTGCCCTTAATAATAGTAATAGTAATAATAATAATAATAAATAAAACCTATTATCCCCTTTGTCACCTCCCACCCACCATCATTTGAAAACTACTGAAAACCACCATCCCGTAAGACCAACCGGCCAACCACCATATTCATGTTTGGTTTAAAGATTAAGTATTTAATCTCACCGGCGTTTAACCGTAGACCGACGTTTTTTAAAACCTCGCTGGAATCTGGCTCCCAATAGACCACCGGCATCGCCGTAGTTAGCGTGATATTTTCCGGCGGATAACTGAATTGGCAGAATTTGTTTTTTCCGCCGGTGACTATCACCGTCAACATCACCACATCACTAATCTGCTCACTTATCACTATACCGGCGATGATAGTGGTGTTTTTCTAGGTCACCGGCGGTGACGATTAATGCATTGAAGTGTCTTGTCGGAGTGAGATGAGAGAGAATGAGAGTGGGAGGAGTAATCAAAGGCAGCTTGAGATGCGTTGAAAGAAAGAGCAATGCTAGAAGCGGTGATCGAGTCGAGAGTGAGAGAAGGTATGTCGAAGAACAAGCAGAGTCCTGGTGAATTTATTTATACGAATAATAAATTCAAATAATGCTTCATAGTTTTCAATCTGAATCTTTAAACCCTCACTCTCGCTATCTCTCGTTTGCTTCTCGTTTTCCTCTTTTATAAACATGATTCAAGTCGATTTTATGAACATGATGGGTTTATTTTGATTTGCAGGTGGAGGTGATGAAGGAGAAGATGAAGATAGGGTAGGGTGGGGGTGGGGCAGTGAAGTGGGTTTTTTATATTTAAATATAATAGTAGGGCCCACTTAAAATATAAATTGTTAATTAGAGTCTATATGTTTAATTTATCTTGATTATAACTAAGGGCAATTTAGTAATTTTACAGCAATTTAACTAAGCAAACTAACAGACATCCACTCAGGGAACATTGATGTTATTTTATAAAGTTAGAGACTAAACGTGAAAAATGATAAACTATAGGGACTATCCGGGCAATTAACTCAATGTTTTATATATATTTACATTTTGAAGGACAAAGCTGCTTCTTCCTACACTATTAGACCAATAAACCTAAAAACCCCTTGTTGGTTTCTAGTTGTTTGGTTATTAACTAAAGATTCTTATTAGTTATGCAACTGTATGGATCAGAAACCACTATATTTCATGGGGGAGGGGGGGGGGGGTTATGGATCAATATTTCATATATGAACTTAGATAATAAATGTTGAAAAACTTGAGCCCGCAATCAATTAGGGTTAAAAGTTAGATCTAATTATAATATGTTGAATAAAAGGAAAATTAAATTTGTAACATGTGCTTGTTGTATTGAAGGGTTAATATAGACCATGCAGACTTTAATCTAAACAGCGTTGTGGCAGGGTTACGGTGAGAGTTTGATTGGGATCGCACACTATGACAAAGGATAAAGAAAACAAAAAACAGTTAAAACATTAACCAAAATAATATCTAAATACGTTTAGTTCATTGTAGCTACATCTCGGCTCTAAACATCGAAACGTAACGACTCAAAAGTATGTCTTAATTTAAACAAAGCTTTAACCTATACAATAAAAATAATATGCAAACAACATGGTTTTTTTCTAACGAAAAGGAATCTCTCATGTAAACCCACCCTACTTGGGGCTATATCCAAGTTTGACTCCTCGACCGCATGAGACTGTGCACCATTATGCGCGGGAACCGCATGGAATCTATAAACCCTCGCCCCTGTCAGGTTCGAACTCGTGATTAAATCCCCGATTTGCCCCCTCACCCCCTCAAATAGGAATCGAACTTGCGTCTCCACTAGGGAGTGCAAGCCAATTGACGAACCAAATTCTCAAGACATGCAAACAACATGGTTAAATAAACACGTCTAGGGTTAAAAGTTAGCTCTAATTGTAATAGGTTGAATAAAAAGGAGAATTTAATTTGTTACATGTTGACTATTGTGTTGAAGGGTTAATATAGACCATGGAGGCTTTAATCTAAACAGCTTTGTGGCAGGTTTGCAGTGAGAGTTCGATTGGGATCGCACACCATGACAAAGGAATTGGTTGTAGCTATGTCTCGGCTCTAAACATCAAAACGTAACGACGCAAAAGCATGTCTTAATATAAAGAAAGCTTTAACCTAACCAACAATAATAATATGCAAACAACATGGTTTTTCTAATGAAAAAGAATCTCACATGTAAACCCATGTCCAAGGTCGACTCCACGACCATCATGAGACCGTGCCCCATGATCCGCGAGAATCGGATGGAATACCCTTGCTCTCGTCAGGTTCGAACTGGTGATTAAAGCCCCAATTCGTCCCTACACCCAGTTGTTCATTGAAAATTGATCAAACGGGACTCAAAACTATGTCTCCACTAGGGAGAGCAGGCCAATTAACCACTAAACCAAATTCTCAAGACATGCAAACAACATGGTTAAGTAAACACGTCTAGAGTTAAAAAATTTAGCTTTAATTATAATAGGTTGAATAAAAAGGAAAATTAAATTTGTTACATGTTGATTGTTGTACTTAAGGGTTAATATAGAACATGCAGTCTTTAATCTAAACAGTGTTGTGACAGGGTTGCCATGAGAGTTTGATCAGGATGGCACACTATGACAAAGAATAAATAAAACAAAAAAAAGTCGTAACATTAACCAAAATAATATTTACGTATGTTTGGTTCATTGTAGCTACGACTGGGCTCTAAACATCAAAACGTAACCACACAAAAGTACGTCTTAATTTAAACGAATTGTGAAAGCGCACGAAAAATAACTATGTGTCGTTAAGCGGGGTTTGTACACTAAAAATAATATAAAAGTAATATATATATATAATAAAACAATACTATAAACTCAATATAAAGATAATATATTGATCAATGGTTAATAAGTATTGTATACACTTGAAAATGGTAGTGTGTGAATTAGTAGAGGACCCTCATGTTACGACAAGGTAAAAAAAATTATCTTATTTGACTATATGGACTCATGGGCAAGGGAAGTGAGGAAAAGTCCTGCCACGTAAACTTTGGGGGCTTTACCTCCACAACACAAAAGGGAAGGGTGGTGAAAGGAAACTTTTGGAGGGGGCAAGTTCGAAGACAAATGTGGATGGGGTGATATGGTGTGGAGGAGCTTGCCCTCCCTTCTTAACGCTTCACTTTGTATGGTCTTAAAGGCAAAATGCTCCCAAAATTCTAATACAATTGTAAAGATACAATGGTTTTTACTAAAACACAAAAATTACTTAACGTCATGAATAAAAGAACAATTTTTTTTTCTCAATTTTTGAATCTAACATTTAATATATTTATAAAATCTGTAACAAATTTAGTAACCAATATTTTTCCGTCGTAATGTAGCGACCAAAAACAAATTGGTCGTATAATGGTCGCAAATGTAGTGACCGATTCAAAATGGTCACAAATTCAGCGACTAAAATAAAAACCGGTCGCAAAACTAACTACCGAAAAATTCCAGTCATAAAATGGCAAAAAATTTAGCGACTAATCATAAAATGGGAACAAATTTTGCGACCGAAACAAAACCAGTTGCAAATCTAGCAACAAAAATTTTTTGGTCATAAACAATCGCAAATGTAGCACCAAAACTGTTTTTGTCGCAAATGTAACCGAACGTTCAGCCCACGGTTCGTGAACTATTCGGAAGAAAGTTCATATACGTTATTTTAATAAATGAATGAACATGTCGTGCGGTTAGTAAAATGAACGAACATGAACAAATGGTCAGAATTCTAGTCTGGTATCCCGAGTTGTGGTTAGAGGAATTCTAAACCTTGAAAAGGTTAATATGATAAGAATTTGACAATATTACTTTAAATTTTGTACTAACTATTTTATTTTTCTTCACATGTATTTGATAATGACTAAGTCAATACCAATAATCGAGAAAGTAGTTACAACCTTTCATAGGGATTGGGAATCCTGGATCCTGAAGGGTTTCGGTGTCCTGAATATTTTTTGTTACTGACAATTGATTATATGACTCCCACTCGAAGGAATTATCATACGACCAAGTCTCAACCCGAAGAATCGGAGCCGTTGTTGATGTGCATATGGGAAAGAATGTTGATTAAGTCCACAACGGACATAAGAGAAGAGAAGACCGTATATATTCCAAAAAAATCCTGGATAGTTAGTTAGTTGACATTTTGTATTTAAAGCGATAGTGGGTCGGTAGGAAACACACTTCACTCACTCGCAAACAACTGTAACACTTAGAACTTGATCCACTTCAGTTCATTGTATTTGTTTTTCATTGATTTAATAGCAAGAAGAACAATGAAAGGGTTGACCAAGTTACCAAAATGCATACAACATTTACAAACACGGGTGGAAGAAAACATAAAGTTACATTTGATGAATTGGGGAGGTTTTCTAGGGGAATATAAATCAGCATTTCCAAGTTTTTTGGGAGACCTAGTAAGGGAATATGTCACATTTAGGTTTTTAGCATGGAAAACAATGCCAACAGAGGTAAAGGATAAATTGTGGGAAGAAATAAACGCTTAACTCTTATTTCTCTTAATTATAAATGCATTTATACAATTTCATTTCATGTGACTAACATTATTTAATTTTAAACACATTTTTTAAACTCCAAATACAAATTTTGTTGTAAGGATGTGTCGAAAAAACAAATAAAGCATGATCAAAGTGCGTTATCACTTGGGACGAGGAGGATATACTTATCTAAGAGACAAACTGGAAATTTTTTTGTGCTTATAATGATTTTTTTGTTGTATGTTTGATGTCTGTTATTTCTGTTGTATATATTACAAGGTACAAAATAACGAACTTTCGGTTGATGAGATCCCCTCCTGTGCTTTAATGTGGAGGAAAGCAAGGGAAAACAAAATCGGAGAATACAAGAATGTTGATGTAAAAGACATGGCTGATAAAATTAGTAAGTTTAACTTTAAGCTTTTTAGGTTTATTTTCTAATTACTAAAATACATGTTTATTTGTTAAAGTATCTAATTATATATTATTTGTATTTTTTTACAGATTGGCAGTGAAATGCAAATTAAAGATGGAGCCCTGAACCTTGATCGGGGCACATATGCACTTACAATAGTATTTGGAAAAGTAAAAAGTGGGTTTTTAAAAGGTGTTGGTTATGGAGTGACTTTCGGTTGATATTGGCAGGGTTCTCGAACAAACTGATCATCAAAAGAACAAATCACACAACGGGAGTTTCAATTACATACTGAGAGACATGAGCGTTGGAAAAAGGATGATCAAATTAAGACCTTGCGATGCAGATGGCGGAAACAAATAACACACTTAATCAAGTTTTATAGCTCATCTGGCTACACAAACGTCACCAATATGTTCATTATCTACAGATAAACTGTCACAAACACAAATAAGTGACTTGTAATATTATCAAAATAATACTTTAATAGTTATTGAATGTTAATTATTGTAAGCTACTAGAAATAGCAACCTATTTATATGCATTTACCATGTGCATTACAATTTCAAAAATTGTTCGTACTTCAACGAATGGTATTATTTGTATTTGCTCCCTTGTTACAATTTGTAGGTAAATTATGTGGACAAACATGTTTGTAAGTCCCAAATCTGGATCGCTACAATGATATCAGTACGATTGCAATTGTGTGACGGAATCACACATATCACAATGATTCAAGTAAGAAGAATAAGATGAACAAGAACACAAACTTGCATACAATTATATTATCAAATCATCTAATACAAGTAAGATTGAAACTACTGATGTTTTCGAGAATGACCAACTACCCTAATTGACAACCAAAGACCCCTTATATACTAGTGGTCAACATGACCTAATCACCCAAGCCCATTGCATCAAAGCCCATCTCAAAATCTATATGGATTTCGAGATTACTAACCCTTAACTAACACATAAATTGCTTAAACCTTTGTATGGGCCAACAATCTCTCCCTAGGTTTATGCAATAGTCTTCAAGCACACCTCCAGCTGCACTCGCACCAGTTCCAGTGTTCGCTCCAACGCTCAAACGATATTATTTAACATTTATTGCAACATTAGTCCACATCTTCGCGCAAACTTCATACTGCTATGAAGATCGAATCTGACTGCCACACAGTATAAGCAAGTCTTCCAGATGAAAACTGATTAAATCATTTGGATCTCCATGTCGGTAAGCTTGATCAACACATACTATCACTGCCTCTCCTATTTTTCTTCATATATCCAATACTTGAATTCTTTCAAACAACCCTTTGGAAGTGGAATAGTTTTCTCCTTTTGAGTTGGGAGCCACATCACTGTCTTCAGGCGTTTTCCCGTATCTGGATTTAGAACTCCTGGGTTCGTCTTCAAATAAGTTTTTGTTGTCTTCATGTTTGGAAAGGTATGTTTAACTTCATATTCTAACTTCCTAAAGAATGCCCAGCCAGGCCCATCAATCTTGCAATCCGAATATGGAGCCCTGATCAACTTCTGCAAGTCGGGCTTAGTCAATGACTCAAAAACAACCTGAGTCTTGTAATATTCAATATCTTGGTTAGCTCAGGTCATCATCCAAAAAATTCTATCATGATCATATCTCCAGCTAACAATACCTGCTTGTTTCCAACCTTATCATACAAGCTCTGACTGACATGCGTCACAAATCTATCAAGAACCTTGCTTAGACCAACTGGATTTAGGTTTTCATCTAAAGGATTAACATTTAGATTCTTTGTGACAATGATTCCTCTTCTCTTTTGTACTGTGCGTGCCCTCTACCTTGGATGTGGAGTATCTATATACTGCTGCAATGAAGCTTCACGTTCTGCATCAAGTCGAACCTTTTCTTCAGGAGTAAGCTCTTTTCTCTGTTCATAAGGTTCTTTGTCACCTTCATCTGCAAACTCCTCAACCAATTTCTTCTCAAGTTTACCTTTAAGATCATACACAACGATATAAGCATTGTGACATCTCCTTCCAACTACACTATTCTTCTATCCTAGTCTTCCATTTGATCTTCAAGAACAATGATTTTTGCGTCCTTCATAAGAGAATCTTGTTCAAGAACAACAACCTTTCTTCTCAAGCTGACAACATCCACATCATGATCATCACTGAGATCATAAAGGATGGGTATTTTACCAATATCTCTACCCATTCCCGAGCTTTTTGGCACTTCCACATTACCACCACCAGCTTCAAAACTATGAGTTGGTTCTTGTAGAGTAACTGGTTCAGAAACTGCAAGGTGTACTTCTTCAGCTTGGGCAATACTAGCAACAGGGTTTTCTTCAGCAACAACAGGTTTTTTTTTCAATTAATACACCTGGTCATGGATCATTGTGTCTTCTTTTCAAAGCAATGAGACCAACATCAGATAGATCATCTTCATCACGTTGCACTTCAATAGCAGTTGATAGCTCAGAAGGAGGATTTCCAAGACTACCTTGCAGCGTTTGTAACATCTCGGCAAGTCTTTCAGCAGTGATTCCAAGTAACTGTCTCTTAGAGTCTTTAATTTCCAGATGTTTGTCGTTCCATTTCAACTTCCGGTACCGCATTCTCATCCTCAGATACTAAATCTTCAATCTCCACATTCTCTTCTTTCAGATTCTCTCCAACAAACTAAACATCATGCTCCTCAGCTATCACAACATTTATTTCTGGTTCAAGCTCATTAACTTCCTCAACTAGAACGGGAAATCTACCATACTTCTGATAGAAAACTTCCCCAAAAACTTCTTCTTTGCAGTCTGTCGAACTTGGGTGTCCGCAATGAAACAACTCAGACCTATCGACTTCAAATCTAAAATGTCTGTACCCTTAACCAGCTCAGGGTATTTCACATCCAAGATCATTTGTAAAAAAACCGAGGATATAACAAAAACATATCTTGCTTGCGAGTGTCGTCCAGGTTCTTCTTCATATTATCAAAAACGAATGCTTAGAAATTGTAATCCTGGTCTTCTAGAAGGACCACAAATACATAAGTCTGCACCTGGTTTAACTGATCCAATGCCTTTATTCTCAGCAATACATTGTAAGAACATATGCATTAACAGTCTCCGGTATGGAGGAAGCATTTTCTTCAACAGTGGGGGATAAGTTACTTCATAGTTGAGCTTCGACAACACCGCTAATATAATATTCTTTGAATATGAAGTAGGATCGGTTGAGTTATCACCAAAAAGTAGAACTTCAATTGCTTCTGAGATGATAATCGTTTTCTTTTGAATTATTGCTTTGATGGCACCCATTTTGTCTGCTCCCATTCAGTTGATCGAAGCAGTCTTCAAGAATGTCTGAATCATATCTCTGTCAATCATCGGATTTCTCGTAAGGCATGAGCAATTTTGCACGTGTTTAACCCAACTATCATTGACTTGAATTCAGCGCTGAACTTCTCCGGTAGATCAGACAGGTACCCTGCCTGATTGTGAACAAGCTTCACCTCCAAATCAGGTTGTGCGTCCATAATCTGCATCATCCAGAACAAGTAAGACCACGTGAAACAAATAATTTGACCAATCAGCAAAAGTCAACAAGTCAACAAGATTTAGTGTCAAATTTAAAATATTTCGAGTTCAGTGTTAAGGATTCTTTAAATTTTCTTTTATATTAGTTTTCAAATCGCTATAATTTCAAAAAGTATATTTAATATTTCAAAAACAACATATCTTCTGATCTCGAAATATGTGCACCGCCTATCATCATTAATCACCATCATCACCGTCTACAGTCGTTCAGCCACCGTCATCTCTGTTCAAACACCATTAAATCCGCCATTAAACCACCATCATCACAGTTCAAACATCGTTCAATCCGTCGTTCAACCACCATCATCACCATTTAAACCTTATTTAACCCTAATCAATCATCCAATCCTGTAAACATTACTCAAAAACACAGTTAAAATCACCTTGTTATCTTGAATAATCTTGATCAAACAAAAGGATTTGATGATCCGAAAAAACTTAGAAAGATGTAGATGAATTTCGCAAATAACATATCGAAAACCATTTTCTTTCGTTTATTCATATGATGGGTCGGGCCTCATCAGACAATTTTGGGCCACAAAGGATTTCGAGATTAATACAGATTTCAGGATTTTATGTTTCTTGGATTTTATAAAACAGTGGCCCACCAGGTTTACGGTGAGCCCAAAACATAAATTTGGGCTTTTATTTAACTTTTCTTTTTGACAAAATACTTTCTAAACATTGTACGAATCAACCAACTTTTATTCAAAAAGAGATAATTTAAGAAAACAGGTTGCAACGGGATCAAATCATTCTCAAGCAATTACTAAGGAACATTTTTCAACACGAGATTACTCAAACTGGTCTAAGTGATTATCAGTATGTTTGTCCACTTAAACTTTAACGCTCAAGTTTCATTTTTCAACTTCGTGATATGCTTAAGGTAATATTATACTATAGTACCTGCGTGTCCCATTCCATGACATACCCTGCGATCAAGGCTGGTACAACGATTTATCGTAGCAGGTGAGTATATTGAATTCATCTACTTGATTTACAATGTCAGACTATTGTGAACAGGTCAGTACTTTCGTACAGCACAATGACCAATTTTATGTACAACGAGGGTTAGGCAAATACCATTTTGGTACGAATTTAGCTATTTTGCTCAAAGGAATCCCTAATTTGAGATTATCTTCGTTTAAGGTTTTTGGCCTTTGGGTACGAATTTAGCTAGAAAACTTCAAAAAAAAACTCCTTTTAAACAATTTTTTTTCATTATTTTAAAATGTTACCATTATTCATGGAAATTATAAAGAAAATAAAAACAAATATATGTAGATCGACGAGCTACATATATATAGCTCAGGAACTACATATATATACATGAGATTTGTACTTTCGCAAGCTATAGATGTGTAACTCTTCAACCTAAAGGTTAGGTTCGGTAGTAAACCCTTTAAAACTTAAAACCGAGAAAATTACAATCAAACAATAATTTTTTTTTATTTTTTTTTTCATTTCCTTTGATTATAAGGTTGTTATTTTCTTCTCTTGTTCGTTTCTATGGATTGCCTAAAATTACTATTCTATTAGCCTAAATATTGTTTTATTTATTGTTTGTTGATTTTATGTATATCATTATGTATAAAAAATACAAAAATAAAAATTTATTATTATAAACGAGTCGGTTTGAGCTTTTAAAGAGTCGAGCCCGAGCCTAAAACTTCAGCTCGTTAGAAAAACGAGCCGATTCAGCTCCGGGATTTTTAAACGATCCAAGCTCGACCCAACCGTAATTCTGCTCGGCTTGTTTACAACCCTAGTCTAAGTTATTAATCCAATTCACTAATTCACTAGATTTATAACACCCCTCAAAAGTTGGTGTTACAACTCTCCACCATTTAAAATGAATTCAGTCCTCCCAATTCGACCACACTAGGGACACCCATTGTAAATCACGAACATGCTTTCCAAAACAAAAACTCGCTTGGGTTAAACCACTCAAACAAAAAAGTTAAATAATTAAAACTAGTATTAAGTCCCCTTGTGTTGCGGCAGGGGCGTAAAACAATGGCAAATAGCATTAATGCCACACCACCGCTAGTGATTACCAACACCGAATTAGACCAAAAGGTAAAACTTACAAAATAGTAATTAAGTCGATTTAGGACCCGTACGTTGCGACAAACCTGGTAAACAGGAAAAAAATAAACAATGTAAAAACATTGAATCAGACACGCACCGTTGCGCCATGTTAACTTGCAAAATTTAGAGCCTAGCGTAAAACAAAACGTAAAAACGTGGAACTATATACGTATGTTGCGCCCTGTTAACTCATAAAATTTAGAATGAAACGTAAAATGAAAATTTTGAGAAGTATATAAAGTATAGGGGACCAAAGTTGAAAGTAAAAAAGTTGTGAGGTTAAAAGGAAAATGATGAAAAGTTTTGGGTTGAAAGTAATATCAAAAATAAATTGAAAATCCACCAAAGCATGGGTACAACACCTCTATACACTAATTTGTTGCTAATTTATAGTGTGTTAATGTCAACGGGCTTAAATATTTATTTTTAACAACAAATATAGATTTTTCTTTTTAAGAGGAAGTGTAAAATACAAATCCCCTAATCATACATTGGGTATCTGATAACAGGAGCCCTACACGTGTCCCTGATTTAGTTTTCATCGATAAGGGTAGATCAGACAATTCATTCAATATCCAAGGGAAAATTTTAGTCAACTCCTTCAATGCAGATCATGAGTTCGTTACACCACTATCCCAGTAATTACGAATCGTATAACTTTCAAAATATTCAGAATTTTTATAACTATTCATTGCAATTTATCATTTCTGCGAAATTAGGGTTTAATCGATTGTTCGTTTTTAATGGATCCACAGAGTAGCACCGGAAGAAATACAAATATTGATTTTGAAGATGCTGAATTCGTAGGTGAGGATGTCCAATTTGGTGGTGACCAGAGAGTTACGATTGAGGAAGTTAGAAATCCTAATTCTTCAAATTCAAATGTTGTAGTTGATGGTTCGAATAGTAAGTTCTTAATTCAGTTGTTTAAATGTTCTTATTTCTTTACATATGGTGTAATGATTTGGTGTTTGTTTGCAATTGATTGGAAGGTTTTGATTGCTATCAGAGTGTAACTGTCATTCAATAAAGAATAATTAATTTTGCACGTAAAGAGTACAACAAATCGCATGGTTGTAAATGGAGATAAAATGGTGTTTCGCATAGCATGTAATATAAATCGCATGTAAGTTTCGTTATGTATAAAACATAACAAATCCTATGGTTATGTAGTTTTATTAGTGTTTTGCATAAGAAATCGCATGGTTACGTAGTTTTATTGATTTTGTAGATGAAAGACTCTATATTCCGGAGGTTGAAGCATTAGCTAAACCTGTGGTTGGCATGCAATTTAATTCCATCGAGCAAGCTTACGTCTTTTGCAAAACATATGCCAAGTTAGCAGGTTTTTCTGCCCGTAAAGGTGGTGAAAACATTGGCATTAGGGGTATAATTAAGACTAAATATATCTGTTCGAAAGAGGGCCACAAGCCATTGTTTATTGATGATGCTTATGCGAAGTCTAGAAGGACATACAAAACAAGGAAAAGAGGAACCATCAGAACCGGCTGTAAAGCTCTAATTTATTATTGGATCGGTTGATGGGGTATCATTTACAATCAAGAAGTTTGTTGATGCTCATAATCATACGTTTGTATGTCCTGAAGATCTTCATCTGCTACCAGTGTACATGAATTTGTCAGAAGTCCAAGAAGAATTGATAGGATTTAGGTACTCTAAACCTTGGCTTGGTGAAAGCTTTTCATATAATGAGAAAACGATATGGCGGTTTTGAGAAAGTTGGCGCCACTGTGGATGATTGCAAAAATTTTAGAGCTCGAATTAATAGTTATATAGGATAATATGATGCATATATGGTGATCAACAGGCTTACTGATAAAAAAGAATATTTACTTGATTTTTCGTTTGAATATTCTACAGATGAGAACAAGCAGTTAACCGGTTTGTTTTGGGAGGATGGGTTATGCAAGCGTAACTTCATGGAGTTTGGGGATGTAATATCATTTGATGCTACTTTTAAAACAAATAAGTAAGTGTTATTTCGCATGTTTTTTTGAATTAATTAACATATAAAATCGCATGGTACTCAAGCATGAATCTATTTAGCTCAAAATCGCACGTTAACTGATTTGTTTAAAGTATGTATGCGAAATATTTTTGTTTGCCATAAATTTTTTTTCTTGTATTGTGTGTAGGTATAAGATGGTGTTTATGCTGTTTACTGGGATAGACAACCATTGTCAAAATGTAACCGTTGGGGCGGGGTTGTTGGCATCGCAAAGTATTGAATCTTATAAATGGCTGCTCAATTCATTTGTAAAATCATTTGGACGTCAGCCACAGGTTGTAGTGACCGATCAGGACCCGGCCATGAAACAGGCAATTGAGAGTGTTTTACTATCAGCCGACATACATTATGCTGGCATATAATGAAAAAAGTGGCAAAAAGTGTACACCAGGTCTATATTCTTTGATCATCAGTCAGGGATATACACAACTATTGATGAATGTCTGCCTATGGATACCAAAATCGAGGGTGAGCTAGCAAGGATATCGATGAAAGACTTTAAAGCCCATGGAGAAAGTCTTTTAGAGGTAATACAAATCATATTTAATTATGAAAAATCTTTTGTTTTATAACGTGCGATGTAGATAAACACCCATGCGATTTTACCTTCTTTTTTGTATGTGTTTTGTTTTACTGTGAGGCCGTATGTCCATGCGATTTTATGTTTTGAGTTTGTTTTCTTGTTGTCTGTAGGTGTGTTTTAAGAAACTTGGAGGGGATGTATTTGCACAATGTAGTTAATGTGTTTTGAACAGTACGGGCTGCTATGTCGCCACATCTTTTTTATTTTCAAGATGTTTGGAGTCAAAGAAATACCAAATAAATACATTATGAAGAGATGGACAAAATATGTGGTTCCAAATGAACTAAAATCCACCTCTAATATAATGGTTGATCAAAGGACAAGCAACAAAAGGCTAAACAGATTGCTCGTGAAATCATGAATACAGGAGAGTATCTGGTTAACAATTTGATTACTGACCTTGATCAACTTGTTATAGTCAGGGATCAAATGAGGGCCATTAAAGAAAAAGTGGATGAAATTCGCATAACTAAGCCGCTTGATCCAAAGTATGAAACGGTTCTCCAAGTTGATTGGTCATCAACAATCACCAACTAATGCACCCC
The DNA here is from genome assembly GCA_947069175.1 of Scalesia atractyloides. Classification (NCBI taxonomy): domain Eukaryota; kingdom Viridiplantae; phylum Streptophyta; class Magnoliopsida; order Asterales; family Asteraceae; genus Scalesia; species Scalesia atractyloides. The sequence goes on from CAMTDV010000021.1 coordinate 25,927,617, forward strand.
CTACTGTCCATGTCCCAAACAAAGGTCGTGGCTCACATATAAAGGATTAAATCAAATAAGGAACAAATATAAGCCGCAAAGGTAAGAGAACGAGGACATGTGGTTTTTGCCAAAGAAAAGGTCACGATATTCGTACATTTGAGGAATAATAGGGAATTAAACAAAAGAAAAGGAAGGGAGTCTAGATTGACAAAGACCCCGGCCATGCTGATGACGTTGAAGATGTTGATGACGTTGAGGATGATAGTGGAGAGAATGATGAACACATGTATGCTGATGATGATAGTGATGAAGATGAATGGGAAGAGGTTTCTGAAGATGAACAATAAAACATGTTTTAAGCAACACGTGATGCGATTTTATTCTTTCATATGCGGATCACATGTTGTTACTGGACATTTATTTTTTCAACACGCCATTTTTTATTTCTATGTATAAGACATCAACCAGTTAAATCCCAGTTTAGCATGCAAATCAAACTTTTACTCATCATAAATTGCGAATTTAGAATATCCCATGCTATATCATAGCAAACCTTTAAAATTAACCATCAAAACTTTTACAATCATTACATGTGAGAATTAAGACTATCCCATGCGATTTCATAGCAATCCTTTAAAATCAACCATCAAAACCTCTAGCACTCCAACAACCAGCACTACAGGGATTTTATAAATAAATCCATGCGTTATGTTAAGATCAATATATTTTTAAAACCTTGGGAAAAAAACAGTTAACATTCCATACCGATTTAGTCTGCCAAAATTACCCTGTAACAAGGTTGTTTCTTTACAAAACCTACTTCATACTTAAAACATCAACCATCAAAACATCAACCACCTAAAAACTATCAACCAGCCAAAAACCATTGATCACCCAAAAACCATCAAACTTGCATAATAAATTATATAAACATACCAAAGGATTAAGTTAGCTATTTCTTGCAAACATCTTTTCACGCTCATTCAAGCTGTACTCCATTTTATCCTTCACTGAAGTAGAGCATCATTCAGGAAAGAATTAACCAAGTTGTAGCCTGGGATTGTTCTTTAATGTGTTGGATGGTATTGTCCCTGAAGCTTGATGGGGGTTTGTTAAGTAGTTGGTCCCAAATGTTTTGATTTTTATTCGTTGAATCAAGAACACGGCCCTGCACATCAAGAATCAGGTGAGAAGAATTGATATCAGTGCTTAGCTCTGTCCATGTGCGAGTTGTCAGCACCTTCTTGATCGCGATGTTAGCAATTTCTTCTGATGACATTTTTGTGTATGTGAGAGATTATTGGAGCTCAGGTATGTTGTTTGGTGGGATTCTGATGCTTATTTGGGAATATAGTTCCTCAGGGTTTAGATATTAAAGTAGTAAATTTTTGTAGGTAGGTGGTAGTGGTAAGTGTTGTATTTATGTTAAAAGCCATCATTTAGATACCATTCACATCAAATTAATATTTTAATATTTTTTATTGTTTTTCTTTTTAGTTAGATATACATTTGTGTTATACGTATCTTTTATATTATTTTGTAATAAAATATAATTATATTTGTGATATGTGAATTTAAGAAATTTATTTAACAATAACCGAATTTAATAATATGCGAATTTAGTAAATATTTAGCCAACACAGCGATTTGATATCCATTAAGTGCATGCGAAAAGTACATAACAGTAGCATCATGTTTTATAATAATTATAAAAGTACATATATTATCTTTTCACACAGCTGTCTTTTGTTTTTATATGGATTTTCTTCTTTATAACCTCCCATCTCGTGACCACTTGTTTCTTATCCTTAGAAAGAAAATGGCAGACTCACCAACATCATCCTCTGCCTCATGTTCCTCTGTTTCAAGCATGAAAAATGAATTGAAAAAGAGGATCCATGAACAAATTGATGAGGATCGGTTATGCAAAGAGTTGTTGGAAACGAACATATTGCAGGTAAGGGAAAATATGAAGAGAAGAGAAGAGAAGAAATCGTGAACTTACTTTCAAAAATGAAAGAATGTAGCCTTCGAGAAATCGTTGTGATGTTCATGGTTGACCTGGGTGAGAGGGATGAGAAGCAGTTGAAAGAGCTTGTGAATGCAATAACTGTTTTAAGATGCTCTATGGACACGAAATGAAGTTTCTTTCCTCTATCGGATGACTGAGCTCGTTTTGTATAAGCTAGGTGGTTTGAGGTGCGAGGTGTATGTCTATTTCGCATCAGTGGATGTTTGTATTTTATGCTTGTGTTTGTTTTATAATATATCGTAAGGAACAAGTGGTTGTTTGTATGTTTTGTGTAGGTTTGTTTTTAATGTAATAAACCAACTCAAATTGTGTTGAAACAACTAACAAAAAAAGAAGATGAAAAACTAACCACAACAAATGAAAATCAGGTTTAAAAGTTACAAGTGTCGATCAAAATAAAACATAAGCATTGTCAAATAGTTCAAACTGGCACTCCAAAGCACCTATTCAGCCTGGCTGCGATTTGCAGGTCCAAGTTTTGCATATATGTGTCACTGTCTGGCCTTTTATCGAATGCCTTTGATTCTCTTATTATTTTTTGATTGAAGATTGTAGTCGGATAGAATTATCTTACTAAGATATCTGTGTCTTAAGAGATGGAGTTGTTCTTTTGTCCAATGTGTACATCATCTTCTTTCACCAACCCACATGTCCATGGTGTCTTTCCCTTATATGTCTCCATATGTCACATGGAAATATTCCATAATCAACACCGTTATTAAGAGTTCTCCACTCCATCTCTTTCTTTCTATTTTGGATTTTCAAGTTGTTTGATAGTTGCTGCAGTTTTTAAGTTCTGTTTTAGGTATAGAATAAGGACCCTTTTCCGTAACAACGCAACATTTACTTAGTTATTTTGCTTTAACAGTACATGTATATGAACAAATTTGTTATTTACTAGGGTGTTTGGAAGCTCTTTGTATCTATCATCAAAGTCTTGTTCTACTGCTGAGTTGTCAAGTATTTCAACTTGGCTGGTTTTCATGTGGAAGCACATGCAATAGAAGTGGTCACCTTAAAGTATCGGAATAAAAAAAGATCACCCAACCCCAGTTTTTTACCTCATATTTCCTTAACATGTCTTCAAGATTTGATTTGAGTTGAATACGTTTAGCCGATTTTGGTCGGTGTAGTTAGGCCCGTACATAGTGCTTGGCTGTATTTTAAGTAAATACATGTAAGTTAATTAATGTATTACCACGTTTGATGGATACGTCATCATGCGATTTGGTTTAACAGTCTGTGCGAAATGTTTATATACACAGTAGAATTTGTTCAACATGCTATGTGAAATTGATTGAACATGCCATGTGTAATGTTTTGTTTATATACACAGATATTTTGTGAACATGCCATGCGAAATTGATATAAATGTTTTATAAAAAATGCAAATGCTAAATTATATTGGCAAAATTAGAATCATACCGGCATTGTACTATGCAGAAAGAGCCTGTACGGTGATCACTTTTATCCATCTTCTTCTCTTCTTGGTTCAGCACGTCCACAAATGCATCGATTCGCTTGATGCTACATACTTAGAAGCTTTCGAAGACAACTTTGTATGCCTCAACCCCAGTTTTTTATTGGTAAAATAACGGCCTGCCATTCAAATATTTGTATAATTTTTTTAGAACATATATATATGTTTTTAAGTTGATCTAATGGTATACTTACTCCATTCCCAAGCGTAGAAAATGTGTATCTAACCACACTTAATTCACGATCTAGGAGTGCTTCTTTCATATTAACCACTGTTGCAGTAAGGGGAACAAAACGCCTCTCCAAGTTCGAATACCTTTTCTCGTTTCAAAATTTTGCATTTTCTATTGTTTTAAGAACTAACTCATTTAACCCCTTTGGTTGTACATTTTTTGTCCCCCATGTTCCTTTTTATCAACTTTTGTTTTACTGGTGTGTGTTTTTCAACTGGTTTTGAGCCCCTTTTCCCCTTAGGTGGTGGGTTTTTTTCCATTGTGTACTCTAATTGTTGTAGCCACCACTTAGGGTTGTTCGGTAGATGGAGGTGGTGCCAGACTCAAAAGTGTTTCAATAGAATACAATTCTTCAGCCCCGTCACCTAAGGGTATACCATAGTTTGTTACCCGAATCATTTCCTTGCGGCTGCTGCTGTGTAGTGGCTGCTAAATTAACTGCTTCCAGTTTGGTTTCAGAATTATTCTCATCGTAGACCCCAGAATCTGCAAGCAAGTTTCCAATTTTTTTGTTAAAAATTCTTAAAAGTTTACCCTTTTTATTGTAATAAAATTATTTACCTTTGGAACGAAGTTTTTCTTGAACATTTTGTGTAGATTCGGCTATATTCACTGCTTCCATCTCAGTTTCACCATTTTCTGCAAGCAAGTTTAAGGTAAAAAATATAAGGTTTTTTTCCTTTTTTTATTATCATAAAAGTGTTTACCATGCACTAGTGACTCGTGGTAAACGTATATGCCTGGTGCCACAGTTTACAATCTTGCAATACAGGTGTCTGTCACCCCATCCTTAGCTGTCTACAGTAAACCTACACAAATCATTTTCGCATTTTATATTGTCAAATTGCATGGATTTTTCAAGTTCATGTGTATATGAAATCACATTTTTTACCTTCTGTTCTATGTTTCTCACACTGTCCTCATTGTTGTCTCGGACTTCTTCATATTCCCATTCTCTCTACACTCTATATCTTCTTTGTGTGCGTTATCTACTTGATCAACATTACGAGCTGTAGAATCAGTCTCATGAACAGAATTTGGCTCACTAACAGAAGCAGGCATACAAAGTGTTTTTTTTGCAAAGTGTGTCTTCCACTGTTTACAGACTTGCAGAATTTCTGGATCCCAAAAACACCTTGTTTTTGCATCCAAAACCAAGTTGTTCATTTCTTGAACAATTGTGTTGTATTTCTTCATATTGCTCGTCATCCGGTTCAACAGATTCTGCAATTTTTAGGTACAATAATCAGCTTAGAATATAGTCAATGTTGTAAGTAAAATACATGAAGATAAGATTGTTTGGGGCAACCTTTTATTGATGTTTGAAGCCTCTCGTTGTCGTTGATGTTCAGAACTGTAAATCACGCTAGGAGAGAGATGAACATGAGTGTTGCAATAATCCATCATTTTCGGCGTCTGTGTCCCAACTCCCATCACAAGGTTCAATCCCGACGTTTCCAAATCAAGGATATCATCTGTCATGCTGCAAGGTTCCTCTCTATCTTCTCTTGTAGTTGTATTTCCTTTTGTGTAGCATTTTGAGGTGTCAATGGGTGGCATTGTATAGCTCCTCCGTTGAATGACCTTGCTCTTGCTCTTCTTCACAATCATTTTCATTATCCTTCAGAGGACCTTTATTGATGACAAGTTCTTCCAACTGATCAATCATCGTAGATGTGATATAGTGAATAACGGCATCTTTACGACTTGCTTGAACAGCCGATGCCTCTTGTTGTATTCATACGCATACAACAGCTATTTAATTTGAATTTTAATCATGGTAATGTTTTATTTTGAATTTTATATATTAAAGTGAAAAGTTATAGTAAAACATACGTAAGAAAAGCGACGGGTCCAACGTATGTATTTTTGGGTTTTTCCATCTGCTTCTTGTCTGGCGTAGACATTCCAAAACATACGAGCATCAATCCAAGTGTGGTATATCTTCAACAGTGGCTACGCCTAGCAAACACTTATCATCCGCTGTTGTAGCTTTCGTAATCTCCATAAAAAGTGTCATCCAATATACTAGAAAATTGATTTTAAACAAGCTTCCCGCCTCTCTTTGTTCAGACATGGCTGTTGCAACCGAGCCATGAGTAATCCTCTCGTTTTCAGGCCATTGTTTACTGAACTGATCCATTATACTATTTCCACCTTGGGTTTCGTCATTCTTCTTGATATTTTAAGCTTTTTTTACTTTTCTCTTATCAACAATCCTAACAACATGCTTTAGAACCTTTTGGTATCCCAAATACCTCATAAACTGAATCTGAGTTATTTTTATCCTATGATTTCCTACGTTAAGCTCATCAAACTACTCATCAAAATTCCTTACGAGCCAAAACCCAAATGTGTTGAAATATGATTAAGTTTATATCTAGAACGGATCCAAACCCCATCCTTTTCACGTCAGATACTTGTGCATCTAAAAAATTCCTAATAGTTTCCATGTATGGGGTCGGTTGACATCCCAACATTAGTGCCTCGTTGTGATATTCAAAGAAGGCCCTAGGCTCTGCCCTAGGTGGTTCTGGTTGGCTCTGCTTTTTTCCCTTTTCGACTATTTTCGATGGCTTATTTTTTGTATTTTAATTTCTTAGCCAATTGTTGACATTCATCTCCCCCGTTATTTTGTGAATTAGAACGTTTTTTTTTCCTATTCACTCCTTTTTCTGATTCTTTGTCTTTGGTACAAGATCAACGAAGTCATCATCCTCATTTTCATCTTCTATGACCCTTTTTTAACTTGTTGTTTTCACCATAAATGTGCTAATAGGAAACTCAAAATCATCATCACTTTCAACTTCTACAATATCAAAAGAAATTGTTAACCCCTAACATAAGCTATGGCTACACACAAACATGTGGAAACTGTACTAAAACACCCAAACATGACGGAAATGTTGACAGTAACGGACGAGCATAATTATAGGCATGTTTATTTTTATAGGCATCCAATCATAAATATTACATCTATTTCGCGTATATTTAAATAACCTAATCAAAACCCGCTACCTAATTCGCAAATTGGTAACCTAATGCCAATTTTGCATAGCTGGCAACCCCTTACCCATTCATAATTTGTATGTGGTAATCGTACCAAAAATTGTTAAAAAGAAACATAAACTATGGCCACAGACAATTTGCACATTAAAACTGTACTAAACCCTAAAACATAATAGATCATTGATAGTAATTGATTTGCAGAATTCTAATCGTTCCATTCGATTTTGCATATGTTATAGGCACCCACACATAGATATTACATCTATTTCGCATATTTGTAATAACCTAATCAAAACCCGCTACCAAATTCGCATAGATGGTAACCTATTGCCGATTTCGCATAGTTGGAAACTTATAAACAAACATATTACTACATCGATTTCGCACAACTCGTAACAGGATAGTACATCGATTTCGCATATTTTTTGTATGAGTCTAAACCCCCAAATTATATGAAAACGCAATGTACAATAAATCTATAATCAAACTTGGATTCATCTTCTTCGATTGTGGTTTTTTATTGTTCTTCTTGCTTCCGTTTCTCTATCATAGAGCAAAATCGCATCATTATGTCTTCAATATAGTCAACAATAGTAAAAAATCAAGTTATGTTACCTTTCAAAGCTGCATTGGTCATCGTTGAATGGAATCGCACTGCAACGGCAGTTGGAGAAGAAGGGGAAAGGTTTTGATTTTGATTTATGGTTGAAAGTGTTTAGATTTTGAAATATCACCACTGAATTACCGGGATTGTTGAGATGGAAATTGTCGATTTTAACCTTTCTCGCTTGGAATGACGTATTTTAATTTGATTAATTTTATTTTATAAATTAGTTTCGCCGAGTTTATTGGATGTGAGATCAGAGGTGGGGTGATCTTGTAGTTAATGTAGGATAAGGGCTAATGTATGTTAACCGCCCTCTTCTTTTTAATATATATATATATATATATATTATATAATATATATATATATATATAATCTATATAGGTCCACTTGGAGGATCAAGATTAACCAAACTTCCTTGTTGTCTAACACACACACGAGTGCGGAATCCAAGTGTGTACAACCAAAGCAAGAGCACAACCAATATAACAAAATATATAACTTCAAATATTCACTATATTGATTTGTAGAGAGATCCAGTACATAAACTCTTGACAAACTGCTTATCTCTCACACTTTGTACCCTTACAGAACCCAAATAACATATGTGGGTATTTATAGGCAAGACCCAGCTAATTCCTACGAAGAACCTGCATGTCCCACGAAGAACAGGCCAAGCCCACGAAGAAGGAGGTTCTTCGTGGCCTGACCCACGAACAACCAACAAGCCCTATGAAGAAACAACGTTCTTCATCACTTTCATATGTTGCATGGTTCTTCGTCAAAGTTCATACACACACTCATGAACATGCATGCAAGAGTTCTTCGTAGGCTATATAAAACATAACCAAGACAAAATAGTCATGACATCATCATATTGCATCATCATGATGATGTCATCTCAACTATCTTCGTTCTCGTATCGCAAGTATCGGGTCGTACGACGGAGGAACGTCGTCGACTTTCGATCTCCAACCGAACCGAACTAAGCCGCATCCACACAAATATGCATCAACAAACTCCCCATTGGATGTTGCTCGTGATGGTTCATTCTTCACACTGTTGGATCTTCAGATGTCTTCACTTGTCACAGTCTGGAGGTGCAACAACAAGCTCCCCTTGAATGTAGCTTGTGAGATGTTGATCTTCAAAGCTTTCGATCCTTGTGGTGTTGATGAGTGGTCAGCTATGAATTGATCTTCTTGATCCACGGCTTGCATTCATGTTGTGTCTTCACTCCCATACCTTTTTCTTCAAACTCGTTCTCTTTGCCTTTAGCTTGCTTGAATGCCACATCTTCACACACACCAAAGCTAAACGCGTAATGAGAACAACCGCTACGGATTTAAAATCTTTTTAGTATTTTTCATTTTTCAAATGTAAAGACAGAAAACAATAAATAAATATTTACAGACAATCTTTTTGCGAATTTGAGGGTAAGAGAATCATATCAGTATACGGTCATGCCAAAACACACTTGTTGTTCGATTAGTTAGCATTTAGATAAGTATCACATAACAATTATCGGTATTGTTGTCCACATAAGCTCAACTTATCAGATGTACTCGCGGTTAGGGGATACGATTAATGTAAGATTTATACTTACCGACCGATGTTCATCCACTCACGACACATTCCCGTATCTAGGTATGCACCAAGAGTTCATCTTACTGGTGAGTATACCATTTATCATCTGTTTTGACGTATATGATATGAGATACTCACTTGTTTGAGGATGAATACAAGCCCTATGTGATAAAATCATTTATTTATGAGGAACTTGATATTCAATGCATGCAGGGCATGAGAGCGAGTCCGTGAACAGGTTAGTACCATCGTACAGACAAAGAGACGAACTTGACTCTTGGATGATAGATGTGAGTTAAAATCACTTATTCAAGGGTGACTGTGATATTTTTATCACTTATTGATGATCAAATGCAGCATGTATTATATACATGTATGTATAGTATGTACAGTATGTATGGTATCATGGAGTTAGACTTGCGTCCCCGTTGTTTTTCGGTAAAAGAAACAACCATGATACCCTGATGATAAACAACATAAAGACCACGTATCTCAGTACCTCGGAAATCTATCAAACGAAATTTCGGTACCAAGACCATATGCCAATGAGCGGTTCCCACATGGTCTTCAGTCGATTATGTTTATATCGCCCTGCACACTTTAAAGTGATTGTGAGCCTACCGATATGTAGGACCGATCCTGATTGCATAGGAACCTAGATTTGATATCTAATGTCCATAATAGCGGAAATATTACGACACGATTACCAAATAACAAGAATTACTCAATTAAACGTCAATTTTATTGATAAACGTCAAGTCTCCAATTTGACAGAGCTTCGCTACTTCATAGCACAAAGTTACAAATGACAAGACAAGCTAGCTATTTATAGGGAGACAAGTTCGCTGGTGGAGGAGTGAGTTCGGGCGAACTTGACCTAGTCAAGTTCGGCCGAACTTGACATCTCATGAACATCACAAGCGAACTTGACCCTATTCTACATAAATACTTGATTTCGCTAGCCTATTCATATCTAATCTATACAAACAAGATATAAGACTAAGACATAGACATTCTGCACCAACAGACTCCCTTGGGATATAGTCTTCGTCTTTTATCAGTCTTCAAACCTCTGTCTTCAATAAAACTTTAACGCGTACGACCAAAGAAGTTCTTGTACGGCTTTTTTTGTCTTTCCTGCTTTGGATCTGGCGTCTGATCAGTAGGTGGCACTTTATTCATAAATTGAAACCTTCTGAGCCTTGCCTGCCCTACCTCTTTCATGTATCTCTTCGAGACGCTTTTCTTCCTTCAAAAATTCAACACATTCTAGTTCCCTCCAGCTCGTTTCCCACATCTTTCCGAGTTTACTTCACGTGCATAACATACATTGACGACCCTCTGATATTGCATGGCTTATTCTTTTTCACGTTCCTCAAACACTATCTTGCTGTAGAACAAGCATTTGATATCTATCTCAGCAATTCACTAGCCACATCGGGTCTAGTATCCTGATCGTTCTCCACAATCCTCTCAGACCTTGAGCTCCAAACATTTCAACTATTTCCTTAGTAATATCCAGATGATCTTCAAACCGTAGAACAATCACAGCTTCACAAGTATTCGGATCAATCTGCCACCATTTGAACAAAGGATAAAAGTGTTGTTCGATCGGCATCAAAGGCATGTTTCTCATCGCTCTCGGCCATCTCATCACCAAAGTAATATCTTTCTCCCCTGTCTTCTTGTTCGTTTGATACGACGTCCTGGGATGAAAGGCTTCCAATATCTAAATCCCTTTGTTGCTTCGAATTTGATCATTTTCCACAGCAATTGATCAATGAACTTCATGTGGTAAGTAACATTCCTCGCTTGAACAAGCTCTTCAACATCCCAATAGGGTAGTGTCTTGAAATCTGCTAGATATTTGATAGTATTGGACTCCAAATTCTCGTTTTATGGCGTATACATTCAGCTCCTTGAACCACCCCAACTTAGGATATCACCTAATGACACATCTTTATCTCTGTGAAGAATGCTAGTGGTCGTCGAAATTTCTTTCACGCGGCATCTCTTTGAACTAGGATTTCTTAGCTTGAGCAATTTCTTCCTTTGTCATTGGCTTAGGTACTTTACCTTCCCTTATTGATTCTTCTATTTTTCCTTTACATATCCTCGTCAAGCTGCTTGTACAATTCCTCAAACGTTGGAAAACTATCTGTATTAGGAGCAACGTACTTCTCAGCTTCGTCTTTCTCTTCATCAGAAGACCAATCTTCCACTATCACCCTGTTATACTCATATGCCTCATATCTTCGCTGATAATGATACTAGTTAGGCTCAAATGTGTTCACGTTCAGGACTTGTTCTTCAAAATCAAAATCCAGTGATTCTGCATGAACATCTATCAACTTTGCAAGATCTTCTTTGGAGTAGTTGTGCACGAATTCACCATCTTCCACATTGTGTTCAAGCGTAAGTATCAAAGGCTTTGTCGGGACTGCAGCAACAGGATTTGCAATAGTAATAGCTTCAGACATAACAATATCATCTGATGGCCTTTTTTTGCCTGACTCCCCCTCATTCTAATCATTCATAACATTCGCTTCATCATTCAGCAGATTAGAGAAATCAAAGCTTTCATTAACTGCTGCATTAACCACCTTTATCACTGTACCACTCGGATCATCATCGTTACCACCATCGTGGTCAGAATCATCTTTCAAATCATCAGTTGGTGGTTCATCATCTTTTTCCTTATCTTCAGCTTCATCATCGTCCTTTTCTTTAGTAACATTTGCAGCATCAGAAGGCTTGACAGATTCGTCAACCGTTAGAAATTTCAGACTCCGAAGCTTTTGCAGATTCAATCTCTTTAACAGGTTCAGTGATCTCTGGCATACTTTCGATCACGTGCTGTCCCTTACCCTGTTCAGCTAGCTCTCTTTCAGCTTTCTCTTTTGCTTCTTGAAGATCTAAATGAGCATATTCTTCTTTGAAATTAATCCCCAGACTGTTAGATAATACCTTCTGAAGTCTGTTGAATCTCTTATCATTCATATCTTTTTCAAATCGAAGCTCAGCAATCTCTTTGTTCAATCTTTCGTTTGTTTCCTGCAGACTTTCAACTAAAGCTTTCAAATAGCCTCTGTCGCCTTCAAGAAATTTTACTTTATCTGACAGAATTTCTTTTTCAACTTCACTCTACTTTATCTGCTTCTCTAGCTCAACCTTTTCTTTCTCATTCTTTGCAACTCTATCTTCCAATATCTTGACACGCTTTTCAAGAACGTCTATATCTGATTCAGGAAAGAAATCATCTAGATATTGCAGATCCACATGCACATTCAGAATTTCACCAAATAGATTCGACTTTGGAGTTTTTGGTGTTGATTTCGGAGTAGCAGCCTTTGGTGTAGATTTCTTTGGCATTGAGCTTTCAGTATGAACAACTTTTGGATCTGGAGATTGTATCACCGGAATTCAAGTAAATTAGACTCAGGAGGTCTTGTGTTGCTCCTAGCCTTTCAGCTTCAGATGTAATGATAACAGGAGGTTCTTGTGTAGGAGGTTCTTGTGTAACTCCTTTCTCATGTGCACCAGAAGGTTCTTGTGTAACTTCTATGCTTTTAGGCTTTCCCATATATCTCCTGCTTGCTGGTTTCTGAGATTTCTTTATCTTTTTGCCTTTTGCCGTTGGAGACCCTAAGTCTTTGTCGTTGAAGCTACTGCAGACTTCACACGTTTCGTTCTTTTCTTAGGTCTCTCTTTGTCAGATTCTTTTTCTTGTTCTGGATCAAAATCAGCATCAGTTTCTTTGATCTTTTCTGCGTCTTTTTCTGCTATGGCTTTCTTGGTTTCCTTCTCGAGAGAATCATCACTATCATCATCGTTCTCGGAAGTTGCGAAATCACATCATCTTCTTGAGTAGTCTTTTCAGCTTCCTGACTCTCAATAACAACTGCTGCGCTCAATCCAGCCTCTGTTTGCACATTTACAGGCTCATCTTTGTCTATAAGCATAGTATCAATCTTTTTAGCCACACGCTTCTTTTTCTTCTCTACCTCAGCTTTTAAGAACCATTCGCTGCGAGCTTTCGGCTTGAATGCTTTAAACCATTCCCTTTCAGCTTTTAACTCCGTTTCTTCACCACTACCGTCGTTCCTCCACTTATTTCCAACGGCGCAACATAATTTTCATTCTTCAACGCCCCAAATATGGTTTCCTGTTGGTGCTGAATCCTGCTTCTGGAACTTTAACAACTTCTTCATAGTGGTTTCATCGAGATGACTGAATGTATAGAATATCATTCGGATCACGTGCAATGTTGGTAAACTTCTCGTCGATAAGCATCTGCACGAATCTCGGATATACACACAATCTTTTATCTTCCATATTCTTCGACATGTGAGTGAATACGAGCTTTGAATAGTTGAAGGGCTTTTTCAGAATCAACGCCGTAGCCATACAGGCCATATAATCTTGTACATCATCGAGACCTGCTTTACAAACGCTAAATGTGTGAATGATTGCGTGCATGAGAAGCTTGTAGGGGTTTGGAACTTCCCCTTTCTTCAACTTTGGCTTATTTACGCTTCCTTTATATCCCATCCGATAAAAACAACCTCGAAGCATCTTCTCATCCAGAAAAATAGGATCATCTTTATCATCGTTGAATTATAAGATCCTGTGAATATCATCCTCAGTAACTGTAATCTCTTTGTTCTCGTTCCGACTTGTACTGACGACGTAATAGTCTTCTTGTCTTCATTGAGACTTGCATTCATCCAGAAATGATAAGTATGCTATTGATAAGACAATGTTCGCTCAGTAATAGCTCGATGAATTGGACAATCCTTTAAGAACTTCAAAATACTTTCGTATTCCTTCAGCGACGGACACAACGCCTTGTCAAGCGTAATACAGGTGTTGTGGAATTTAGAAAAATCCATCGTGATTACCCGCGCTAGAACGGAACCTGAAAATCGACATAAAACATTTAGCACACATTTCGAGAAAATGTTACAAAATTTTTTCAACCTTTACATCAAGTTCAGGCGAACTTGATGTTGATATTACAAATAGATTTAGTTCAAGTTCGCCCGAAATGTCATATTACATGTTAACAAATCAATTATAAGTTCGGGCGAACTTATCTTTATCACATTTCAAATTTATTTCATAAGTTCGGGCGCACTTCTCAACAATTCATAATTTCAAGTTTTATCATGAGTTCGGTCGAACTTACTGATTAATCATGTATTTAATTGTTCTCATATGCAAGTTCGCCGGACTTGATGAACAAGTTTGGGCGAACTTGTCATCTTCCTCACCAAAACATTGCAACATCTGATATGTTTCAATCTAATCAAATCCATTGCAATTTCATGGTCGATTTATGTGTTAATCATACTTCAAGTTCAATTTGTCCACAAGAACTCTAGATCTATCATATTTAACATTTTCAGATTTGAGTTAATCAATTAAGGTCCAATTCACGGTTCAAAACATGATTTCTCACCTCTGCCATTGTAGATGGTGTGCAAATCACCACAAACAATAAGAATTTTGGCAGCAATTCGACAAATTCTTGACAATTTCAACAAATCGCTCAAATACTCTAAGTTCGCTCAGAGGACTTAACCCACAGTTAATGAAGTTCAGCCGAACTTGCTATTTATTTATACCTTAGCAAGTTCGGGCGAACTTGTAAGCCCAAAGTTAGAAAGCCCATGATAAGTTCGGGCGAACTTACCTTTTCTCACACAGCCATCAAACAAGTTCGGTCGAACTTGTCTTAATACAAACCTTGAAACTGTTAAGCAAGTTCGGCCGAACTTGCATAAACCATTTTTCAAACTTTCAAAATTTTTCAATTTTAGTCCCTGAACTTTTCACATTTTATTAGTTCTGAAAATCCACTCAGTTGACCAAGTCCAAGTTAATGACCTTGGTTAACCGATTTGTCTGCCGAGTCCAAGGTAATGACACCGGTTTGACCCGATATGAACAAACTGTTAATATTTTCAAAATCAAAGTTTCAAATTAATGAACTTTTTATCGTTTGGCTTATCAGATTTTACATTTAGCTCCCAGCCCGTTGTCAATTTGATTCCTACCAGTTTAGCACCTTATCAGACTTCGAAGACCCGTTCTCCAACATTGATTTGCTGAAAACAATGTAGAAACAAAATCTTTTTGTATTTTTGTAAGTTTATGCTAAAACACACTGAAATCTTTTTGGCTTTAATCTGTAAAGCAGACAAACTATGTACAGGACAATGTAAACTATGTACAAACATATTTACAGACATATTTTTTGTGAATTCGTGTCTAAGGATCATATCAGTTAATTGAGACATATCACCAGTACCGTTGACCTTTAGATGACTTTAAGTTTTAAACTTGTTTACCTAGATTGTCGATATGTTTGTCCATTTAAACTTCACCTGTTTCTCAATTGTTCCAAGATATGTTAAGGTATGATTTATGAAACTTGACTTATCTATGGTTCCCACTTCTTGAATATACTACCGTATCAAGATTCCCTAGATTTCATTGTACAGGTGAATATAGCATAATTGATATAGTATCTGGGTTGTGCGAGGGCCTTGAGAGCTCAGGTTAGTACTACCATACAGACAAAGAGATGAAGGCTCGCTTAAGGTGTGTTCCATTTAAGGAATCTTTTCAGCACTCAAATGATTAGATCTTTCGATACTTTTCAAATTGCATGCAGTTTAGGGGTTTATAGCGAAAGTATTATAGAAGTTCTAGGCTATTGCTTCCGCAAAATCAGAAGAACTTGTATATACTCCAGATATCAACTATCTACAAAGACCTCGTATCTCATAATCAGGCAATCTCTCAAACGAAATTTCGGAGTACTAAGTCCATATATCCAAGATGTGCTAATCCACAAGATTAAGCAGTTGTAAAATTTAGTTTATATCCCGGAAACAATCTACTGAACGTGTTAAGCCTATCGACACATCCGCAGTAAGTCTTGTTTATCACTTTTAAACTTTACATTTCTTTAGCATACTGTGATAGTCCACTGATGTACTATCATTTCCTTTTTGTGGCACTGAATTCTTTTTGTCTTTTTCAATGTTTTTGTACTTTTTGAAGTTTTCATATGTTTTTGTATTTTCTCAAATATTTCTCCCCTAAAATCAAAAACATATTTTTGGATTTTAGATTTTATGAAATACTAATCTAGAAGATAAATGACAAACCAACGTGGATCACGTGAAGTCGTCATCCGATCCGTATTCAACCTCACTTCCGCACCTGTCAGCAAATTTTTAATACCGTTAAGCCTCATTAGACATTTAAATCTTGTTAAAGGAAATGCTTTGGTATAAAAATCAGCCTTTTGTTCATTGGTGTGGACTTTTTCTATTCGTACCAACTTCTTTTCGTAGCAGTCACGAATGAAGTGATAACGAATTTCAATGTGTTTAGTACGTGAGTGATGAACCGGATTTTTTGTTATATCGATAGCTGCCTAATTATCTACGAATAAAGGTGTATCAAGAAATTGCAGACGATAATCCCTCACCTGCTGTTGAATCTAGAGGATTTGAGAACAACAGCTGGAAGCAGAAATGTATTCTACCTCACAGGTAGAGAGAGAGATCGTGGCCTGTTTCTTGCACTGCCACGTTACCAAACGTGTTCCGAAAACTGGCATCCTGGCATTGTAGATTTCGAGTTCAGCTTGTCCACTCCAAAGTCTGAGTCAGCGTATCCTGTTAGATCAAAATTGTCGTTCTTAGAATACCACAAGCCGGTGCTTGGACATCCTTTTAAGTAACGGAAGATTCGCTTGACTATCTGCATGTGTGACACTCGAGGACTAGACTGATATCTTGCACATAGGCAGGTAGGATACATGATGTCTGGGCGAGATGCCGTCGGATACATCAAAGATCCTATCATCGATCGATAGAGTGTGTCATCAACTTTGGTTCCAGTCTCGTTAATGCAAATTCCATGATTCAGTGCCAGTGGAGTCGAAAGCGGCTTCGAACTATCCATTTCAAACTTCTTGAGAATGTCGTGAACATACTTTGTCTGATGAATGAATATGCCGTTTGGTAACTGATCGACCTGTAATTCGAGGAAGAGTTTCATTTCACCCATGGAGGACATCTCGAATTTCTTCTTCATGTCTTTTTGAACTCTTTGCAAAGACTATCATCTGTAGAACCGAAAATGATATCATCCACATAGATTTGTATAATGATTAGATGATTTCCGACTTCTCTGGTAAACAAAGTACTATCCACTGTGCCTCTTGTAAAGCCATTTCCAACGAGATGTTGCGATAACGTCTCGTACCAAGCTCTCGGGGCTTGGTGTAACCCGTATAAGGCTTTGTCTAGGAGATAAGCTTTATTATTGTTCAGCGGATCGATGAACCCCGGTGGTTGGCCGACGTACACTAGTTCGCGAAGTTTACCGTAGAGAAATGCAGATTTTACATCCAACTGGTACACCTTAAATCCTTTCCAAGCTGCGAATGCGAGGAAAATGTGGATAGATTCTAATCGTGCAACCGGTGCATATGCTTCTGTGTAATCAATACTCTCTTGCTGATGGAATCCTTTGACAACCAACCGAGCTTTGTTTCTGACTATTACACCCCGATCGTCCCTTTTGCACTTGAAGACCCACTTTGTATCAATAGCTTTCTGATTTGGTGGTAAGTCTACAAGCTTCCAAACACCCAATTTTTCGAACTGTAACAGTTCCTCTTGCATTGCTATCACCCAGTTCTCGTCACCAAGCTTCATTAATAGTTTTTGGCTCTATTTGAGAAATGAAACATGAATAGTAGCAGTAGTCTTGAGTTGGAGCAACTCGGGTGTAGAAACAACTAAGTGCTTTATTGATTTGGCTTCGTGTACGCACACCAGTTTGTAATTCACCAATGATATTCGTTGAAGGATGGTAAGAATATGAATGCGGCATTACTTCGCTAGGAACATCAACTGGCTTGCTGATTCAGACATTCAGATCAACGTTCATTCACGTTAGGTGCACTTGATGAAGCTTCGTTCTGATTTCTCGAGTTAGCAGATTGATTCAACATGTTGGATATCTGTTCAACTTCTTTATCTGATGAGGATTCATTATCAGCATCAAATGTCGGCGCTTCATCTGAATCAGAATTCTGATTCTAAGGCATACTTGGCACTGTTGTTGTATTTCCTGGTTCAGAAGATTCATTCGATGGATTTATAGCAGGTGTTACTACTTCTTCAGAAATGTTTTCAATTTGAACACCGCTATTACTTGGACCTGCTTCGAAGATGAAGTATCCAACGTGGGTTGATTAACCACAATTGGTCTAATGATTTGCTCTTGATTTGCTAAGTGTTGAAGATAATATACGCTATAATTTCTTCTTCAGACGGTTCTTCCGGTAAGTCGAATGACTTCCAAAGATCTTGATAGTTAAACAACCATGCGTCGCCTCTTCTTTGGATAGGATCCATATAGTTAAAGCAATCCAAATGTGGTGCTTCAATTACCTTTCTCAACGAGGGAATATATACTCTTCTAAGCGAACTCGCATACCCGACAAAGAAACCTTCAAGCGATTTGGCTCCAAATTTACCATCTTGATCGATTACAGTACATGGCGCACCAAATGGCTCTAAAAACTTCAATTCGGTTTCCGTCGGTTGATCATTTCAAAACATGTCTTCTTCGTTGGTTTAACAGTTAAGACTCTGTTTAGTGTTAGCAAGCCCTGCAACCACCTCATTCCAGAAACTGACGGGAAGTTTAGAATCCACAAGCATAGTTCTTGCTGTTTCAATTAAGGTACGATTCTTCCTCTCAGCTCACCATTTTGTTGCGGAGTATAGGGTGCACTAAATTCGTGAGAATCCCCTTGGCGTTGCAAAATTCTTTCATCTTATTATTCTTGAATTTTGTGCCGTTGTCACTGCGGATTCGTCTAACAGGAAGATGATAAAGGTTTTCTAACTTTTTGAAAAGAATCACCAAATTTTCAAATGTTTCTCTTTTGATTCTTGGAAGAAAACCCATGAATAACGTGAATAGTCATCTGTGACGACCAGGCAATATAAGTCTCCTATATGCTTCGGACATTTACTGGACCAAATAAATCCATGTGGAGACGTTCAAGCGGCAGCTTTAATTGAATTCAGAATTTTCTTTGGGTGTGACTTTTTGATCTGCTTCCCCTTTTTACATTCTAGACAGTGTGTAGGACCGATCCTCGATGCTTAGGAACCTAAATTTGATATCTAACATCCATAATAGCGGAAATATTACGTCGTGTTTACCAATAGACAAGATTTAATCAGTTAATCGTCAGTTTTATAGATCAAACGTTCTGGTTACAAATGTGACAGAGCTTCGCCTCTGAAATGCCAAAGTTACAAATGAAGTAGGCTAGCTAGGTATTTATAATTTGAGACACAAGTTCCCCCTGGGAGACACAAGTTCGGATGTTGCGCGGCCGAACATGCCTTTACATGAACTTCATGGGCGAACTTGGCTAATAAATCATAAATACTTCGTATACCTAGCCTATTCAGCTCTACACTATACAAACTCGATATAAGACTAAGACATAGACATTATGCACCAACAGACTCCCCCTTGGATATCGTCTTCGTCTTGTATCAGTCTTCAAAACTCTATTTCCATATAAACATTAACGTACACGACCGAAGAAGTTCTTGAACGGCTTCCTTCGTAGTTCTTGCTTTGGATCAGGCATTTGATCATTTGGCGGTGGTCTTTTAAAGTTAGCCATTCTTAGCGAACTTTCCTTACCGTTTTTTTCCATTCTTTCTTTAATCACCTCATTTCTGGTTTCTTCTTTTAGAAACTCAACTCTCTCCAGATCCCTCCACTTTGTTTGCCACATTTTTCTAGAATTTACTTCACGTGCATAACAAACGTTCACAACCTTTTGAAACTCCATAGCTTGTACCTTTTCACGTTCTTCAAAAACAATCTTGTTGTAGAACAAGGTTTGATATCTTCTTTCGAGCAATTCACAAGCCCATCGTTTCCTCCATAAACCTCTCATTCCCTGATAACCCATCACTTCAACCTGTTCCTTAGCAATATCCAGATGATCTTCAAATTTTAACACGATCACCGCTTCACAAGTAGCTGGATCTATCTGCCACCACTTGAATAAAGGATAGAAGTTGTGTTCAATCGGCATAAGTGGCATATTCCTCATGGCTCTAGGACATTTCAAATAAGTTTTATTTCCTGTACCTATGATTAACTTGTCTTGAATAACGCTTCATATTCCAACTAGCTTCGTACTAATCATCTCACACATGATCTATTGCTTCATATGATAGTAACATTCACTGTTGTATACTTCATATCCAGTCGAATGTTTTGAATCAGCAAGATATTTGAAGTATTGCACTCCAAATTCCCTTTTGATTGCATATACGTTGAGCTCTTTAAACCATCCCCAACTCAGTATATCTCCCAAAGAAACATCTTTATCTCTGGTGAAGAATGTAGTGGACATCAAAACTTACTTTCACGTGGCATCTCCCTGAACTAGGACTTTTTCGCTTCAGCTATCACATCTTTGGTCATCGGCTTAGGAATCTTTCCTTCTCGTAACGCTTCAGCAATCTTATCTTTAATCATATCTTCATCAAGTTGTTTGTACATCTCTTCAAATGTAGGAAAACTTTCTGAATTTTGACCGACGTACATAACTTTCTGATCTGATTCATCATCTGAGGACCAATCTTCAACTATCACTCGATTGTACTCATCAGCTTCAAACCTTTCTCTCATACTGATACTCTTTTGGTTCAAATGTGTTAACATTCATAACTTCCTCAAAGTCAAACTCTAATTTCTCAGCTTCAAATTCAACTAGTCTCGCCAAATCTTCTTTCGAATAATTATGTACAAACTCACCTTCTTCCACATTGTGTTCCAACATTAGCATTAAAGACTTCGTGGGTACTGCAGTCACAGGCTTCGCAGAACGATCAATATCTTACAAATCTATATCATCTGAAGGTCCTGTCTTCCCTGACTCCCCCTGACTTTTATCTTCCATCCTATTCGACTCGTCGTTCATAAGATCAGAAAAATCAAACTCATCAGATACTTTGGCTTCAGTGATCTTTAAACCTGTACCTCCCTGATCAAAATCATCACCACCTTGATCGTAATCATCGTCTTCATCACCAACATTCCAATCCTCGTAACCTTCTTCCTCTTCATCCTCTTTATTATCTTTTTCAGCTTCTTCATTGCCTTTTTCTTCAGAAACAATAATAGTATCAGAAGGCTTGACAGATTCGTCAACCTTTGGAATTTCAGACTCAAAAGCTTTCGAAACATCTTCAGTTGGTTTCTCAGGAACATCAGAAGACTTCTCAGCAGTCTCAGAAGATTTAGGGGCTTCACCCTCAACATGCTTTCCTTTACCACTTTCAGCTAATTCTTTCTCAGCACGCTCTTTTGCTTCCTGACGATCCAGATGATCGTATTCAACAATGAAATTAATGTTCAGATTGTTTGCTAACACTTTCTGCAATCTGTTGAATCTTCGATCGTTCAATGCTTGGATAGTCTTTAGATCTGCAATCTGAGTCTGCAATTTCTCATTCGCGTTTTTCAAACTTTGAATTAGTGCTTTGAAATACTCCCTTTCATGCTCTAAACCTTCACTTTGTCGTCAAGTAATTCCTTTTCAACCTCGCTTTGATTCCTCTTTTTAACAAGCTCAACCTTTTCAATCTTATTCTGTGCAACTTTCTCTTCTAACGCCTTCACGCGCTTCTCTAGCATCACAAAATTAGATTCTGGGAAAAACTCATCCAAGTCTTCAAGACTGATTGGACCATGTGGCATATCACAAACAGATTTCCCCTTGGTATCTTTGGTGTTGAATCTTTAGGTGTTGCAGTTTTCGGTGTTGACTTCTTAGGAGTAGAACTTTCAATATTTGAAGTCGTCGGAGCAACAGGTGATTGGATGACAGGAACTTCAACAAAATCAGACACAGGAGGTTCTTGTGTAACTCCTAGCCTTTCAGTTTCAGCATGAACAATAACAGGAGGTTCTTGTGGAGGAGGTTCTTGTGTGACTCCTTTCTCCTGAGCACTAGAAGGTTCTTGTGTGGCTTCTGTGCTTTTCCACTTGCTTTTGTACCTCTTTGCTCACAGCTTTCTGATCTATCTTTGCTTTTCTTTTACCTTTGCTCTGAGGTGACCCTGTAGTCTTCTTTGAGATTTCGATTGCTGGGAGACTTTGTACGACTTAGGCTTTTTCTTTGATCTCTCCTCGTCAGACCTTTTTCAGTGTTAGGATCAAAATCTGCATCCAACTCTCTTTCCTTTTCTGCTCTAATCTCCGCCTCAGTCTTTTCTCGCTCTTTGGCAGGAATTTCTTTATCAGAATCATCTTCATTTTCAGAAGTAGCAGAAATAACATCATCTTGAGTCATTTTCAAAATTTCTTGACTCTCAATAACAACTGCAGCGCTCGATCCAGCAGCTGCTTCAACATTTTCAGGTTCATCCTCGTCGAAAGCATAGTTTTGAATTTCTTCACAGCACGTTTCTTTTTAAGCTTATCAACTTCTGCCTTTAAAAACCATTCGCTCCTTGCCTTTGGTTTGAAATCTTTAAACCATTATTGCTCAGCTTTAAGCTCTTTCACGTCATCGCTACATCCTTTCTCCACTTGTTATCAGGTGGCGAGATATAATTTGAATCTTTTATAGCTCCAAACACTGGTTTCAGCAACAGGAGCTGAAGCTTGCTTCTGGAACTTGATTAGCTTCTTTACTTTTGTTTCATCAATATGAACAAGATACAACACATCATTTAGATCTCGTGCAATGTTGGCATACTTCTCGTCAATCAACATCTGAACAAATCTCGGATATAGGCATAGCCTTGAATCTTCCATGTTCTTCGACATGTGAGTGAAAACTAACTTAGAAACATTGAACGCTTCTTCAGAATAAGCGTCGTTGCCATGCTAGCCAAATAGTCTTGAACATCATCTAATCCGGCTTTACGATGGCTGAATGTGTGAATTAGAGCATGCATCAAAACTTGTAGGGGTTTGGCACTTCCCCTTTCTTCAGCTCGGTTTGTTCACGCTCCCTTATAACCCATACAAAGAAACAACCATGCACATCTTCTCGTCTAAATGAATCAGATCGTCTTCATTATCTTTGAATTCCAGAATCCGTCGAATATCGTCTTCAGTCACAGAAATTGGTTTAACTTCATTTCCAACTTGTACTGTTGAAGTGATTGTCTTCTCGTCAGCACTAAGGCTTCATTCATCCAAAAGTGAACGATGTGTGATCGATATGATACTTGTCGCTCTGTAATAGCTCGGCGAATATGGCTTTCCTCAGAAACTTAATATACTTTCGTACTCCTTCATGACGGACAGATAGATTTGTCAAGCATAATGCACGTATTGTGAGTTTTGGAGAGCTCAACAGAGATTACATGCACTGGTACCTGTGCCTGAAAAATGACGCAAAACAATTAGCACGCTTTTCGAGAAAAATTTCAAAAATTTTTACACTTATATCAAGTTCGGGCGAACTTGATTAGTGTTACAACATTCTACCTAAGTTCGCCCGAACATGTATAAACACATGTTCAATCATTGAATGATAAGTTCGGGTGAACTTATATTAACAACATTCAGTTTTTCAAGATCCAAGTTCGGGCGAACTTCCACATGATATTCAAAACCAAATACATAAAGTTCGGTCGAACATATCTCAATTCTCTTTATTCAGTTTTTGGACAAGTCCGGTCGAACTTGACAACAAGTTCGGCCGAACTTGTCATCTTCTCCAAAGACCAACTTGTTCAAAACAATTAAACAGTCATTTCACTTCAATCAAAACATGTTATACGGTCAATTTTATGTGTAGATTAAGGATCTATGTTCAATTTTAACCAACAACCTAGATCTAATAGATTTTAAGTTTTTTTATCTAGTTTCATTCATTACTGGTCCAAACACAGTTCAATGAACAAATCTCACCTCAGCCATGGTAATTGGTGTGCTAATCAAACCAAAAACCGACTTAATTTGGGTAGCGTAACGGTGTGAAATTGCCAAAATCGTTCAAATTCTCTCAAAGCTCAAGTTCGCTCAGAGAGTGTGTGTTTGCTGATAAGTGAGTTCGGCCGAACTTGATTGGTATTTATACCAAGTCAAGCTCGGGCGAACTTGCTAATCCCAACATGAAAGCCCAGTCAAGTTCGGACGAACTTAACTATAAAACAACACAGCCATACTTTAGCAAGTTTGGTCGAACTTGCTTGTTTGATAAACCTGATTTGTTTAGCAAGTTCGGCCGAACTTGCCAAATCACAATTTTAACTTTTTCAAATTTTCATTTTTGACCCCTGAACTTTCCAACTTTTTATCAGTTATGAAAATCCACTCAGTTGACCAAGTCCAAGCTACTGACCTTGGTTAACTGATTTGTCTGCCGAGTCCAAGTTAATGATCCCGGTTTGAACCGTTACGAACAAACTGTTGATTTTTTAAAATCAAAGTTTCAAATGAACTTTTTACGTTTTGACTTTTTCAGATTTAACAGATTAGCTCCCAGCCGTTGTCAAAGAGATTCCCACAGTTCTAACATATTATCAGACTTCGAAGATACGTTTTCCAACATTGGTTTGCTGAAAACAAATGTAAAAATAAAATCTTTTTGTATTTTTGTAAGTTTATGCTAAAACTCACCAAAAATCTTTTTGATTTTAATCTGTAAAGCTGAAATACTATGTACAGAACAATGTAAACTATGTACAAACATATTTTTGTGAATTCGTGTCTAAGGATCATATCAGTTGATTGAAGACATATCACCAGTACCGTTGACCTTTAAATGACTTTAAGTTTTAAACCCGTTTACCTAGATTGTTGATATGTTTGTCCACTTAAGCTTTCCACATTTCTCAACTGTTTCAAGATATGTTAAGGTAGAATTCATGATACTTGACTTATCTGTGGTTCCCACTTCTTGAATATACTCCCGTATCCAGATTCCCTAGATTTCATCTTACAGGTGAATATAGCGTAATTGATATCTGTATCTGGGTTGTGCGAGACCTTTAGAGCTCAGGTTAGTACTACCGTACATACAAAGAGATGAAGGCTCGTCTTTAAGGTGTGTTCCACTTAAGGAATCTTTTTAGCATTGCAAATGATTAGATCTTTTGATTCTTTTCAATATTGCATGCAGTTTGGAGGTTTATAGCGAAAGTATTATAGAAGTTCTAGGCCATTGCTTCCACAAAATCAGAAGAACTTGTATAATACCCCAGATATCAACTATCTATAAAGACCTCGTATCTCAGAATCAGGCAATCTTTCAAACGAAATTTTTGGAGTACTAAGTCCATATATCCAAGATGTGTTAATCCACAAGATTAAGCAGTTGGAAAATTTAGTTTATATCTCGAAAACAGTTTACTGAACGTGTTAAGCCTATCGACACATCCACAGTAAGACTCTTTATCACTTTTAAAACTTTACATATTCTTTAGCATACTGTGATAGTCCACTGATGTACTATCATTTCCTTTTATGACACTAAACTCTTTTTGTCCTTTTCAATGTTTTTGTACATTTTGAATTTTTATATGTTTTTGGATTTTAAAATTTTCAAATTTTTTGTATTTTCTCTAACATTTCTCCCCCTAAAATCAAAAACATCTTTTTTGGATTTTAGTTTTATTAAAATTTTAAAGTAGAAAGATATTTACAAACCAATGTGGATCACGTGAACTCGTCGTCCGATCCGTATTCAACCTCAGCGTCCGCACCTGTCAGCAAATTTTTCATACTGTTAATTCTCAGCAAGTATTTAAACCGTGACGAAGAATATGGTTTGGTATAAAAATCAGCCTTTTGTTCGTCGGTGTGGATTTTTTCTATTCACGCCAATTTCTTTTCGTAGAAATCATGAATGAAATGATAACGAATTTCAATGTGTTTTGTGCGTGAGTGATGAACCAGATTTTTAGTTATATCTATGGCTGCCTTGTTATCAACATACATCGGAGTGTCTAGAAATTACAGAACCAAAGTCTCTCATCTGCTGTTGAATCCACAGAATCTGTGAACAACAGCTGGAGGCCGAGATATACTCAGCTTCACAGGTAGAGAGAGCGACCGTAGTCTGTTTCTTACACTGCCATGTTACCATTCTTGTTCCGAAGAACTGGCATCCCGCTGTAGTTGATTTTGAGTTCAACTTATCTACACCAAAATCAGAATCAGCATAGCATGTGAGGTCGAAATTGTCGTTCTTCGGGTACCACAAGCCGGTGCTTGGGCATACTTTCAGGTATCTGAAGATTCGCTTCACAATCTGCATGTGTAAGATCCTCGGGCTTGACAGATATCTCGCGCATAGGCAGGTTGGATACATAATATCTGGGCGGGATGCCGTCAGATACATCAGCGATCCAATCATCATCTATATAACGTCTCGTCAACTTTGGCTTCAGTCTCGTAAACGCAAATGCCGTGATTTAGAGCAAGAGGCGTAGATAAAGGCTTCAAGCTTTCCATTCCAAACTTCTTCAAGATGTCGTGAACATACTTAGTCTGATGAATGAAAATACCATCTGGAAGCTGATCTACTTACAAACCAAGAAAGAACTTCATTTCGCCCATCGAGGACATTTCGAATTTCTTTTTCATGATTCCCTCAAACTCCTTGCAGAGACTATCCTTTGTAGATCCAAAGATGATGTCGTCAACGTAGATTTGAACAATAATCAGATGGCCATCAACTTCTCTGGTGAAAAGAGTACTATCCACAGTTCCTCTGATAAAGCCGTTTCCAACGAGATGTTGCGATAACGTCTTGTACCAAGCTCTCGGGGCTTGGTGTAGACCACAAATAGCTTTATCCAGTAGGTACGCTTTCTTCTTGTTGAGTGGATTGACAAACCCCGGTGGTTGTCCAACATACACCTTCTCGCGTAATTTGCCGTACATAAAAAGCCGATTTGACATCCAATTGATAGACCTTAAATCCTTTCCATGAAGCGAAAGCTAGAAAAATTCGAATAGATTCCAAGCGAGCTATTGGTGCATAGACTTCCGTGTAGTCTATCCCTTCCTGCTGGTGAAATCCCTTGACAACAAGCCTAGCTTTGTTACGAACAATAACCCCTCTATCATCACGTTTACACTTAAAGACCCATTTTGTATCAATTGCTTTCTGATTTTCTGGTAGGTCTTCAAGCTTCCACACACCCAACTTTTCAAACTGCAATAATTTTTCTTGCATTGCTTGTACCCAATTTTCATCGGCCAAAGCTTCATTAACTGTTTTTGGCTCAATCTGAGAGATGAAACATGAATAAAAGCAATAGTTCTGGGTTGTAGCAACGCGTGTGTAGAAACAACTGAGTGCTTTATTAATTTTCCCTCGAGTTCTAACACCAGTTTGAAGTTCTCCGATAATATTTGTTGACGGATGATAGGAATATGATCGCGGCAATTCCTCACTTGGAACATCTACTGAGTTTTACTGATTCGTGATGTTGAGATCAACAACCAATTCAATGTTTGGAGAGCTTGATGAAGCTTTATTTCTGTTGTTTGGGACTGCAGATTGATTAAGAAGACTTGTTATCTGCTCCACTTCTTCATCTGAAGAAGATGATTCCCCATCAGCATCAAATGTTGGTGCTTCATCTGAGTCAGAATTTTGATTCTGAGGCATACTGGGCTCCGTTGTTGCATTCACTGGTTCAGTAGAGGCATTTGTTGGAAAAGTAGCAGGTGTTGTTAATGTTTCAGAAACATTTTCAGCAAGAACACCACTTTTGCTTGAACTTGCGCCAGAAGAGGATGGATCCAACGTGGGTTGATTAACCACAATTGGTCGAACAATTTGTTCTTGATTCGCTGGCTGGTGAAGGTAGTATAACGCTGCAACTTCTTCGTCATTCGGTTCTTCGGGCAAGTCAAATGACTTCCGAAGGTCTTGATAGTTAAACAACCACGTGTCTCCTTTCCTTTGAATAGGATATGTGTAGTTGAAACAATCCACGTGCTGTGCTTCAATAACCTTTCTCAATGAAGGAACATATACTCTTCTCAACGGACTCGCATATCCGACAAAGAAACCTTCAAAAGATTTAGCTCCGAATTTGCCATCTTGGTCTATTACAGTACATGGTGCACCAAATGGTTCTAAGAACTTCAAATTTGGCTTCCGTCGGTTTATCATCTCAAAACATGTTTTCTTTGTTGGTTTGACAGTGAGAACCCTGTTTAGCGTGTAGCAAGCCGCAACAACCGCTTCACTCCAGAAGCTGATAGGAAGTTTAGAATCTGCAATCATGGTTCTCGTAGTTTCAATCAAAGTTCTGTTTTTCCGTTCAGCTACTCCATTTTGCTGTGGAGTACAGGGAGCACTAAACTCGTGCAGAATCCTTTTGCACTGCAGAATTCCTTCATTTTGTTATTCTTAAACTCTGTGCCGTTGTCACTTCTAATGCGTCTGACCGGCAGATGATAAAGGTTCTCGAGTTTCTTGAATAGAATAAGCAAGTTCTCGAACGTTTCGTCTTTTAATTCTTGAAAGAATACCCACGAATATCTCGAATAGTCATCTGTCATGACCAAGCAATATAAGTCTCCTGAGATGCTTCGAACGTTTATAGGACCAAATAAGTCCATGTGGAGACGTTCTAATGGCAACTTGATTGAGTTTAGAATTTTCTTTGGATGAGATTTCTTGATCTGCTTTCCCTTTTTGCATTCCAAGCAATGATCAGACATCTGAAAACTTAGAAGATTTACGCCTTCTACAAGATCATTATGAACCAAGAAATTCATTTTTCGAAAATGAATATGCCCCATCTTTCGATGCCAAAGAATAGAATCTTTTTCAGTAGCCTTTGACACAAAACATTGTGCTGATTTTGATGAAGTGGTAGCGACACCCATACCAAGAACATATAAATCATTCTCTCGAGGTGCTCGCATTAGAATCCACTCATCTGGTATTTTGAATCCCGGCTTCAAGATAATACACTCCTTGTCGTTGAAATGGACTGTGAATTTCTTGTCACAAATCTACGATATACTCAGAAGATTGTTCTCAAGTTCTGCAATATAGTTCACGCGATCAAATGAAACTACGCCATTGGAGAGTTTTCCCTCGGCGAATATCCTTCCACCTTGATTTCCTGCAAATCCAACATATCCACCATTGATAGCTTTAATGTCGAATAGCAACGCCTTCATTCCGTCATATGCCTGGACGCTCCACTATCCAAAATCCACTTAGAAAGTACGGATCTCTGGAGTCCCTGCACATTTTAACAATCTATTTAAAAAGCGAGACCCAAGCCTTTTTGGTCTTGGGTTGAATTGGATAACCATCATCAAAATCAAATTCACATTCATCCGCATAATCGAATCCATGCTTATCTACAGAATAAACTTCACATTCTTCATCTGAATTTTCTAATGATGTTTATGTTTGAAAACTTTACCGTCATTTTATCTTTTGAATTGTTACCACTTGTATTTTTAACAGTTTCAGATGTGGTTTCAATTATGATTTCAGATTTTGATTCTTTCTTGCTATCACTAGTCTTAACAGGCTCAGACTTAGTGATTTCAGGTTTAGATTCTTCGTGTTATCAGTCTTTACTAGCTCAGACGTAATAACACCAGATGTTGTTGACCTTTTCTTGGTAATCCAGGCTTGAGATTTGATATTAGCCTTCTTGATATAAATATTGTTTTCGTTTGCCCTAGAAGTTTCTCCTTTTTCAAAAGTAGAATTCTCAAACCTCTTTTCTATTTTAGGTTTAACTTCTGGAAAAGATTCATTTCTTTTCAAAATCTTGATTGGTTTTTCAAACTCTGGATACCTTGGTTTTACAACATTTGATTATCTTCTTCGAGGATAAGCCGGTTTTGATTTCAGACATTGTCGTGCAATATGACCCATTTCATTGCACTTGAAACATGTCCGATTATCAAGTGGATGTCCTTTAGTGGGTGGTTTTACCCCACTTGATGTTTTGGCACCACTTGTAACCTTGGCTTTATCTCGAATTTCTTTCTCCTTTTTAAACTCATCATTTGATTGTTTACCAATCAAACTCTCGTCGTAAACCGTGTTTGTCCCATATACAAAATTCATGTTTTTGTTTTTATATTCATGAAATGGTGACACTTTCTTTACTGGTTCATCTGATTCTTCTAAACCCAACCCTGCTCTCCAGTTTTCCGGATGATCACCACCATTCCTTTGGTAGTTGTTCTTTTAGGTTTGGAATAGAAATTTTGTTCGTTAATTTCCAATTCCTCTAATGTGACTTCCACGAGTTTAAAGAATTTATCAAGCAATTCTTCCTTCACATTCTGAATCGGGAAGCTATCATCAAAGTATAGTCTACCTGAATCCTTAATTTTGTACATTACAACATTAGGATCATCACTTAGACCATCCTTTGACGACTTATCGTCATTTTCAGACTGTGAATCGGAATTCTTTGAACTCGAGTCGGCGCTTTTGAAGTTGCCGTCATCAGAATCCCTTAGAACATTTTCAACCACTTTGTTAACCACAGCGTTGTTATCATCATCAGATTTTGCATAGATTATATCAATATTCTCTGGCAACTCATCTTTTTTCTCAGAAAGTAACTCAACGTTGAGTGCCTTATCCATCCCGTCTGCGGTTTTGTGACAGTACTTCTCGCAAAGGGGTGGAGGAACATTGCTATATTCTTTGCCAGTTTTCTTTTTAGGTTTTTCTTCCGTTGAGATTGTCGGAAGAATGTGATCAACAACATATGCATTTGTGGTATAACTTCTCAACAATGTTGGACTCTTTAAGTTTCGGTTATCATGTCTTGAAGTTGTTGTTTGGTTTCAGCAATGGTGTTAATGTAGGTGTTAATTGCCCTTTGTTTATCCATTACTAATCCACTCAACATCCTCATATTATGATGTTGTTCGATTTTATTTCTGTCGAGTCTGCCATAATCATTTTTCATTTTGTCATACGCTTCTTTCATTGTGCGATAATCGTATTTTAACAATTCGTTATGCACATTGTTTTCAGCGATGGTTTTTGATTTTTCAGCGCATTCGACACAAGGTTCAGTACATTTTGTACAAGGTTTCTCAACCTCAACAACTTGTACTTTGACAACTTCTTTCTCGACAATTTTTACCTCTAGACCTACCTTGGTTAGATTCGCCATTAAAGCTTTATCTGCCATGTCCTTGAGGTCTTCTTCTTTCACTTCTTGAGTGACATCAATGATCACTTCATCAATCTTTTTCTCCTCACCCACTTGTTCTTTCGAGCTCCCATCAAAATGACCTGCAAAACTATCACAAGAATTAGAGGATAAAACTCCTTGTCTCTACATATGGATATATTCCTCTTCTTCCTGCTGTTGATGCCAGTATTGTTCCAGAAGAGCTTGTTCGATAGCTGTTGCTTCTGTTGCTGCCGCTGCTTCCTCTGCAGAATTATCTTCAACTATCTCTGCCATCAAAGCAACTCTGGTCTTTTTCCCAAGGTAAGAATTCCAATTAAAACCATCATCACCATAGCTTTCTCAGTGGTGCTATTGTCAGGTTTTTCTTAGATTTCAACCTGAGTTTTCTTCGGAAATGGTTTATATTGAAGTGCCCTTTGTAATATTCATTTCCTCCTCCGAAAGGACTTTGATTTCCGGTTGCTTCGGTGTTCTTACACTCTCTTTTAAAATGCCCCTTTTGACAGCATTTAAAGCACGTGACTTTGGTTTTGTCAAAACCCAATTTGTTGCTGGAATTTCCTATGTCACGGCCTGTGAGTGCAATGAACTTTGTCACTCTCCTGATGATCAAAGCTAAGGACCATTTGATGTCCATTAGTTTGAGTTCTTCCTCGTCTACCTGGTCATAATCTTCTGCGGTCATCTCGGGGTTTCCGATCTTACCGGCAACAAGACATTCATAAGATTCTAATACGGTAGCAAGTAGTGACATATGTTGTTTTGCAACTTGTTCTGAAACAACATTGTTCAAATTCACTACGATGTTGCATTTATATACATTTGGATCAGAACTTTGTTGTTGATTCTGATTCGCTTGGCTTTGATAAGTTGAATTTGAACCAGTGCTTGAGTAAGAACTTTGAGGACTCTGATCATACTGAGGTTGTGATTGATTCTAATTCTGTGGAGAAGCATTCATGTTTGCACTAAAAGTCGTCTGAATTTTAGGACTTGAAATACTATCTAGCATTCCGGCTTTGTAGTACAGACCGACGTCTTGAACAACATTAGTGTTTTTTGACTTCGCCATCTTCAGAAGTTCCATTTCGTGGCCTTCGAGTTTATCGATAAACGTCGACAACTTGAAAAATTCCCACTTATCACTGTTCTTTAGAACCATCAAATACGTAGTCCATTCAGCCTCTGGTAGTGCGTCAGCAAGTTTGTCGATGTATTCTTGTTATGTCTTTTCGAGACCGTGTCTTCGCATTTGCACTTTAAGATGACAGAAACGCTCGATCATTTGCTTTATGGTCTCATTATTTAGCATAGTGAAGATATCGAACTCTTTCAGGATAAGTGCCTTTTTGCTTTTGATCATTTCGGCACTGCCTAGATACTTCTTCTGTAGTGACAATCAAAGATCTCTTGCAGTAGCATACTCTGGTAGCAAAATCAGGATATCTTCTTTGACAGACTGTTGGATGAGACTGATCATCTTTTTCTCGTCGATATATTCTTCTTTTTGAACCGTCGAGTAGTTGTACTTTTCAAGAACTCGTTGAATGTTCATCTACCGGAACAGTGTAGCCTCTTTCAATTGACACCCAGCCAGCGAAGTGCATGGCATGAACCCAATAGGTAAATTTCTCTTTCTATGCTTCGTACTCGTCCATGCTCATCAGCTTGGGGTTTGACAGTCGTTTCCATTTCATTATCAAGATTGACTTGATTGATCACATTGGCATTTGACGAACTAGCTCCGGACATAAAAGCTGTTAGTTGATCCTCCATTGTGAATAACGAAACGTGTACTCTGAAAATTTTCAAAAACTTTGAATACAATTAGTCCTACTACAAGTTCGATCGAACTTGTAGTAACAAATGAAGAATTTTCAGATTTTCTAAAAAGTCGGTCGAACTTGTTAGATTTGTTTTGAAAACTTTGCTTAAAGTTCGGTCGAACTTGAGACAGAAATCCAACAGAACTTCGGGCGAACTTATTTTCAAGAATTTGATAAAAATCTAGTAAGTTCGGGCGAACTTACTTAAAGTTTCTTTGAAATTTACACAACTTCGATCGAACTTGATGTAAAATCAATGAAAAATTGTGTAACTTCGAGCGAACTTAGCTGAAATTTCTTCACAAACTACTCAAGTTCGGGCAAACTTGCTAAAAAATCACTTGAAAAGTGATGTTTTAGACAAGTTGGGCCAAACATGGCCAACAAGTTCGATCATGAGGGTATTCAAAAACATGGTTTTTTTTCGAAATTTTGACATGAATTCGGTTGAATTTGGTCTCCAATCTTTCAAGGGTTTATCTTTGTTGTATTTACATGATATATTCAAAATTCAATAGATTTTGACCGTGAATTCTTTATTTTATGTTCAAAAGTTAAGAAAAAAAGAAGAATGGAGTAGAAATAGAAGTGTTCTTGTCTTGATACTATCAAATCAGGTTGTTCTAGCTCTAATACCACTTGTAGGACCGATCCTTGATGCTTAGGAACCTAAATTTGATACTAACGTTCATAATAGCAGAAATATTACGTCGTGTTTAACAATAGACAAGATTTAATCAGTTAGTCGTCAGTTTTATAGATCAAACGTTCTGGTTACAAACTGACAGAGATTCGCCTCTGAAATGCCAAAGTTACAAATGAAGTAGGCTAGCTAGGTATTTATAGAGACACAAGTTCGCCCCTAGGAGACACAAGTTCGCCCGAACTTGCCTATGCAAGTTCGGCCGAACTGCCTTTACATGAACTTCATGGGCGAACTTGGCTAATACAATCATAAATACTTCGTATACCTAGCCTATTCAGCTCTAGACTATACAGACTCGATATAAGACTAAGACATAGACATTATGCACCAACACAGTGATCGGTCATATGGAAGCTCCGTAAGTTCACACCTTCTACCAGATCATTATGAACCAAGAAATTCATTTCTCGCAAATGAATGTGCCCCATCTTACGATGCCAAAGAATAGAATCTTTCTCAGTAGCCTTCTTCACGAAACATTGTGCTGATTTTGATGATGTGGTAGCGATGCCCATATCTAAGACATATAGATCATTCTCGCGCGGAGCTTGCATCAGAATCCACTCATCAGGTATTTTGAAACCCGACTTCAAAATAATACATTCTTTGTCATTAAAATGCATCGTGAACTGTTTGTCGCAAATCTGCGATATGCTCAGAAGATTTTTTTCCAGCTCTGCAATGTAGTTCACACGATCAAATGAAACTACGCCATTGGAAAGTTTTCCTTCGGCGACTATCCTTCCACCCTGATTACCAGCAAATCCAACATATCCGCCGTTGATAACTTTTATGTCGAAAAGAAGAGCTTTCATTCCCGTCATCTGCCTGGATGCTCCACTATCCAAAATCCACTTTGAAAGAACGGATCTTTGGAGCCCCTGCACATATTAAAATCTAGTTAAACAGTGTGACCCAGGCCTTTTTGGTCT
Source organism: Scalesia atractyloides (assembly GCA_947069175.1). NCBI lineage: Eukaryota > Viridiplantae > Streptophyta > Magnoliopsida > Asterales > Asteraceae > Scalesia > Scalesia atractyloides. The sequence continues at coordinate 25,962,257 of CAMTDV010000021.1, forward strand.
TGGGTTTTGGATAGAAAGCTTGGTAATCATCTTCATAATCTCCATCTGAACCTCCACTGTCATTTACATTTTCAAAATTTTCTTTCTTTTTGCCTTTTGAAGATGCATTACCGTTTGTAGATTTGAAAGTTTCGGATTTGGTCTTAGATTTTGATTCTTTCTTATTATCAGTCTTAACAAGCTCAGACTTGATAACATCAGATGTTGTTGACTTTTTCTTAGCAATCCAGGCTTGTGATTTAATGTTTGCCTTTTTGATGTAAAACCTTGATTCGTTAGCCCTAGAAGTCTCACCTTTTTTGAAAGTTGAGTTTTCAAACCTCTTTTCTGTTTTAGGTTTAACTTCAGTTTTGATTCATTTCTTTTCAAAATTGTTACAGGTTTTACAAACTCTGGTTGCTTTGGTTTCACAACTGAAGTTTCTTTTCTTCGAAGATAGGCCGGCTTAGATTTCGGACACTTGCGTGCAATATGACCAACTTCACTTGAAGCAAGTCCAGATTATCATGTGAGTGTCCACTAGTGGGTTTACACATGCGGCTTTGGCCTTATCTCGAAGTTCTTTTGTTTCTTAAATTCATCGTTTGATTGTTTTCCGATCAAACTCTCCTCATGAACCGTGTTCGTCCCATAAATGAATTTCATGTTTTTATCTTTGTACTCATGAAATGTGACGTTTTCTTTTAGGTTCATCAGATTCCTCTAATCCCAACCCAGCTCTCCGGTTTTCCGGATGATCACCACCATTTCTTCGGTAGTTATTGTAATTTCTTTTGGGTTTAGAATAGAATTTCTTTTCATTCTTCTCCAATTGATGTAACTTCAACCAGTTTGAACAGTTTATCCAATTGATCTTCTTTGACGTTCCGAAATCGGAAAACTGTCATCAAAGTATAATCTATCAGATTCCTTAACCTTGTACATGACAACGTTAGGATCATCACATAGATCATCTTCCGATGATGTATCGTCATCTTCGGAGTTTGTGTAGAACTGTTCAAACTCGAGTTGGCGCTCTCAAAGCTGCCATCATCGAAATCATTCAGAACATTTTCAACCACTTTTTTAATCACCGCATTATTGTCATCATCTGATTTAGTATAGATTACATCAATGTTCTCCGGCAACTCGTTTTTCTTTTCAGATAACAACTCAATGTTGAGTGCCTTATCCATCCCATCAACAGTTTTGCGACAATATTTCTCGCATAGGGGTGGAGGAACATTGCTGTATTCTTTACCATTTTTCTTTTTAGACTTTTATCATTATCTTCCAACGAAATCGTGGGAAGTTATTGATCGATGATATAAGCGTTAGTTGTGTAGCTTCTTAAAAGTTGCTGAACACGTTCTGTTTCAATTTTCATGTCCTGGAGTTGTTGTTTGGTTTCAGCAATGGTGTTAATATAAATGTTAATTGCTTTTTGTTTATCCATTACTGTCGCTTTTAACATCCTTATAGTATCATGTTGTTCAATATTACTTCTATCGAGCCTGCCATAATCATCTTTCATTTTGTCATACGCTTCCTTCATTGTACGATAATTGTATTTGAAATGTTCAATATGTACATTGAGTTCAACGATGATTTGTGATTTTTCGGCGCATTTAGCACACTAGCTCGGTACATTTTGTGCAAGGTTTCTCAACCTCCACAACTTGCACTTTGACAACTTCCTTTACCTCCGGACCTACCTTGGTAAGATTTGCCATCATAGCTTTATTGGCACTGTCTGTGAGGTTTTCAGCATTCACTTCTTGAGCAACATCAATGACTTCTTCATAATTGATTTCTCTTGACCACTTGCTCTGAGAACTTCCGTCAAAGTTACCTGCAAAACTAGAAGTCAAGTTAGGAGATAAAATGCCTTGTGTCTTCATGTGAAGATAAGTCTCCTCTTCTTCCGTTGTTGCAGATACTGATTCCAGTAGAGCATTCTCCAGGGCTGCGTTCTCAAAAGATGTATCTTCGACGATTTCAGCCATCAATGCAACTCCGTTTTCTTCCCAACATAAGAATTCCAGTCAAAGCCATCATCCTCGTTCGAAGCAACCATTGCCTTCTCAGTATTGTTGATGTTTGGTTTTCCTGGATTTCAACTTGTGTCTTTTTCGTAAATGGTTTATACTGAATCGACTTCTTGTAGTATTCGTTACCACCTCCAAATGGACTCTGATTGCCCGTGGCTTCAGGATTTTTGCACTCTCTTGAAATGCCCTTTATGTCGGCATCTGAAACAAGTGACCTTTGTTTTGTCAAACCCTAGCTTGTTGCTTGAATTTTCTATATCTCGGCCTTGAGTGCAACAAACTTTGTCACCTTTGAATGATAGAAGATAAGGACCATTTAATGTCCATTAGTTCAAGCTCTTCTTTCGTCCACCTGATCGTTAGTCTTCTGCGGTCATTTCAGGATTGCCAATTTTTCCTGCTACCAGACTTTCATACGATTCTAGAACTATGGCGAGAAGTGCCATGTGTTGTTTTGCAACTTGCTCAGAAACAACATTGTTTAGATTGACGAAATGTTACACCTGTACACATTCGGATCAGAATTCGTTTGTTGATTCTGATTGTCTTGACTTTGATAAGAAGAATTTGAACCATTGCTTGAAAACGAAGAACTCTGTGGACTTTGATCATATGAGGATATGATTGATTTTGATTCTGCGGTGAAGAGTTCATATTTGCACTGAATGTTGTTTGAATCTTTGGACTTAAATGTTGTCTTGCATTCCGTTCTTGTAATACAGACCAACATCTTGAACAATGTTAGCATTCTTCGAGTTTGCGATCTTTAGAAGTTCCATCTCATGACCTTCAAGTTTGTGATGAATGTAGCCAACTTGAAAAATTCCCAATTCGTACTTTTTTCAAGACCATGGGGTAAGTTGTCCACTCTCCGTCAGGTAACGCATCAGCAAGCTTATCGATGTACTCTGGTTCTGTCTTCTCTAGACCGTGTCTCCTCATTTGGACTTTCAGATGACAAAAACGCCAATCATCTGTTTCATTTCTCGCCCTTCAACATGGTAAAAATATCGAATTCCTTCAAGATAAGAGCTTTTTTACTCTTGATCATCTCTGCGCTTCCTTGGTATTTCTTTTGCATGATAACCATAGCTCTCTCACAGTCGTGTATTCGGGCAATAAGACCAAAATATCCTCTTTAACGGATTGTATAATGAGACTGATCACTTTTTCTCGGCAATGTACTCGTCTTTTTGTATTGTGGTGTACTTGTACTTTTCAGAACTTGCTGATTTTCGTCTAACGGAAGACATAACCTCTCTCAATAGCCACCCAACTTTGGAAATGCATGGCTTGAACCCAATAACTGAACTTCTCGTTCCATCCTTTCGTACTCGTCCATACTCATTAACTTCGGGGTTTAACGGATGTGCCATTTCGTTGTCAAGGTTGACTTGTTGTATCACATTGGCATTGGACGTACCCACTTCTGACATAAACGCTCTCTGAAGATCATCCATAGATCGAACATACCTAACACGTTCAAACTTTGAAAATGATTAGAACAACTACAAGTTCGGTCGAACTTGTAGTGATGAATGAAGAATTTCAGTTTTAATACACAAGTTCGGTCGAACTTATGCATTTTGATTTGAAAAAGATCCTGAGAACTTCGAGCGAACATGCAATTTGAATCTTATAAGAACCTTGCAAGTACGGGCGAACTTAGCTTAAGTTTTCCTGATTTTTATCAAGTTCGAGCGAACTTGATATAATAACAATGAAAACTTATCAAGTTCGAGCGAACTTAACAAAACTTCTCTCAAAAACCCTCAATTCGAGCGAACTTGATAGAAAATCACTCAAAAAGTGAATTCCTAAGTCAAGTTCGGCCGAACTTGGCTGCAACAAGTTCGATCAAAATGGTTTTGGAAAACATGGTTTTTGCAACAATTTGACACCAATTCGTTTGATTTTAGTCTCCAAACTCTCAGGGGTTTACCTATGATGTATTTAACATGACATATTCAAATTTGGACAGAATTTGCCGTGAATTCTTCATTTTAGTGTAAAAGTTAAGAAAATAAGAAGAATGGAGTAGAATTAGAGATGTTCTTGTCTTAATATCAATCAAATCAGGCTATTCTAGCTCTGATACCACTTGTAGGACCGATCCTGTAGCATAGGAACCTAGATTTGATACCTAATGTCCATAATACGAAATATTACGATACGATTACCAAATAACAAGAATTACTCAATTAAACGTCAATTTTATTGATAAACGTCAAGTCTCCAATTGACAGAGCTTCGCTACTCCAGAGCACAAAGTTACAAATGACAAGACAAGCTAGCTATTTATAGGGAGACAAGTTCGCTGGTGGAGGATTGAGTTCGGGAGAACTTGACCTAGTCAAGTTCGGCCGAACTTTACATCTCATGAACATCACCAGCGAACTTGACCCTATTCTACATAAATACTTGATTTCGCTAGCCTGTTCATATCTAATCTATACAGACTCGATATAAGACTAAGACATAGACATTCTGCACCAACACGATACATCATTATAGAGTTACTTATCATTTTTCATTTTAAGTTTAAAGAGGTTTTGACAGACTATTGATTTACTATCATTTTCTCTTTTCCTAAGCCAGGAAACTCATTTTTGTTTTTCTCCTTTTTGACATTTTGCAATGTTTTTGAATTTTTCTGATTTGAATTTACTCCCCCTAAAATGCAAAAAGTAATTTTAAATTTTTAAATAACATCTTTTTGGATTTTCTTCAAGAAAAATATTCACAAAAATGATTTCCCGATGTGGATCAACTCATGTTTTACCTCGATGTCATTTACCAAAATTAATTTAATCAAAAATGATTTATCCAATTTTGGAAAACTGAGTTGGCATGTTGGTAATCGGTGTGGACCAAAACAACATTGATGACTTTCATATTGAAACAATCACGTGTGAGGTGATATTCGAGATCAATATGTCTGGTCAAGAAGTGTTGTACGAGATTTTAGTAAACCGTAAAGTAGCTTGAATATCGATTAACATAATATTTAATGACATAAATTCTACAAATATATTATTTATTTATTTTTATTTTAATAAAATATTAAACATTAATTAGTTGAATTAATTATTTTAAATTCAAATTTCTTTTATTCATTTTTTACTAAAACATTTGTCATTTCATAATACTTATAAGTCACTTTGGTCGGCAACATGTCGCGTCAAAATAGGTCACATAAAATGATTATTTTGGTTCAAGTCAAAATGATTTCGGTTAAAGCAGTTTTGAGTCAGGACCAATATTTAAGACAAGTCGGGTTATATGGCGTTATCCAAAAGAGCTACATTTACTATTTATATTTTTGTAACTAAATACTATATAAATTATATCTTATTTGTAATACTTTAAACTAAATTTACATTTACTATATACCTCATGGGTAATAAATAAAAATAACTTGCCAAAAGACTATTTTCAGTATCCACCTTTTAATTTTTTAGAAAAATAATTGTATTTTAAAATGTTGACACGTGACTTCAGTTTTGTTCATAAATACCTTGATTATTAACATGTATCTTCTTTTCTTTATGCATAGTCTATTTTTTTAAAAAGAAAATAAAGTTTCATAACTTCTCACAATTTTCCTTAAACAACAATCAATCAGTATAAAATTAGGGTCTGTTGTAATATCCAAACTTAAAAGGGTTTAATGTTATAAAATTTTGCTTTTAAATACATACAAAGCATATATATGTCCATACAAAACTACGAGTTTCATAAAAACTTCATAAGTTGTAAGAACCATACCCAAACAATTTTTAAAACTTCTATGATTATAGAAGTTACATAGTCCAAAAAGGAGGTTATTCAATCACTTTAATAACATTACACTAAGTCTAACAAAATACCAAATTTAACATAAGTATTCGAGTTAACAAGAGGAAAACATAAGTCTTGATATGTGTTCGGTTCTTAGTTATGCTTGACCTTCATCCGGTGTGCAATTTGATATACCTAACACGTTAATCAATCAAAGCTTTAGAATACGCAAGAAATAAATGTGTTAAACGGACCCACATAGTCAAAACTTTTAGAATAACCCATTACAAAAATATAAACAAGTCAAAACAAGCATGATCGTAGCCATACTTCCATGGGTGTATTCCTACTCTGACTCCATTTTGGTTTTTGAGCGTATTCCAGCAGAAAACATGGTTTCTGAAATGCAGCCAGAGTATCAGTACGCCCACCAGAGTATCAATACGCCCAACTTGCAGGTACCAACGTTTTTAAGCAATTCTAGGATGAATTTTAATGCCGAAAATCGTAAAAAAAACACATCCTTCAGCATCTGGGAGAGGGATTCACACCTTAATACGTATCCAAACCTTAATCCATTACCCGGTTTGCGTTTACGTTTATTTGACCCGTTTTGATATTCAAGCATTAAAGCTTAAATCATCCGTATCCTTTTCATGGGATTATTCCCCTACAACTACAACCATTAACCGGGCTTATTAGTCTTGTAATTCACGCTCCCGTTACCCGGGTTGGTTCATTTAACCCGTTTGGTTCGTTCGGGTGGAATCCATCACTTATGAACAACCAAACTTTACACACCTTTTATTTGACCCGTTCGGTTCGTTCGTGTGAAGTCCATCACTTATGAACAACCAAACTTTATACACCCTTTATTTGACTCGTTCGGTTTGTTCTTGTGAAGCCCATCACTTATGAACAACCAAACTTTATACATCCTTTATTCGAGCCATTCGGTTTGTTCTTGTGAAGTCCATCACTTATGAACAACCAAACTTTATACATCCTTTATTTAACCCGTTCGGTTCGTTCGTGTAAAGTCCATCACTTACGAATAACCAAACTTTATACATCCTTTATTTGACCCGTTCGGTTCGTTCTTGTGAAGTCCATCACTTATGAACAACCAAACTTTATACATCCTTTATTTGACCCGTTCGGTTCGTTCGTGTGAAGTCCATCACTTATGAACAACCGAACTTCATAGGTCTCACTTTCTCAACTATCTTTTCAATAAATCACATTATTAAAAAGAATAACTATGAAACATATAGTCACGTACCTTAAAGTTTATCCTTCAACCGAGCGTTCGTCCCAACTTGACTAGCCGACGCTTCACCCGTGTTGCCTAAAATGTACAACCCGATATTATTAAGACCTTCCGGTTTATAACCAAACTTAGCAATATGCTAACATATGTTCTCATTCGCATTTGGTCACACAAATAACATCGTTTAAACATTCATTTAAGCATTTTATCATACACCTTATGTGCAAGATTTTTATACTATGTTTGTTAAGCCTATTAACCAACAATAACCATGTTACACATCTCATAACATTAAAACGATTGATATATTCAATTTGCATATAAAACTCGATTCATTAAACTTCAAATACATCATTTTTCCTGATATATTTTATGTGTTCTACACATTCACCAAAACCCACTTACATACACATTGCATCTCATTCAAACACTTCGAATTAGCAATTGTTTTCATAAAATTCCACCTAGGGTTTGTTCCTAAGCTCACTTACATCATGTAACTTACATTAATTTCCACAATTCATGTAAGAGTAGAAATCTATGAACCTCATCAATTTTCATAACAATTACCAAATATCAAAATTTGACATACTTATGATTCCCTAGTGTTGGTGATCAATAATTTAAGTTCATGCAAAAGTTAGAGACCCAATTTCATTTTCGATTTGGTGATTTAAGATCATTATGGGGTTTGCCCCTTTTTTTCCTGCTCTTGATCGACATACACATACCAGTATGTGTTGTGTTTTAATTTCTTTTTATTAAAATGACTTTCCAAATTGCCTATTTTAGTCCCTCATGTTTTGCTTTTGTTATAGTGAGGGTTATTATTCATTACCTCAACTTTAGCAACATATCATTATCTAGGCTAAGTATTCCTAGTTTTTTTTATTCATAAGATTATAATCAATTTTATATATATATATATATATATGTATATATATATATATATATATATATATATATTGTTCAATATTTTGGGTGTTACAAGTCCACCCCCCTTAAAAGGGTTTCGTCCCCGAAAGGCATTTACGTACGAAAAGAGTAGGGTATAGCCTCCTCATTTCTTCTTCAGGGCTCCCAAGTGGTGTCCGATCCCTTCCGATGTTCCCATTTGATCTTTACTTGGTCAATTTCCTTGTTTCTCAAACCTTTGACTTTACGGTCAAGGATTGCAATCGGTTTAGCTATGTAGCTAGCTTGTCGTTGACTTCTATATCATCAAGTGGTAATAAGCCATCTCGTCCGCTAAGATTTGCGAAGGGTGATACGTGGAATGTGTTATGTATTCCACTTAGCTCATTTGGAAGCTCTAGTCGGTAAGCCACTTTGCTCCACTCGACCGATAATTTTGAAAGGCCCTATAAACCCGGGCTCAACTTCCCTCTTTTTCTAAATCGAATGATTCCCTTCCACGGAGATACTTTAAGCATTACTCTATCACCGATTTGAAATTCGATATACTTTCGCCTTTTATCGCATAGGACTTTTGTCGGTCTTGTGCCGCTTTTAAATGGGCCCGAACCATGTCGATCTTCTCGTTTGTGGCTTTAACCACATCCTTATGGGCGAGTTCACGAGGACCCACTTCGCCCCAACATATCGGGGTTCGGCATTTCCTACCATATAGCATTTCATACGGGGCCATACCATACATGATTGGTAACTGTTGTTGTATGAAAATTCAACCAACGGTAGATAAGCATCCCAACTACCACCAAAATCAATAATACATGCCCGAAACATGTCTTCTAATGTTTGTATTGTTCACTCGCTTTGCCCATCGTTTGAGGATGATATGCCATACTAATTAATAATCTTGTACCCATTTGCTCTTGAAAGTCATGCCAGAAATTTGAAGTGAATCGGGTATCCCTATCGGACACGATGGATACCGGCACTCCATGCGTGCTACGATTCCGTTCATATACACCTCCGACATCGTTTCAGAAGTATAGGTTTCTCGAACAGGAATGAAGTGAGCGCTTTTTGTCAACCTATCCACGACTACCCAAATGGCGTCGAATCCACGAGTTGTTCTCGGCAATTTGGTTAATAGGTCCATAGTAATATGTTCCCATTTCCAAACAGGTATGTCTAATGGTTGAAGCTTGTTGTAAGGCTTTTGATGCTCCGCTTTTACTTGTAAACAAGTTAAGCATCTTTCGACATACTTTACCACATCTCTTTTCATTCCGGGCCACCGATAATTTTGTTTCAGATCCCTATACATTTTAGTCGCTCCCAGGTGAACCGAGTAAACGCGCTTATGAGCTTCGTTGAGAAGGAGATCCTTAACACCCATGTGTTTGGGACCCAAATCCTACCGAACTGAGATTTCAATCCGTTGTCCCCTTCCTCAATGTCTTTCACTAAACCTTTTATACGCTCCTTCCTCAAATTTTCTTCTTTTACTGCTTCAATCCGAGCTTCTCAAATTCGTTCAAGTAAACCGATGATACTATAAGTTGCATCGACTATACCCGAATGGGAGTGTATCCCTTTTTTCAACTTAGTGCATCCGCTACTACATTAGCTTTTCCCGGATGATAATGTATCTCGCAGTCGTAATCCTTCACTGTTTCTAGCCAACTTCTTTGTCTCATGTTTAACTCCTTTTGATCGAAGAAGTATTTTAAACTCTTACGGTCAGTGAAAATAGTGCACTTTACTCCATATAAATAGTGCCTCCAAATCTTTAAGGCGAAAACCACCGCCGCCAATTCGAGATCGTGAGTCGGGTATTTCTTTTCGTGAACTTTTAATTATCTTGAGGCATAGGCAATCACCTTGCCCCGTTGCATAAGTACACACCAAGGCCTAGGTGTGATGCATCTGAGTATACCGCCAGGTTATCGGTACCATTCGGTAAAGTCAATACCGGAGCACTGGTTAACTTTTCTTTGAGAATTTGGAACGCCCTTTCTTGTTCGTCAGTCCAGACAAACTTTTCGTCCTTACGGGTTTGTTTAGTTAATCGTGATGCAATTTTGGAGAAGTCTTTTAATGAACCGTCTATAATATCCTGCAAGCCCCAAAAAGCTTCTAATCTTCGATGGGTTTTTCGGAGGTTTCCATTTTGATACTACTTCATTTTTACGGATCTACTAGTATTCCATCGGCACTTATGATGTGCCCGAGGAATTGCACTTCTCTAAGCCAAAAGGCGCACTTCGAAAATTTAGCATAAAGTTTTTCTCGTCTGAGAGTCTCCAATACTTCACGTAAATGACGAGTGTAATCCCCTCGTTCTTCGAGTACACTAGAATGTCGTCGATGAACACTATCACCGACTTGTCTAACATTGGTTTGCAAACCGATTCATGAGATCCATAAAGGCCGCGGTGCATTTGTTAACCCGAAAGACATTACGAGAAACTCGTAGTGTCTGTACCGCGTACGGAAAGCCGTTTTTGGTACATCTTCTTCTCTCCCCTCAGCTAATGATATCCCGACCTCAAATCAATTTTTGAAAACCAACTCGCGCCTTGTAGTTGGTCGAACAGATCGTGATTATCGGAAGCGGTATCGATTCTTTATCGTAAGTTTGTTCAACTCCCGGTAATCAATACACATGCGCATGCTTCCATCATTTTTCTTTACAAATAAAATGTGCTCCCAAGGAGAGACTCTTGGTCGGATAAACCCCTTGTCGAGCAAGTCTTGCAATTGGGACAATAATTCTTGAAGTTCCGATGGTGCTAACCTATATGGTGCCTTAGCACCGGTTTCACACCCAGGACTAGCTCAATCCCAAACTCCACCTCACGCTCGGGTGGTATTCCCGGTAAGTCTTCCGGAACCACATCTTCAAATTCCCGTACGACTGGTACGTTTTCAATCTTTGGCGAGTCTTTTTCCGTATCACATACGTATGTCAAATAAGCCTTACACCCGTGTTGAATGAACTTACGGGCTTCCAACATTGAACATACTATAGGGTTGAAATTCTTTTCCCCGTGAATAGTAACATGCCTTCCGCTCGGAGATGTTAGTTGTATTTCCTTACGGAAACATATTACTTTGGCGTGGTGACGAGACAACCAATCCATTCCAATCACCACTTGGAACTCCCCCATCGACATGGGTATCAGATCAACTGAGTAGTCCTCACCATCAACGTTTAATTTGCAATCCCGACATATATCACAAACAACAAAACTTTTATTATTACCTATTTCTACTTCTATAGGCATAGGTAATCTCGTTAATAAAACAAAGGGCGTCGAATAAATCTATGTGAAACAAAAGATTTATTTGCACCAATATCAAATAAAACACGTGCAGGAATAGAATTTAAGGTAAATGTACCTGAAACCACATCGGGTTCAATTTTGGCATCCGTTGCCGTTATGTGGAAGGATCTTGCCCGAGTCTTTGGAGCTTCATTCTTCGCATCGGTTGCGTCCTTCTTTCCAACCAAATTTCCCGGGCATTCAGACTTCTTATGACCCGGTTGGTAACATTAAAGCGGACCGATACTTTAGTAGGGCAATTTGAGGGCGCATGTCCCGTCTTCCACACATGACGCATGGTTTGTTTTTATAGAAGCATTCACCCCGATGGGAGCGTCCGCAAACCTTGCAGCTAGGTGATCCCCCTTTCACGTTTCCTTTCTTTGGAGATTCATTCACCTTTTGTTTCTTTTGGGGCTTGGTTCACATCCAACGCCCTTCTTTCCCCTTTCAACTTGCTTTTTCAATTCAATTTCGCGCTACTCGCGCGGCGTTTACAATTTCCGTAAGATGTTCATGCTTTGAGGGAGTCATGAACTCTCGGTATTCCGCAATCAACATGTTATAATAGTAGTAAATCTTTTGCTCCTTGGTTTGTACTAACTCGTCACAAAACCTCAATTTGTCTAAAAAGATCCCAGTGATCTTGTCAATCGATTCCCCTTTTTGCCTTAGCTGGATGAACTCTTCTTTTATTTTGTTAATCACAGCCTTTGGGCTATGATGTTTAAGGAAGGGCACCTTGAACTCTCCCATGTCATGGCTCTTGTGTTTTCGATCCCTTGTTCCTTCTTAAGGTTATCCCACCAGTCTTTCGCTTGACCCCTTAGTTGACCGGTCTCGTAAGCTACGAAATCGGTTGGATCACAATGGGTTCGTTCAAAGATTCCTTCAACATCACCTATCCATCGTTGACAAACGATTGGATCTACTTTCTCCGTTGTAAATCGGGAGTTTACATGCCTACTTAGCAATGTGCTAATCATATGTTCTCATTCGCTTTGGTCTACACACATAACATCGTTTAAACATTCATTTAAGCATTTTATCATACACCTTATGTGCAAGATTTTTATACTATGTTTGTTAAGCCTATTAACCAACAATTAACCATGTATACACATCTCATAACATTAAAACGATTGATTATTCAATTTGCATATAGAACTAAATGCATCAAACTTCAAATACATCATTTTTCCTGATATACTTTATGTGTTCTACACATTCACCAAAACCCACTTACATACACATTGCATCTCATTCAAACACTTAGAATTAGCAATTGTTTTCATAAAATTCCACCTAGGGTTTGTTCCTAAGCTCACTTACATCATGTAATTTACATTAATTTCCACAATTCATGTAAGAGTAGAAATCTATGAATCTCATCAATTTTTATAACAATCACCAAATATCAAATTTTGAAATACCTTATGATCCCCTAGTGTTGGTGATCAATAATTTAAGTTCATGCAAAAGTTAGAGACCCAATTTCCCTTTCGATTTGGTGTTTAAGATCATTGAGGGGTTAGCCCCCTTTTCTCCTGCTCTTGATCGACACACACATACACATACCAGTATGTGTTGTGTTTAATTACTTTTTATTAAAATGATTTCCAAATCCTATTTTAGTCCCTCATGTTTTGCTTTTGTTATAATGAGGTTATTATTAATGACCTCAACATTTAGCAACATATCATTATCTAGGCTAAGTATTCCTATGGTTTTTTTTCATAAGATTATAATCAATTATATGTGTGTGTTTATATATATATTATTCAATATTTTGGGGTGTTACATCTGTTTGGTATGGATTAATGGAATGAGCGAAGGGAATGGAATGGACTAGGTAATGGAATTGATCATTACCATTCCACGTCTTGTTTGGTTACCAAGTGAGAATGGAATGAACCATTACTTTTTGTTGTTTGGTATGCGAGAAAAACAAAGGAATAAAATCAGATGGCGGTGGGTGGTGATAGGCGATGATGGTGGATGGTAATAGGTGGCAAATGTAGCGCCATGGTGGTGGTGGTGGCGACGGCGGCGAGTGGTGACACGGTGGTGATGGTGGGGTGACGTCGAAGGTGGGTGGCGGCGATGGTTGGAGGTAGTAGCGGCGGCGACGGTTTGTGGCAGGTGGTAGCGGCGGCAGTGGTTGGTGGTGGTGGTTGATAGCGGTGGCGGAGGTGAGTGGCAACGGCGGCAGTGATCGGAGGCGTCTGCGGCGATGGTGGCGGCGATGATGAAGGTGGTGGGGGCGGCGATCGGGGTGGCGGTGGCGACGGGGGTGGCGGAGATAGGTGACGGAAGAGGCGGGTGACGGTGGCGGATGACGGTGGTGGTGGGTGGTGGCAACGGTAGTGGGTTGTGGTGTTGTTAATGAAGGGTGAAGAGGGAATGAAATGAAAAAAAAGAGGGGGACGAATGGAATGATTTTGAGTGAATGGAATGTATTTAGGAATTGACGATTCCATTCCATTGACCAACCAAACACTCTTTTCTTCATTCCCTCATAATGGTCTATGCTATTTCCTCCTATCATTCCTGCATACCAAACGCTACCTTAATTTATTACCAGAATATTATCATTTAAATCATTTTCAAAATACATTTTAAGGAGTATTTATTGATTGTCTAACTTATGTTTAAAAAAATATTTTCTTTATTTATTGTTCTTCGTCTCATATATTATCATTAATATATCTTAAAAGAGAAAGTCGGTGCTATTTACTCTTTTAGTCCTTTCTTTGCTTTTTCAAACTTGACCCTTCAACTTCCTTATAATACATTCCATATTTCCCTCTCAAGTATGTCCTTTCACACGTGTATAGTCAAGGTTTCTTTGTTGTTAACGTGTCTTGCTCTGCTACTGCGAAAGCTTTGTTCCTGCTTTTTGTCAAACAATCAAAAACCCGAAAACTGAAGATTCACAAAACATCAAACACAATCCTAGAGTGAAAATTTGACAAATGGGTCTCACCATTTTATATATACACCAAATCATAACCGATGAAAACTACGGTTTTGCCCTTATTAGTACAAATTTACAATTCTCTATCCATTTCAACAGTCGTAGGCTATGTGCCGATTTGGATGTTCAGTTTCCCGGCGAGTCAGTTACAATTTTCAGTGGTCAATGGTGGTAGCGGTGCCGATGCGGGTCCCACGACCCAATCCCACGAGCCTCACCTGGGTAGTAATGCCGATGCAGATCTCCGGCTACTGAAATGGGTGAGAGATGTAGCGATGGTGAGCCTTTTTTTTCCTTTTCTCCGTAACTAATGGTTGTGCGGTGGTGATTGTTGGTGGTGAGAGAACGGAGACGTTGAAGATGAAGATTTTAAGAATATGAGAAAAGGGAAAAGTGTAGGATAAGATGTGTATAAAACATAATAAAATTCAAAGTTTTTATAACATTATAAACCTCAAAAGACTTTTATTAACTTTTGTTGTGTTTTTTACCATATAAAGACTTGGTAAAAATACATTACATGGTTAAATAAAGTGGAATTAATCAAGCTGAAAATAACAAAGTAACAAACATTTCGGTAATTTTACTTACTTTTATATGATAATTAATAATATTTCCGAAACCATGCACGGATGTAGGGTGTTTACATTGCTGTCATAAATGACTTTATATGTGAAATTAAAATATATATTAGGTGTTGTAATTCTATGAAGTTCTTATTTCAAAATTAAAGTTAAAGATTGAGACTTATGATAAAAATGTGGTGAACGCTTTTGTAGATATCGAACAAAACAGACCGGATTGATGCCAATCGAATACCCATGTAGTCCCAGCATTTTTCTTTCAACTGTGATTGCAAATGCACCAAGCAAGTTCCCGACCGCATCCCAAGGTTCTTCTTTCATTTGTGTTGTTCCTGCCCGCCGCAACGCGCAGGATTAATTACTAGTTAACACCAAAGTAAAAGGTAACACTTTCTTCGTCAACTTAATTTCAATTATTCATTATTTACTTTGTCATTATTTTAGTTTTGTATGTAACATGCAATTCTGTTATCATTGAGATATTATAAAATGAAAACCCAATTGAGTTAAAAAAAATTTAAGAAATTTTTATAAATATCAAAGTAACATTTTTAATTTTTTCTAAAAAAAGGAAATATAACAAACATGTATTTGAACATTTTTCTAAAAAGAAAACAAAAAGGTGCCCAGTAGTTTCTTTTTAAATGTTAAAAATTCCATGTTACACAATATATATGTCCAAAAAAATGTAACATACAGATTTTGAATATTTAAAAAAAAAATTAGTCGCGCTTTTTACATTTTTTATAAAAATGTTCAAATATATGTATGTTACATTCCCTGTTTTTTTTTTCGTGAGTTTTTTCAATTCAGATGAGTTTTCTTCCTATGCTTCACCTTATTTTATATATAGAGCTTTTAGTTAAATATATTTTGAAATTATTCAACCTACCTATTAAATAGGTACCTAACCTAGTATTTTTATAACTAAATACTAGCTAAATTAAGTATTATTTTATTTAAAGGGTAAAAGCACTTCAAGGTTAGACGAGTGTTTAACATAGATCAGGTTAAATTGCGTTCTTCAAAAAAGTTGCATTTCCTATTTAACTTATTTAAATACTTAAGTATATAATTGCTAAAAACTTAATTAGTTGAATTTAAAATGTTCATTTTAGAATTCCTTTATTCATTTCTCTTTTAATAATACTTTTGATATTTAATCATACGTATTGGTCAAGTCGGGTTTCATTTCACATCAGAACAAGTCACACAAAAGGACTATTTTGTTTGAGTAGAAAAGGATTCAGGTTAAAATTGTTTCGGGACAGACAAGTGTTTAAAGCATGTCGGGCTATATTTGCTCTCCAAAAAAACGTACATTTATTATTTATATCTTAATAACTAAATACTATTTAAATTATATTTTAGTTGTAATACTTTAAATTAAGATTTAAATCCACAGTTACCATCGATATTTTCATAACTAAATATTGTTAAAATTAGTTATTATCTTATTTAAAGGGTAAAAACAGTTTCCAGTCAGACTAGTATCCTAGGCATATAACTACTAAATGTTTAATTAGTCAAATTTATTACTTGAGTAAATAATTACTAAATGTTTAATTAGTCAAATTTAATATTTTAATTATTATCTTATTTAAATTAGGTACATAATTATTAGAAATTTAATTAGTTCAGTTCAATATTTTAATTTTAAATTTCTCTTATTCATTTTCCTTTTAATGATGTGTTTTGTATTTATAGATACGTATTGGTAGGGTTGGGTCTAGCATCATGTCACCTCAGAACATGTCATGTAAAAATGGTTATTTTGGTTTGAATTAAAACTTGTTTCGATCGAAATAGTTTCAAGTCAAACCAATGTTTAAGTTAGGTCGAGTTATATTGCATTTTTCAAAAGAGATGCATTTACTATTTATATTTTTATAACTAATTTATATTGCATTTTTCAAAATAGATGCATTTACTATTTATATTTTTATAACTAATACTATTTAAATTATATCTTATTTATAATACTTTAACTTAAGATTTAAATTTAAATTTATATTATTATAACCAAATACTATTTAAATTAGTTATTATCTTGTTTAAAGGGTTAAAAGAGTTTCAAGTCAAACTAGTATTTAAGGCATGTTGGACTAGATTACGTTTTTCAATAGAGCTGAATTAAACATTTATACTTTTATAACTAAGTTTTTTTTTTTGAAAGGTGTAGATCAAATGGAAACCCACTATCGATTGCGCTTCAACCCTTTTTATCAGAAGCACAGCCACCGGGGTTGGAATGAGGGGGAGTGCAGTGCAGAGCCCTTCCTCGCACCTCGTGGAAACTTAATCCCGACTGCCAGGCTTGAACCCGTGACCCTGGTCAGGAACCCCACCAAGGTGGGTAAACCACCTGAGCCTCTTCCAACTTTTATCACTAAGTACTATTTTAATTAAGTATTATCTTATTTCAATACTTACGTATATTATCACTAAACATTTACATGATAATAATAATAAAAATAGAAACAACAACAATAACGAAATATAAGTATTGTTTGAAACAGACCCGGTTAGATTAAGTTGTTTAAATCAGTCTCGTTGACGCCTATCACATCGTACGAGCCAACCCACTGTATAATTAATACATTGATTGTCTCTAAATTTTGCACTTTGTTAAGCTAGTAGTTTTATAAACTTGTAGGAATTTATGATCGATAAATTGTGATCAACCCAATAAGGAGGCTTGAAAGTTTAAATTCTTATTGTTCTCGAAGCATCCCTTAAATCTTCAATCAATTATCAACATAATGTTTCACAGCATCCCTTAAATCCTCAAATTCATGACATTTTGTGAAAAATCCACTCATCAATTTCTTCAATTCCTCATCACTAAGATCATCAGTAAAAGAACTAACCGGAATCGCATTTTTGCGCTGCAAACTGTAAGACTTCGGATTATCGTCAACAATCACCACCTTCTTCAAATCCCGTCCTAAATTCGACAAATCCTTAACTAACCTCCTACCGGATTCCTTACAATTTCGATACAGTCTATGTGAAACCAAACCGTCTCGATCCAATATATCTAACACCATAGACGCATACTCCTCGGTTCCAGCGGTAAAAACCAAATTTCAAAATCATTTTCGCTTAAAAACCGAAGAAACTCATCGACAAATGGACGTTTTAAAATATAAAACACAAATTCTTTGCCACCTTGCAACAGTTTCACCACGAAATCGTAGTTTCTTGGACTAATTAGTCCGGATGCAGGAACCGAGTGGATTAGAGTTCCGTCGAGGTCAAGAAACACAGTTTTTTTATTTGGGGAAATCAACGGCGGGAGGGAGGTGATGGGGACGCTAGCAATGTGGTCGTCACATGAGAGTTTTTTGAGGAGTTTGTATCATTTTTTGATGGATGATTTGTTCTTCGTACTAGCAATATTGTCGTTTGGAACGTGTTCCTTTGTTATAACGGTCTGGTTTCGGTTTGGTTCCTCCATTGGTTCCTTCTTCTTTCTTGTTTTGTGCGTAAGGGGTGTACTCGGGTTTGACTCAATTTTGTGAGTCAAGAACCTGAACAATGTGAAAACATGGATGCTATAATCCCTTGAGCAATAAACGACCAATATTATGAATATTCAAAAGTGAATGTCACATATATCACGTTTATATCTTCAATTAATATTGGTGTTTTTATTTAATTGCTCATAAAGTTTTTTATCAATTTATTGGGCTCCCCTTATAATAATATTTATTTCAAATCTTAATCAATTAATATTGATGTTTTTATTTAATTGCTCATAAAGTTTTTTATCTATTTATTTCGACTACTCTCAAGCATTTTTTTGCCGCTATGGAGAGGAGAGGGAGGGGAGGTAGAGAGACACGGCGGTGGAGAGTCAAAGAGACAACCGGAGAGAAGAGAGAATTGGAGAGAGAGGAGGCTGCGGAGAACGCGAATGGATTGGATGAGGAAGAAGAATGGGAAACGGTGAGGCGTAGGAAAGAAAAAGAAAAAGTGGAAGAGGAGCCCAGCACTACTTTTTTCATTGCCAACTTGCCGGAGGACGTAACCCCCGAAGATGTGGGCATATGACGGACGTGTTTCTGCCGAAGAAAAGAGACCTTTTAGGGGAGAGATTTGCTTTTATAATGTTCAACAAAATCCGAGATACAGATAAACTTTTGAAGGCGCTGAATAATAATGTATGGATCAGAGGAAGAAGGGTCAGGGCAAATGTCTCCAGATTCGAAAGAGAAGAAAAAAAAAACGACGGTGAGGCAGTGTAGGGGCTACATCAGCCCTATGTTCGACACCAGCAGTATGAAGCGCCACGATACTCTAACATGGGGTATCAAAATACGGGAGAGAATGTTAGGGATGAACATTTTAATGAAAAAGTACAGGTGCCGGAGAACAATTTGAAGGAAGGATATTCGTATGCGGGTATTGTGACGGGTCTCAAAGATGTAGGGAGCGCAGCGAATACTATTCAGTTATCGGAGATCCTATGCAAGGCGAACACTATAGTGGCTGAAATCTACCCGCAAATGATGGAGATCAGGTGGATTGGAGGACTAAAGTTATTGGTGATTCTTGGATCACAATGGGTGGTTGAAGATTTGCTACAGAACTATATGGAACAGTGGCAGGAGTACTTTGTGGGGGTAAAAGAATGGAGAGGGGGCATGATTGAGTTTGAAAGACTTGCATGGGTGAAAATTACGGGAGTTCCGTTTCAGTTATGGAACAAGGAAGTTATAAACACGGTGGCCGGAAGTGTAGGGAGGGTTGTAGAAGGGGCTGGGGTTAGTAACAACGATGGTAATTTTACATTTGCCCATGCAGGTATTATTGTTAAATCTGGGAGAAAAATTGAAGTCGAAACCAAAGTAGTGTATAAAGGAGAAAAATTTATGTGCTGGATAACGGAATCAGCAGGTAATTGGGTTCCAAGATTCGTTGATGAAAAATCTTTTTTCGTTAATGTACCAGCAGAGCTACAAACTGATGCAGATCACATGAACTTGGAGAATGAGTCGGCCGAAAATTTGAATACCCCGCGAACCGGCTGAAGCACATACGATGGGAGTTTTAGATCATAATCAGGATTGTGATCGGCCGGTGGAGGAAAATGAAGCGTCTCCGGAGCCAGCGGATAACGAACAGACAGAAGGGCATTTAATGTTTGGCGGGAACTGGCCTAGTATTTTTGCTGCATGCTTGGAGAATGAAACATCACACCGATTCCAAAGTCAAACAAACTTAGGAGACCACATGAATATGGTGGTATTCCAGGCAAGGGGAAAATGGGCCTTTAAAAATGTTAATGATAAGGATTGGATCTAGAAAGACGGGAGCCCAAGACGTTAGAGATGATGACCCTTTTAACATTGATAGTTTAATTTGGGGAAATAATAGGCATGGTTCAAGAGGCAAGAAATGGTTTCAAATAAAAAGCGTAGATTAGAAGGAGGCGCACAGGAACCACATCAAAACTTGTGTGATGATGTTCTCGATCCTATTGATTTTAGTTTTGATCTTAATGAAGAGGCTATAAGTGAAGTCAATCTGGAAGCAGCCGTTGGAAGGAGGGTAAGCAAGTTTCAAGTGGAAGTAAGGAATATGGTTCGAGATGAATTGGAGTCGGATAGGGCACAATGAATTTCATGACAAAGAGGCGCTGGAGGGAATGATAAACCAGCATGGATTAGTAGATTAACTAGAGAACACAAGGTAACATTTTTGTGTTTTCAAGAAACACAAATGTCAAACATTGACTCAGTAACTATTGGGCGATTTTGGGGAAATATCGAGATGGAAGCGGAGGCAGTAGATGCGATCGGGTGGATTGATATCCGTCTGGGATCCTAGGATGTTCACAAGATGTAAGGTAATAAAGCACGAATCGTTTCTTGTTGTATCTGGTAGAATGGCTGGAACGGATACAAATATGAATATTATAAATGTGTATGCGTCGATAGAAGCTGCGAAGAGGCGTGCTCTGTGGCCAGAACTGACCCATATCAAAAAAAGCTTGAATCGTTTATGGGTTCTCCCTGGGGACTTTAATGAAGTCAGGGAAGAGAGTGACCGAATGATTTCCAGGTTTGACGATTATAGCGCCTTAATTTTTAATAATTATATTGCTGAATCGGGCCTTTTGGAGTATCAAATGGGGGGTTACAAGTTCACGTTTATGCCGGAGGAAGACGGATCGAGTCTTAGCAAGATAGACAGGGTTCTTGTTTGCGACTCGTTCATGGCCAAATGGTCGTATGCTAGCTTTGAAGCGCTTGGGAGACGACTTTCCAATCATAGCCCATTGCTCTTGTCATGCTCAACGGTAGACTTTGGGCCTATTCCATTCCGCTTCTTAACAGTTGGCTGGAAACAGATGGTATAGGGGAAGTGGTGAATAACGCGGTACAGTCACAATCGGTTGGCGATAATAAAATAAAAAATGTGGCAGAGTTATTAAAGGTTTTAAAGGTAAAAATTAAAACTTGGAGAAAAGATGTCAAAGCAAGTGAAGAAAAAGAGTTGAGTCAAGCAACGAAAGAGGTAGAGGAAATCGAAAAATGGGCAGAAAGTAGAGCTCTAACAATAGAAGAAAAGGAGAAAAGGGTAAATGGGAGATGGAAGATAAAAAAGTATGAAAAGCGTCGGTTGTTGGATCTAAAACAAAAGGCTAAACTTAGATGGGCAAAGCTTGGAGATGAAAATTCAAGTTTTTACCACAGATTAGTAAATTGCAGGAGGGCCAGGAATCGAATTAATTCACTGAAGATTGGTGACGAAATAGTGGCTGATCCAAAACGTATAAAAGAGGAGTTTAAAAAACAATTTCAGCATAGGTTCACGGAACCGATGAGGAAACGACCGACAATGGATGGTAGGGGTTTTGAAAGGCTATCTAAGGATCAAGCGGAGGCTCTAGTTAGTCGATTCACACAAAAAGAGGTCAAAGAAGCAGTTTGGGCGTGTGGTGGCGATCGTGCACCGGGACCGGATGGGTTTACATTCAAGTTCATAAAAAAGTTTTGGAATTTATTCGAACCATATTTTGACAGCATGTTGCATCAGTTCTATGAAAAACCATTTTTAGATAGGGATATAATGCTTCGTTTATTGCTTTGATACCAAAGGTACGAGACCCAAAATGATAAACGAGTTCAGACCGATATCCCTTATAGGTGTGTTGTATAAAGTCATTGCAAAAAATTAGCTATAAGGCTAAAAAAGGAATTCCGCACTTGGTGGCAACGGTACAAACGGCGTTTGTGGAAGGAAGATCAATCTTGGATGGGCCTCTAATAACAAGCGAAATAATTTCTTGGGCAAAAAGTTGCAAAAAGAAGATCTTTATGTTTAAAGAAGATTTCGAGAAGGCGTACGACTCGATCAATTGGAAGTTCTTGTTGTCGAATTTAAAGGCAATGAATTTTCCACTTCGGTGGAGAAAATGGATTGGAGCGTGCTTAAAGTTAAGTTGGGCATCGGTACTAGTGAATGGATCCCCGACAACGGAATTTCATATGCAACGAGGGCTTCGACAAGGTGACCCACTCTCACCTTTTTTATTTATATTAGCAATGGAAGCCTTAAATATTACAATGAAAAGGGCTGAAAAAAGGTAATTTTTAAAGGCATTAAATTGCCAAATAATGGGCCTTGCATATCACATTTATGTTAAGCCGATGATGTGATATTAATGGGAGAATGGGAGGAAGACAATATAAAAAATCTGAACCGGTTGCTAAGATGTTTTTATATATGTTCGGGATTAAAAGTTAACTTGAGTAAGTCTTGCTTATTCGGGATTGGAGTAAGGAATAATGAAGTCGAAAAATTGGCTGACATGCTAAAATGTAAAGCGGGCGAAATGCCGTTTATGTTCCTTGGTCTACCAATTGGCGCAAACATGAAAAGAATAAAACATTGGAAGCCGATAGTAGATAAGTTTAATGCGAAACTATCAGCGTGGAAAGCAAAGTGTCTATCGTTCGCCGGAAGAGGTGTATTAGCAAAGGCGGTAATGGGAGCTTTGCCAAATTTCTACTTCTCAATGTTTCAGGCTCCAAAAAGGTAATATCGATGCTTGATACAATTAGGAGGGACTTTGTGTGGGGAAGGAAAGATGGGAAAAATAAAATTAGATGGATTTCATGGAAAAAGTAGTAGCTCCAATGAAATATGGGGGTATCGGGGTCGGGGACTTAAGAAGTGCGAATCTGGCTCTTGTAGCGAAATGGTGGGTAAAGTTTAAAGAAAATAATAATGGTTTATGGGTTGAGGCGGTAGAAGCAGCAATACATGGTAATAGAAGAGAAGAACAATTTATTCCGGTTAAAAATAAAATATGTGGCATATGGAAGGATATTTGTAAGAGTAGAAAAAGAGTTTTTGGATATGGGTATTTCGTTAAAAGAAAAACTGGTGGCTGAGTTAAATTCTGGATTGATACTTGGCTTGGGGATGCTGCACTAAAATCACGGTTTCCAGATTACAAAAAATAAAAATGCAACAGTGGGAGAAGTAGCATTAAAACTCAACAATGAGGTTCAATGGGATTTGGAATGGTGGAGGGAGGCAGCCCAACAGTGACTTTGAATGGGCTCAATGGATTAAACTGTTTTGGGAATTAAAAAATGTAACAATTAAAACCAATTATGTCCAAGGTGTGAAGCATGTGACGAGACGGTAAGTCACATGCTAATGGAATGTGCAATACCAAAAACAATATGGCGGAACGTATTCGGTTCGTTAAAGCTTTCCAACTATGACGAACTGTAATACGTGTGAAGACATAATGAAGATATTGGAGGCAACGACCGGGTCAAAGGAGTGGAAAAACGTGATTGCCATGATAATCATAACAACAATGTGGCATTTATGGAAGGCGAGAAACAATAAGGTTTTCAATGGGTATAATAGCCCGGGAGACAAAGTAATAGAGGATATCAAGGCGGATTCTTATCTATGGATAAAAGGAAGAACAAAATACAGTAAAATCCAATGGGAAAGATGGGCGGATTTCAATGTTAGAGACATTATTTTATGATAACAAAGTGGGCGTAGTATGTAATAGTTTTTTTCTTTGTTTTTTGTTTGTTCTTTTGTGGGGTTTTTTCAGCTTTTGTTGGCCATGTTCTTAATCATAAAATCCGGCCGTTCAAAACAAAATCTATTTATTTCGACTAGAGAAAAACAAAACTTGCAAAATTAAGGAGAGATGGGTCGATCACAACATCGAATGGACGTGGGATTGTTCTCGGGAACCACGTCATAGAGATGAAGAGTGGGAGAATCTTTTTAGCCTTCTTGGTGCCTCATGTGGCAATGGCAAAGAGTATTCGTGGAAGTGGTTAGGAGATGATTCCGGTGTCTTTTTGGTGGCGTCGGTTAGGGGTCATATGTATGAGGATTTGGAGGTGAGCAACAACTATGTGATGGAATGGTCTAAATGGGTACCGAGCAAATGTAGCATTTTTATATGGAGAGCGGAAATGAATAGATTACCTACTTTGGACGCCCTTAAAAGAAGAAACGTCCATGTTGACGCTACCACGTGTATTCTATGCGGGACGGAAGACGAAACTGTGGAGCACTTGCTTATAGGTTGTAGGGTTGCTAATATAGTGTGGTTCTTTGTGGCAAATTGGTGTAAAGTGCCACCTATATTCGGCTTCTCAGTTCGCGACCTTATGGAGTTCCACAACCACCTAAGTTTATGCCCCACAAAAAAATCTGCGCTTCAAGGAATCATTATTGTAGCTGGTTGGAGCATTTGGAAGGTGAGGAACGAGATAATGTTTCGACACAAGGAGGTTAAAATTGAAGAAATCATTATTAATATTAGATCTTTTAGTTTCTTATGGTTCAAACATAGGTCTAATTGTAAGTCGGTATCTTGGCACGATTGGTGCTCTTTTAGTCTGATGTAATTGTTTAGGTTTTGTCGCTGTGCCTTTTTGTGGTTGTGTTGTTTTTTTAATGATATTAAAAAAATTACTGGGCTCCCCTTTTAATAATATTTATTTCAAATCTTGCATATGTAAATGGAAAGTTCCCAAAATCTTAGGTATATATTTCAAATCTTACATATGTAAATGGAAAGTTCCCAAAATCTTAGGTATAAGTTGATCTTATATTTGCAATTTTGTGTACAACAATTGATGCGTATTAATCTCTTTTGCCTAAAGTTTTAGAATTTTATAGTAGAGAATTTGCCAATTTGACAACATAACATTATAGAAATACAGTTTTTATAGACAATTAACTATGCATGTTATCAATCTAGCAAAACAACCAAATGTACGTAAGAGCATCTCCGTCACTATGTAGCGGATGGATTTCGGACCTCCGGATTTCAAAAGCAGAGAAGGGTGCGCATTGGAGGAGATGATGAGGATGGATTGAGTTCATTCCACCGGATGCCTCCAGAGTGAGGTTGGTGAGATAATCATTGAAGGGTTGAAGGTAGAGGGTTTGAGCGTCGACGGGATGATTGTTGATGGTTTGAAGGTGCTTGTGGTTTGATCCGACTTAGATAACCGCCACCCATATTCCTAAATTAAATATAGTTTTTGGAGTGAAATCTGAATTGAGAAGTGCAGATGTGTGTTGAAAGACGAGGGTTGAGTTATAGTACAAAGGGGTTGAAAAAGTAAGGAGTGTAAGAAGCCACCATAGAGTGACAAGTGTCAAAGAACATTCAAGTGGGAGGAAATTTGTCTAAAAGAAAAAAAAATATGCACATGCAAGTCACATGCTATCCTACCCCCAACCTTTTAAACGCTCGTAACTTTTTTATATGTCATTTGTTTAAAAAAGATATACCATAAAATAGAGTGTCTTATAATCTTTAATACGAGTACCCTATTATTATACTTTTCAAAAAAATTCGAAAATAAAGTTGTGTGTTACACAATGGACATAACGTAAAACATAATGAGTATCAAACTAAAACACAATGGAAAGTAGACTAAAAACACAATCGATGAAAACATTTTAAAGACACAATTGATAACAGACTAAAACACAATAGACATAACGTAAAAAATAATGAGTGTCAAACTAAAACGCAATGGAAAGTAGATGAATAACACAATTGATGATAGCAGATGAAAACACATTGGACAGCAGATAAAACATACTGGACGACAAACTAAAAAACAAAGAATAACATACTAAAACACAATAGACAACAGACTAAAAACAATAGTAACAAATTAAAACACAATGAACAACAAACTAAAACATAATGAATAACAATTTAAAACACAATGAACAACAAAAAAAAACACAATGGACAACATATTAGATGTCACACCCCGACCCGCAGCGGAATAAAAGTCGGGGCATGATTGAGTTATCACCAAAGCTCCTGATATTTACTAAGAAGTTTCATATTTATTACATTCAAATTAAAATTTAAATATCCAACAAAAATTTCATACAAATACAATAAAAATCTAAATGTTTTTTCCAACGCAATAACTTGTTTATTCATCTAGGCCATCCTAAGTGTTCCTTTCTTCAACTTGATCACTTGTATCATGTGTAAAACAGAGGAGATTTTGGGTCAACAAAAGTTGGAGAGTGAACCTTGATAAAACATTTAAATAATTGCTTATTTTGTTTATTAAAGAAAATTGTGCATAAATCACATGTGAGCAAATATATATATGTAACCAATCACAAACCACATTGAATGAATATATGACATGAAATGTATCTGAGATCAAGACTCAATCAAACGGACCCGATCTAATGAGGCACCTGATGCTCAACCCGTATCCCACGAGGAACTGATGGGCCTAATGAAATGAGTGCACTGAAATGATAAATTGAATCCACATATAAACCACACAACAAGCAATTCACATTTGATCACGAAATGATATAAGCACAAGTGTTTAAATAAGATAAAGGAATCATACGACACATGATACACCCCAAAACGTGATTAAAACGGGGAATTTGTAGAGATTCACTCACCTTGGGTGCGTATTCTTGAGTGGAAGATAGAGCGCACGAGTTTGGGAATTTAACCGACGAGGAAAGTACTAACCTAAAATAATAACGTAATAACTTGATAAATAAATTAACCTTTCGGTTAAAATCTACGCTTAGATTTTTGTGGTATTTTTGATGATTTTTGTTGATATAATTAAACCCTTGAAATCATATATTTTAAGCATTTTAAATTGATTTCTCCTTTAATATAAACCATGGAATAAAATAATAAAATAAAAAATAAAATAAACTAAAGAAAAACTGTCAGATCTGACCGGTTTTTTGTATGAAATTGGATGCGTGAGACAGGATTCGAACTCGAGAACCCGCGGTTGCGTGCACACAGCTCTTCCAACTGAACTACGTGTCTAATCCGTTAGATACTGGATTTTTATTATATTTGTATACTTATTAAGAAATTCCTGATTTAATTTAATTAAAAAGGTTTTTAAAAGCCAATCGTTTGCGTGAAGAGTGGATTTCGAACCCGCGACGTGGAGCCGTTTTGCACCCGACCAATGGCTGGGTTAACCCGTCAAAACTTGATTTTCAATTATATTTATATACATACTACGGCTAGACATGATGTAACAAAAACAAAACTGTTTATATAACAGAGGTACGGTAGTGAATCAGGTTCGAACCGGGGACGTGTACGTGTGTTTGCACACAGTCCACCACTAGACTGTGTGTCTAACCCGTTTGAAACAACTGATTTAATTACATAAAACACGAGTTTCACTTCATCTTCTTCATTTTGAATTCGAACCAAATCTGTACCCGCCCGTTTAAATCTGATTCACTTCTGATTACCATCAGAATACGATGTTAATTAGAGTAATATTCAAAGGAAAAGAGCAGGTGTCTACCGTAGAACAGAAGTGGAGGATCGCGATTTCCGGCGGTTGAATTCCGGCGGCTGACTGTGTTTTTCCGGCGAACAGGGGGTGTGAGCAGAGGAACAATGCGAACAGAATGAGCGAGTTTTGATTGAGAGTTCGACTAGTATTTATAGATTTGAAACAGGGTGCTCGGTTTTTGGTTTTAGAAATCGAGTAAAGTGATTGATTTCGGTTTTAGAAACAAAACTGATTGATTTCGCAGATTGATACAGGTTTGGAAAGCTTTTATGCGGATTGCCAGCCGGATTCCAGAACAGGGACTAGTCAGGCGGGTTCGCTGGTTTGAACTCGCCGCATTCTTCCAAGTTCGATTATAACTAAATTGATATGGATTTCTAATCAATTAGTGTGCGTGCCTCAGTGGTGGTTGTGGTGTGTGTTTACCGGAGGGACCCGTGTTCGATCCCGGTTTACCCTTTTTGGTCCCTTTTTTTGTTTTTACTTTTATTACCTCTTAAATCATTTATTAATATTAATATTTATTATTTTAATTGATTATTTATTTACATTTCATTACGGTTATTTAAACATCGATTATTTATATATGAAACATTTTAATATTTAAAACAATAATAAAATAACCAAACGACATAAATAAATACACTTTGATTGATAATTTGGGGAATCCGATTTACACAAATGTTATAGTATCCCCTACTTTTAGAAATTTCGTCCCGAAATTTAAGTAGTAGTTGTAACCGGAAAAAGATGCGGGTACTTTTCGCTTATTGAGTCTTCACGTTCCCAAGTAAACTCGGGTCCTCGTTTTGACTCCCAACGCACCCTGACGATTGGAATACGACTTCGCCTTAAACGCTTCTCACCGAAATCCATGATTTCCACTGGTCTTTCAACGAAGTGCATTGATTCATCGACTTGAATGTCTTCTAGAGGAATATGGAGGTTTTCGTCGGCGAGGCACTTTTTCAAGTTTGATACGTGGAACGTGGGATGTATTCTGTTGAGTTCTTCTGGTAGGTCAAGCTTGTAGGCTACAGGTCCTACTCTTTCGAGTATCTTGAAAGGTCCCACATAGTGTGGTGCTAGCTTGCCCTTCTGGCCAAAACGAACCACTCCCTTCCACGGTGATACTTTTAAAGTACTTGATCACCAATGTCAAACTCCAAGGGCTTTCGTCGTTTGTCAGCATAACTCTTTTGACGACTTTGAGCCGCTAGAAGATTGTTTCGTATTTGAATGATTTTGTCGGTTGTTTTCTTGAATCAATTCAGGTCCGGTGATTTGCGTTTCACCAATTTCGTACCAACATACTGGAGATCGGCATTTACGACCATATAAAGCTTCGAAAGGGGCCATGCCGATACTTGAATGATAGCTATTGTTGTACGAAAACTCGACTAACGGTAGATGAGCATCCCAGTTCCCTTTGAAGTCTATGACGCATGCTCGAAGCATGTCTTCAAGGGTTTGGATGGTGCGTTCAGATTGACCATCAGTTTGAGGGTGAAAGGCGGTGTTAAGGTCTAAGCGTGTACTCAAAGCAGTTTGTACGGCCCGCCATGTGCGTGAAGTGAAACGGCCATCACGGTCTGAAATGATGCTTAACGGTACACCATGACGGCTTACGATCTCGCTGGTGTAGATACGAGCTAACTTATCGTTCTTGAAGTCTTCGCGAATCGGAATGAAGTGAGCTGATTTTGTAAGACGATCAATGATTACCCATATGGTGTCATACCCACTGGAGGTGCGAGGTAACCCGGTAATGAAGTCCATGGTTATGTTTTCCCACTTCCATACCGGTATTTCAGGTTGGACTAGAAGTCCGAAGGTCTTTGATGTTCAGCTTTCACTTTGGAATATGTAAGGCACTTGGAAACAAAAACAGCGATATTCTTTTTCATGCCAGGCCACCAGTAGGTGTATCGTAGGTCTTGATACATCTTATCGGCTCCTGGGTGTACAGAGTATCGTGTTTTGTGTGCCTCATTCATGAGGAAATCACGCAGGTTGTCGCGATGGGGAATCCATATGCGGTTTAAATAATATAGAATACCGTTGGATTTGGTTTCAATTTTGAGTTCAGCTCCACATGACAGCTCATCGCGTACGTCATTTTCCGTTACCGAGATATGTTGAGCTGCCCAGATTCGATCCTTGATATCGGTTATGATTTGCGAACAAAGAAAACGAATAGAGTTCGCATATCCCTTTCGACTGAGCGCATCAGCCACCACGTTTGCCTTACCAGGATGATACCGAATCTCACAGTCGTAATCGTTGAGCAGTTCGACCCATCTTTGTTGCCTCATATTCAACTCTTTTTGATTGAAGATATGCTGGAGACTCTTGTGGTCAGTGTATATTTCACACTTGGTACCGTGAAGATAATGTCTCTATATCTTGAGTGCGAACACAACGGCTCCAAGTTCCAGGTCGTGGGTGGTGTAATTTTTCTCATGGATTTTGAGTTGCCTAGAGGCATAGGCTATCACCTTTCCTCTTTGCATCAAAACGCAGCCTACACCTTGCCCTGATGCGTGGCAAAAGACCACAAAGTCATCGCAACCCTCAGGAGTGTAAGGATTGGTGCGTCACAAAGCCTTTGCTTTAAAGTTTGGAAGGCCTCCTCTTGCTTAGGTCCCCAAATGAAGGGCTTTCCTTTGTGAGTCAAGGCCGTGAGCGGAACGGCGATACGGGAAAAATTGACAATGAAGCGTCGATAGTAACCAGCCAAGCCAAGAAATGACCTAACTTCGGTAGGGGTACGTGGCGCTTGCCATTCCTATATTGCCTTGATTTTCGAAGGATCGACATGAATCCCTTTGTCATTGACGACATGACCAAGGAATTGTACTTCTCCTAACCAGAATTCGCATTTTGAGAACTTAGCGTAAAGCTTTTCAGTCCTTAAGAGTGTAAGAATGAGTCGAAGGTGTCGCTCAAGATCGGATTTTGACTTGGAGTAGATAAGAATGTCGTCGATGAAGACTATGACGAAACGGTCGAGATAGGGTTTGCATACCCTATTCATTAAATCCATGAAGACAGCGGAGGCGTTGGTTAAACCAAAGGGCATAACCATGAACTCGTAATGACCATAACGAGTTCGGAAGGCAGTTTTTGAAATATCTTCTTCGCGCACTCTAAGCTGATGATAACTAGAACGAAGGTCGATTTTGGAAAAACAGGTGGCGCCTTGAAGTTGGTCTAGAAGGTCATCAATACGAGGCAGTGGATAGCTATTCTTAACCGTCAACTTGTTGAGTTATCTATAATCTATGCACATGCGAAACGTTCCATCTTTCTTCTTCACAAAAAGAACAGGCGCACCCCAAGGCGATGAGCTAGGACGTATGAATCCTTTGTCAGTCGGCTCTTGCAGTTGACTGGCCGACTCTTGCATCTCGGATGGGGCTAACCTATAAGGAGATTTTGCGACTGGTGTAGCGCCAGGCACAAGATCGATTCGAAATTCGACTTCTCTCACAGGAGGAAGTCCTGAAACGTCGTCGGGAAAAACTTGCGGGAATTCTTTCACAATTGGAATATCTTCGAGCTTCCTCTCCTTGCTGTAACATCCGTCAAAAACGGATTTACCAAACCCGCTCCGTTTATCAACCGAACAGTCAGTCAAAATTTTCGTTGCGAATTAAATGCCCAAAATATTTTTAAACGATCCGTAATCAATTATTATACGGGAATATATATTTAGTTTTCGAAAAACTGTCAAAAATCGCAAAATAAAAATGATTTGCATCTGCCGGGTTTCGAACCCGGGTCTGTACCGAATCAGCTAAGCAACTTATCTCACTCACACAAACCACTGCGCCAACTGCTTTGTTTGTTATATAATAGAATCATTTAATTGATAAAGTAACGTTATAAATTCAAAACCGGCGCCCAATCAGTTCAGTCGTCGGAATCCCGGAATTCTCGCGAGTCTTAACTACAATTTACGTTATAACGTAAACTATTAACCAGATATCGGTTATAACCGATGTTTGAAGTCCGCGACACTTTTCAAAACCGCCGGAAAACTTAAACTGATGAATACAGTCGGAAATCAGACCAAGTGCATTTCCATTTTCCCCTATAAATTCACCCTCAAACCATTGAAGACCTTTTCGCTCAAAACCCCACTCTTTCTCGGCGAAAACTCCCTCGCCGGAACTTTTCTGTTTTTCGCCGGAAAACCGAGTTTTAATCCCTGAGCTTTACTGAACCCCCTAACCCTTTACCGAAGTCACCCTTACTTTTTCCAAGCTTTCCGGAGACTAGCTGATATAAGGAACACGTCGCCGGAAGTGAATTCTGTCGCCGGAGTTTCTGCCGGAAAACAGAGGATCCAGTCGGTATACCTCTTTCGCTTATTTTCTTTATCTTTTCACCTTTATCTTACCTTAATGGACTGCAAAAGGCTAATAAACTGATAAGAATCTTAAACCAGTCGATTTCCGATTCTGGTTCAAACTGGATGAAGAAGACGACGTAATTCTGTATCATATAAGTATAATATAAATCATGAAATTAATCGGGTTAGACACACAGTCCAGCGGTGGACTGTGTGCACATATAAAACGCAAAACGTCTCAAGTTCGAATCCCGTCTCACACACGCTGCCTTAATAAAATCCATTTTTTTGTTTACTGAACCGGAGTCGCCTTAGATATATGTTAAGTATATTAATAACCGGAATAATAACCAAGTTAGACACACAGTCCAGCGGTGGACTGTGTGTTTGTTTATGTCACAGGTCACGAGTTCGAGTCCGGTCCTCAGCACCGACTCGGACAATTATCTCTTCTTTTTAATTAAGGCAGAAAAGGAAATAATTAATTAGTATTTAAGTATAATAAAAATCGAGTTATATAACATGTAGAACACACAGTCCAGCGGTGGACTGTGTGTTAGATTAAACCACAGGTCCCGAGTTCGAGACCTGTGGAGTGCAAGACCGGTCCGCTTAAACTGTTTTTAAAATAAAAATGATTTTCTGTTAATTCTAATTAATGTATATATGAAATTAAAATCGGATATATAACGGGTTAGACACGTAGCTCAGTTGGTAGAGCTGCGTGCACGCGTACGGGAGGTCTCGGGTTCGAGCCTCACCCAGCGCACAACAATATGCCTCGAACCGGTCAACGCCAGTCAAAGTCAACAGGTCAAAGTCACTGTAGCAAAAATAAAATAATTTTTTTATTATTTTTATTTAATTATTTTAATTAAAAATCAATTATAAATACTTAAAAATAACATTTTTAAGGTTAGAAAATAGCCTCAAATTCACAAAAATACACCCAACAATCCTACTAAAATAGTTTAATAAAATCCGTTTACTTACCAAACCATAATGCGATTTATCTAGGTTAAACCTCACTCGTGGTTAAAACCACTTCACGTGCATTCAACGTCATCAACCGAACGCACCCACTGTGAGTGAATCTTACAATTCCCCCTTTTAAATTACACGTTTTGGGGTGTGTCATGTGTTATGAAATTAATTAATTTATTTATTTAAACTTGTGCCATACCACATCATGACTTAAACTTAGATTGTTTTTATTGTTGTGATTTACTTATTGCCATTTGTCAAGTCATATGAAACTCATACATTAAGCCCATCAGTTCCTCGTGGGAGACGAGTAGAACATCGCGTGCTTCATATCAATTTCATTATTGTTCATGTGAGTATCATTGAGTTTATATTGTTTGTAGTTGTGTTATTCATATTATCATGTTTATGCAATTCATTCATCAGGCCCCTCAGTTCCTCGTGAGAGACGAGTTGAGCAACACGTGCCTTTAATTGTTCCATTATTGTTCTTGAGTGTTTCATTTAACATCTTATGATTATTGATCAAGTTACATCTAATTTTACTCATGTTTGGTTGTGCACATATTTCATAATCAATTTAAATAAATCGTTAAAATGTTTTCCATAGGATTCACTCGCCAACATTATGTTGATCCAAAAACCTTTTTACACATGATACAGGTGAACAGGTTGAAGCAAGGATAACATAGGATATGCCTTAGAAGAGAACAAAGAAGTTAGATTGTTAGTTAGATTATGTTGTAGCAATCATTGTAAATTTCCATTTAATTTGTATTAATGAATATGAAACGCTTAATAAATGTCATGAGCTTTGATGATAACCCAATCATGCCCCGATCACCTTTTCCGCTGCGGGTCGGGGTGTGACACTTGCCTCCTTTCTTGACGACGTGAGCTAGAAATGTGACGTAATTCTTGCGAAGATAACTTCGGGCTTGAAGGTAGGACATCAATTTGAGTCCTTTCGAAGGAGTTTCCCCAAAGATACGTAGTATCTGACCGTCGGCGAGAGGAATACGAATGAATTTTTCATGGCACACCACTTCAGCGTGATGCCGGCTGAGCCAGTCCATGCTGATGATAGCATCGAAACTTCCCAATTTCATAGGAATGAGATCAATTGGGAAATCGTGATCATTTAGAATGAGAGTACAATCACGTATAATAGAATTTAATGAAGTGGGTTTTCCGTCAGCAACTTCCACCGTCAAAGATTCAACGAGATTATCACGAGGTTGGTCGAGGATAGGTTCGAATTCTAAAGACACAAAGCTCTTATCCGCACCAGTATCGAATAATATGGATGCATAACTACCATTTATGAGAAACGTACCGTTGACCACATTGTTGTCAGCCCTGGCTTTGTTGGCGTTGATATTGAAAGCTCTTCCTCTAGCAGGTGGAGGAGCTTGGTTAGCTTGGTTTACCGGGTTTGCTTGAGCTTGGGCATGGATGATGTTCACCAGGCGTGGGCAAGTGTTCCTGAAGTGGTTTGGGTCCCCACAATTGAAACAGGCTCGCATGGATTGCATCATGGGGTAGTTGGATTGGTAGTAAGGTTGTGATGCGAGTTGTGCAGGTGGTAGAAGTAAGGTTGTTGGGCTTGGCCCACCATTTGATTTTGGGTTTGGGTTGGAGGTTGACTGCGGTTCAATCACTGAAGGGTACGGCAGGTTTGGATGGTGTGACCCGCACGGCCACAACTTGTGCAATGTTGGCAGGGGTTTTCAGGAGGGTGATGGTATTGACAACGGTTACACTTTCGGTGTGGGCCAGTGTATGGCCTTTTGAATGGTGCGGCTGGAGGGGCAACTTGGGTGATTGGAGCAGCAGTGATGGAAGGGTTGGTTTGAGTGACAGCAAAGTTCTTGCCATTTCGCTTCCTCTTACCAGCAAACTTCGAGGATGAACCTGGACGGTTTGGAATTGGGGTCTCAATGGGTGTTTTCTTCTTCTCATCTTTGAATTTTCCGTTTTGAATGCGATTTTCAGTGAGTTCCGTAGCTGCTTCAAGTGTTGCAGGCGAAGTGCTTAAAACCGAATCTTGGATTTTCGAGGGGAGGCCTCGAATGTAGTGTTCGACTAGGCGGTATAATGGGGTGAACAGATTGGGGACCATCTGGTTCAACTCGAGAAATCTCTTATTGTATGAAGTGTGGTCTCCTTCCTTTTGTTTTAATGCGTGAAACTCGTCTTCTAGCTTTTTGATTTCGCTTCTTGGACAGAAGCGTCTCGTCATGATTTCCCTTAACTCTTCCCATGTTAAGGCCATGGCATCTTCAACACCTCGCTTACCCTTTTCCGTGTTCCACCAGGTAAGGGCTACCCCAAACAATCTTCCAGTCGCGTAACGTACCTTACGGTCCTCGGGACAGTCGCAATTGAGAAAGGTGTTTTCCATCTCCTCAAACCAGTGAAGGAGAGCGGTGACACCTTCAGTCCCTTCATATTTTGGGGGATCGCAGGACTTGAAGTGTTTGTAGGTGCATTTGGGGGTTTTGGGAGGAGGGTTGGCGCCGCTTTGGTCTTCTTGGTTGGGAGAGTTGATGGGATTAGCGGTGAGAGCTTGTTGAACTTGTAGTACGATGTCAGGAAGCACTGCGGCCATTTGTTTAGCAATTTGCGTGGCCAAGCGTTCGTTTGACTTCCCTGACCTTCTACCTCCACGTAATTGCCTAGCAGACATCTACAGGAATATGTATTTTTGAGTTCAAGAATTTCCTAGGTGTCATGTGTCATAAAAAAAGAATGAAAATGACATAACTGAAAATAATTTAACTACATCCATAGGATGTCTTGGGTTTGCTCATGTTTGGGCCTCCAAATGTCCCCCATACCATTGCATGTGTAGTCATGTGGGCCCCCATGACTATTGGGCTTGGTAGGATTCACATTGGTGTCGGCGGGTTAACACTCGCACCACCCGAATGAAAATCGTAAAACATGATTGCGAGATGTATGGTCGGAGGGTGTCCAGGTGTAGACACAATGACAACTCAAAGTGGGGTTAGCTCACATGACGTTTGGTATAGCATGCTTTGGCCTAATAGGTCCTTCGTACTCTCATCGTTAGTCCCCAAGTAGGCAAACAGGTCCTTTATTTTGGATTTATACGAATGCCAAGCCTAGACAGGACGTTCCGACTACCGGTACTCGTACCCTTCCAGTTACTACATGCCCGTCGTGAAAACTCACTTTGATGTGATTTGAAAAATACGAAAACATTGCAAAAATCTTTGAAAAGAAATCATGGAAATTGTGAAATCGTGAGGTGTGTGCTTTTATAGATATGACATGTTATGAGGATATGAACTATGATGAGCATTGCATATTAACATGTACTTGTGAGAGTGTTTGCATAATATTGGGTGTGATAATAAACATGAAACATATAAACATCATGAATTTTGCATATAACACATAAACAATTAAAATCTAATCAACTATAGTACAGGCTCTAAGGGTCTAATAACCTATCCTATATCCCTATAGTCACAAGCTCTGATACCAATTTGTCACACCCCCGACCCGCAGCGGAATAAAAGTCGGGGCATGATTGGGTTATCACCAAAGCTCATGATATTTACTAAGAAGTTTCATATTTATTACATTCAAATTAAAATTTAAATATCCAACAAAAATTTCATACAAATACAATAAAAATCTAAATGTTTGTTCCAATGCAATAACTTGTTTATTCTTCTAGGCCATCCTAAGTGTTTCTTTCCTCAACTTGATCACCTGTATCATGTGTAAAACAGAGGAGATTTTGGGTCAACAAAAGTTGACGAGTGAACCTTAATAAAACATTAAATAATTGCTTATTTTGTTTATTAAAGAAAATTGTGCATAAATAGTGAGCAAATATATATATGTAACCAATCACAAACCACATTGAATGAATATATGACATGAATGATGATGTATCTGAGATCAAGGCTCAATCAAACGGAGTCGATCTAATGAGGCACCTGATGCTCAACCCGTATCCCACGAGGAACTGATGGGCCTAATGAAATGAGTGCACTGAAATGATAAATTGAATCCACATATAAACCACACAACAAGCAATTCACATTTGATCACGAAATGATATAAGCACAAGTGTTTAAATAAAATAAAGGAATGATACGACACATGATACACCCCAAAACGTGATTAAAACGGGGAATTTTTAGAGATTCACTCACCTTGGGTGCGTATTCTTGAGTGGAAGAGAGAGCGCACGAGTTTGGGAATTTAACCGACGAGGAAAGTACTAACCTAAAATAATAACGTAATAACTCGAAAAATAAATTAACGTTTCGGTTAAAATCTACGCTTAGATTTTTGTGATATTTTTGGTGATTTTTGTTGATATAATTAAACCCTTGAAATCATATATTTTAAGCATTTAAATTGATTTCTCCTTTAATATAAACCATGGAATAAAATAATAAAAGAAAAACAAAATAAAAATAAAAAAATAAAATAAACTAAAGAAAAACTGTCAGATCTGACCGTTTTTTTTGTGTGAAATTGGATGCGTGAGACATGATTCGAACTCGAGACCCCGCGGTTGCGTGCACGCAGCTCTTCCAACTGAGCTACGTGTCTAACCCGTTAGATACTGGATTTTTATTATATTTGTATACTTATTAAGAAATTCCTGATTTAATTTAATTAAAAAGGTTTTTAAAAGCCAATCGGTTTGCGTGAAGAGTGGGTTTCGAACCCGCGACCTGGAGCGGGTTTTGCACCCAGCCCAACCAACTGGATTGGGTGTCTAACCCGTCAAAACTTGCTTTCCAATTATATTTATATACATACTACGGCTAGACATGATGTAACAAAAACAAAACTGTTTATATAACAGAGGTACGGTAGTGAATCAGGTTCGAACCGGGGACGTGTACGTGTGTTTGCACACAGTCCACCACTGGACTGTGTGTCTACCCGTTTGAAACAACTGATTTAATTACATAAAACACGAGTTTCACTTCACCTTCTTCATTTTGAATTCGAATCAAATCTGTACCCGCCCGTTTAAATCTGATTCACTTCTGATTACCATCAGAATACGATGTTAATTGAGTAATATTCAAAGGAAAAGAGCAGGAGTCGCGATTTCCGGCGGTTGAATCCCGGCGGCTGACTGTGTTTTTCCGGCGAACAGGGGGGTGTGAGCAGAGAACAATGCGAACAGAATGAGCGAGTTTTGATTGAGAGTTCGATTAGTATTTATAGATTTGAAACAGGGTGCTCGGTTTTTGGTTTTAGAAACCGAGTAAAATGATTGATTTCGGTTTTAGAAACAAAATTGATTGATTTCGCACAGTTAAGGTGGATTGATACAGGTTTGGAAAGCTTTTACGCGGATTGCCAGCCGGATTCCAGAACAGGGACTAGTCAGGCGGGTTCGCTGGTTTGAACTCGCCGGCATTCTTCCAAGTTCGATTATAACTAAATTGATATGGATTTCTAATCAATTACTGTGCGTGCCTCAGTGATGGTTGTGGTGTGTGTTTACCGGAGGGACCCGGGTTCGATCCCGGTTTACCCTTTTTGGTCCCTTTTTTTGTTTTTACCTTTATTACCTCTTAAATCATTTATTAATATTAATATTTATTATTTTAAATGATTATTTATTTATCATTTCATTACGGTTATTTAAACATCGATTATTTATATATGAAACATTTTAATATTTTAAACAATAATAAAATAACCAAACGACATAAATAAATACACTTTGATTGATAATTTAGGGCGGATTTTCAAAACCCGATTGACACAAATGTTACATTAGAGCACAATAGATAACAGACTAAACACAATGACCAGACCTTGTAACACAATGTATAGAAAACTCACTCAGTTGAAAAGCATAATAATCAGAACAAATAACACAATGTATAGAAAACCCAAATATAACATTATCTTCATTATGTTATAGGTTCTGATAAAAATGCAATTAACAAAACCCAAATTAACATTGTGTTGTAATTTTTGATAATAACACAATGTATAGAAACAATAGTAAAAACGTAATGACAAAAACTCGATTGAAAGACACAATAACCAAGACCTTTTAACACAATACTTTTTAAGTATATTGCAAAATGAATTTTGTGCAAATATATATGATTATAATCTTATTTTATGAAGTGGTACGTGGTTTATGTTTATTGTGCAACATTTAGTTTAGAAATTAAAAAATCTCTACCTTTCAAAAAAAAACTTAAAAAGTATTGAACAGCATTCAATCAAATTCTTCAACCAAGAACATCACAAAAATTCATAACAAATAATAATAACTTAATAAATAAAGTAAATTTAATTTAAACAGTGATATATAATTCAAACTTCAATCAGAGCTTGAAAGTTTGAACTCTTACTATTCTCAAATATCTCCTCTTCAATCAATTTCTCAATACTCTTTGAATCTTCAACTCCATTTCCAAAATAATGTTTCACAGCATCCCTTAAATCTTCAAACTCATGACATTTTGTAAAAAATCCACTCATCAATTTCTTCAACTCCTCATCTCCAAGATCATCAATAAAAGGACTAATCGGGACTGCATTTTCGGGCTGTAAACTGTAAGAATTCGGATTATCGTCAACAATCACCCCCTTTGTCAAATCCCGCCCTAAATTCGACAAATCCTTTACAAACCTCCCGTTGAATTCCTTACACGAATCCCGATACAGCCTATACGAAATCAACCCGTCTCGATCCAATATATCCAACACCAGAGACGCATACTCCTTGATTCCTGCAGTAAAAACCACAATTTCAAACCCACTTTCGCTTAAAAACCGAAGAAATTCATCGGCAAATGGACGCTTGGTTACATAAAAAGCGACCCGTTCGCCATCTAGCAACGGCTTCACTACAAAATCGTAGTTTCTCGGACGAATTAGCCCGGATGCTGGAACCGAGTGGATTAGGGTTTCGTCGAGGTCTAGAAACACAGTTTTCTTATTCGAACAAATTAAGGGCGGGAGCGAGGCGGTGGTGGTGTCCTGGAA
The DNA here is from genome assembly GCA_947069175.1 of Scalesia atractyloides. NCBI lineage: Eukaryota > Viridiplantae > Streptophyta > Magnoliopsida > Asterales > Asteraceae > Scalesia > Scalesia atractyloides. The sequence goes on from CAMTDV010000021.1 coordinate 26,002,333, forward strand.
GAGCGATCGGCGGACGCTGGCAATGTGATCGTCACCGGTGAATTTTTTTAAAATTTTATACCCTTTTTTAACCGATGATTTGCTCTTCGGGGTGGCGATGCGAACGAGCTTTGAGAAGATTTTGATGAGGCGGCGGTTGCACGTGTAGATCGATTTGTTGATGGAGGAGACTATGAGGGATGCGGTTTTGGTTGCGGCGGTCACCGGGGTCTTCTTACGGCGGCGGAGAGTGTGGGTGGCTGGAGATCCTCTTGATTTTTTGGCTTTGGACACCATTTTTTGGGGGTTTGGTGTGAAATGGCTGAAAATTAGGGGTTGGTAAAGTGTTTGGTGATTTGGTGGGGGGGTTTAATGGAGATTTGAAATTAGGTTTGGAGTAACGGTCGGAAAATGGGTAGGTTCGGTACCGAAGCAAGTTAAAAGATAAAGATGAAAAGGGAGTAAAATGTGGTGTAGCTGAGCTGGTATTGTTTTGAATAATTTGTTTTTTCTTTGGCGGGATTATTTTGTGTTATATAACGTCAATTAGAATTTGAATTTATTAAAATCCGAATTGGCTTAAAAGAGTAAATAATTCTATTTATGTGAAACAATAATAATGTGAAATGAGGATGGTGTTTAAGAAATAGCTCCTTTTCTAGATTTATAAACGAGTCAAGGCGTCAAGCTGCATGTAATTTACTCAAGATAAGCTTGCTAAAAGCTTAAAACGAGTCACACTTTAATAGTTAAATGAGCTCAAATCTAAAATAAGTTGGGTTGATAAACGAGCTCGATCTCGACCCAAGCTTCACTTACTATACTCACGTTGGGTCACGAGTTAAAAGAGTATGTTATTCATAATAGTTTCCATTATGTATTTATTATATATACATTTATATAGTAATAATAATAATAATATATAGAATTAAGATTAAAACAACTAAAATAATATATATTATATGCTGTATATAAAATATATAACATGTATATATAATAATTAATAGTATGTATTAATCAAATTATAATGAGTCAACCTCAAACTTGATAAACTACTTAGGAGTCGAGCTCGAGCTTTAGAAATAGAGCTCAAAATGAATTCTCTCATAAGTTAAACAAACCAAGCTCCAATCTAAGTGTGTGCAAACTTGGATCGGCTCGTTTACACCTCACCTTTCCCTGACGGGAACCACATTAGTGACGTAGCTAAGTGAGTCATCCGTTTAAACAAACGTCTATAATTATACAAATAATATACTAGAGTAGTATGGCATGCACATTGAAAAAGGATTTCATCTTTCTCTTTGTATAGATGCCACAAGATAATGGTAACCATCAGTAGTTATCTTAAAACCAATATTTTAGTTACCAACTCACATGTAGATAAACATAACACTATAAGATAAAAATGAAACACTAGATTAAAGATATATCATCTAATAGAAAAAGGAAAACATAACTTCATGAGCCTTATGGTGTGACAATCTTTGTGCAATCACCATGTTTCGTTTGAAGGAAGACATAATATGGTCTCGTCGAGTCAACATATCCAGTCCAGGAGATGTGTTATATACACGGTTTTAGATAAGATGGATAACAAGTTTTTAGTTACGACGGGAACAAGTAGATTACATAACTTGAGGTGTAGTTTGGTAAGCTAAACATAGAGTAAACGATACGAGAGATGTTGAGAGCCGTACCATTGCCAAATAAACACTCGTGCCTAGATATGGTGTTGCCTAGATTGTATGTCATATGACTATATGACTCATTGCATTAGAGTCCATGAATCATCACATCAATTAACTTGCAAATATCAGGAAAAGTCGATAGTTAGTCCATAATGAGAAGCCCATTGCTGAAAAAAAAAAAGGAGCCCAAAGTATGGCCCACTGTTATTATAGCCAGGCAGGCTGTAAAGCCACACAAGTCTTGCATCATGAGACCTATATACGTGGAATTGCAAATGTTGGACCAGCCACCACTTATCTAATAGACTTCACCAACCTTCGTGCAATAAATTGAAAACAATGGCTGAATTAGAATTGGTAGGTGTCGTAGGAAGTTGTTGCATAATCAAAAGTTTCAGTAAGGCTACACTAAAAATTTTGTTATCGTCACTCGATGGTGATTTCATTGGCAGAAAATGATGCATCGGAAGTTTTTACGTCGTGATTTTGGTTGCGAATGTTGATGTTTTTGATGCATAGTGAATGTATTGGGAGAAAATTATGTACCGAAGTGTGACATCTTGAGATTGAAAGAGGTGAGATGTATTGTTAGTGTTAAGCCAATATTTGAACCTCTCTATTTTGTGGTGATATTACAAGATAATAGTAACTTTTTTTTAAAACTATACAAGATAAGGGACCCGGGGCGCCCCGTTGTGCACCAATCTTCACGCGTTATCCCTAGTGAAACACCGCCGCCATAGTTTTTTCACGTGTGGATTAGATAACGTGTGGTCATCATCACGCGTTGAATTTGACATTTGTTACCGTTGAAAAGGACCGTTGGGTAAAATATATTACCGTTTGTTTTTTTATTTTGCTATATATACACACACAATACAATTTTTTAAAATATCAAACGATAGTTAAACGTGAGGATGCGTATAATAGGTACTTGACCGAAAACGAAAAAAATAGTGATTTAAACATCTTGTTACAACCGCACAACACTCTCGACGAATCTTTTAAGTCGATCGTACTTCAACGCAAACACGAGATATGTGAAAAGTGGGGTTGGGAGATGCCGTAGATTTTTTATGTTTTTTTTTAATTTGCAATGTTTAGTTTTTTTAGTTTGTAATTTAGGATTTATTTAAATAAAATTTATAATTTCATTGTTTTATTGTTAATTTATATTTAAAAAACCATAACTAGTGATGGGCTCCCCTAGTAAAATTCATCACTAGTGATGGAATAAAACTCGATGACTTGACAGAACTTGATTAGATGTTTTGAGTGATGGAATTCCATCACTAGTGAAGCGCCCCTACCCCCTGATAGCAACTATCACTAGTTATCTCGAAACCTATATTTGAATAACTAAATAACATGTAAATAAACATAACTATTAGATTAAATCATAACAATGTAAATAATAATACAAACGGATAAAGAAGTATAGGCTAATACATATAATAAGCACTAGGATTCGTTCGTTTATTATGGTACTCTTTACTTGTTAGGTGATTAAGAGTTGAGATACTCATGAGGAAACGAGAAATATGTGTTTAATTGTGAGACTATGTTAGTGGTTTAACTAAAAAATGTAAAAGTTATTGTCATGTTATTGTCACATAGATGGTGGGCGGGTGGGGCTTTAACCAACCTACACTCTTTGTATTTCTTTAACTACAAAAAGAGTGTGATTAGTCCATTGGCTCAAATAAATTAACTGCACCACCTCTCACACCCCGTTAAGGGCTTAACGCCACAAGCCCTTTGATGCCCTTCACTTATATGGTGAGGTGTAGGGTGATAACCCACTACACATCTCTGAGATGAGTTGCAAAGGTGCATATCAAAGTACGACTTCTATATACATTTTACTTGATTGCGTAGATAGATAAAATTATATATTATATAATGATACAAGGTAGGGCAAGCTCCTGATTTATTTGGTTATTTTCATGATAAGTTGTATAACTTCCACTAAAATCATGTGAATTTGATATATTTGTAATTGTCTAATTGATACAAGCTGTAAACGAATCAAATGATGTTCGTTCGTTAACGAAATGAAGGTGCTCACGAATGGTTCATAAACATTTACCGAACAAGATTTTATATTCGTGTTCGTTCATTAAGAAAATGAGTGTTCACGAACGGTTCACAAACACAAATAAAATTTGGCGAACACGACGAAGACTAAAGAGGGATGGCCCAAATAGTAGCACTTGAACTTGAAGCCTTAATTGTGGAACAGTTGTTGTCGTATTCGTCGATGTAAATAATGAGAAAGGGAACATAATGGTGCATAAACAAGGTGGAAATAGGGTTTCCTTGTTTAATTGTCAGAGATAAAATAATTAAAAATTAAATAATATAAAAAGTAATTATATGAAAGTACAAAAAGTTGTTTTTAAAACACAAACAAACGAACATAAACGAACACAAATTAATGAATGTTCACAAACACGTTCATGAACACAATTGAACGAACGAGACCTCTGTTCATGTTCGTTCATTTAACTAATCGAGCAAAATTTCTTGTTCATGAAACGAACAAACATAAACGAACTTCCCGCTGAACGCTCAGTCGTTTACAACCCTATTAGCTTGCATAGATCCATTGTATTTGCAAAGGAAAGGGAAATCTTTCACACTGAGAGGAGGTTTTCTTAGCATTCGTCAGTTTTTCGAGAAATCGTGTTCCAGAGGTTTTTTTATGGAAAGAAAAGATGAGAAGAGAAAAGAAAAAGAGTTTTTACACTCAAATTCAACTTTCAAAATTGGAATGAAGTGAGAGAATGGAAATAAAAGAAAAAGAAGCGAAGAGAAAGGGAGGGATTACCTTCTTTTATCTCTTTAAATGAAACTCGAGAGAACTATGTTCCCCTTTCCTTCATCTCCCACATTCACCAACTCAGAGCCATATCATCATCCTCTTTCACCATTCCCATCCTTCCCTATCAAAAGGTGTGGTGCCCTTCCGATTCCATTTATTTATTCTTACCATATAATTTAGTTATAGAACATATATAAAAATATGAACTTTTCATTAAAATTAAAAAAAAGTACGCTAAATTAAAAGAAAATACGAGTGCATAATTTTAATATATCTATCTATTATACTAAAATAATTCACTTTGGCCACATCACATCACCTGCTGACTGCTGACGTGACATTGGTATTTAGCCAGAGAATTACATTTGAAGGGGCAAATGACTTTTTCCTCCATTCTCCTTCATCAATTGTGAAACCGCTAATTTGCTCTTCATATGGAAACCCATCAATCGTCTATCAACTGAAAATCTTCTCTAATACGCTCTCATAATACATCTCTCTCTCTCTCTCTCTTCAATCAATCCTTAAAACCCTAATTTCAATTTCGTACATCTCTTCCGGTTGCATCATTGTATCTCTCTCTGTTTCATCACAACGTAGATCTCAGTCTAAAGCAACCAGTAAAAGGTATGTTTTCTTCTAATCTCTAAGCTTTTTAATGTATGTTTGATCTTTTTATTATTCATATTTAGGGTTTTACACCAAAAGAGGTTTACACGATGGTTGGTGTGGTGATTTTTGACGGGTGTTGTTTGAAGAAGAACGATGATTGTCAGAAGCAGAACGATGGCGGCAACCGGTGTTTCTTTGAATTCCAGTCGCAGTCGTATATATTTTGCGAACATATGTTTAGATTTTGTGTAAACGCTGCTCTGATTTCCTAATGTGTTTTTTGTTTCTCGAATTAGGTCGGCCGGTTTCATGTGGTTTTGTCTAGGTGTAGGTGGAATGTGCTCTCAGTGTGCGTGTCTACATGTTCCTTTAGAAACTCGATGTTGCCAATAGAAAAGAGGGAGAATTGATTCAATGAATCCTACACTGTAAGTTTGTAACCATTCGGTTACCTCTGATTACAGATTTTGGTTGGTAGGGTATAAATATTTTTTCAACTTAGTATGATTTACAATCTATTTGTTGGCAAATTAAGTGATATTTGGGATTCGCTGAAGCTTTCTGCTTCTTTCAGTCATAGAATTTCAATCTTGATTTGTATTGTGTTCTTGATCTTAGTTTTTATTTTTTATATTCAGTCTGTCCATTAACATCCGCCTTATTATTGTTGGTTTCAGTCTGTCCATTAACATCCGCCTTATTATTGTTGGTTTCAGTCTGAATTAAATTATGCTTTTAATGCTTCTTTGTATTTGACTTATGCACACAAGATGGTTGATGAAATGTTTGTTTGAAAACTGCTTAATTAACTCTATATGAATTGAAATTTAGTATGAATAATGATTTTCCAATCCATATGCAGGACAAGTATTCAATGCAGGTCAGCCCATGTTTGAGTTTTACACGGATAAGGGATAAGATGGACATGGATGAATTGCGGTGCATTTTTTTCTCTTCTTCTTTGCTTCATTGATGTATGCTCAAACAAATAGAGAGATGGTGATGGCGACCTCAGATGACGATAACGATGGTGATGACAGTGGCAAATTCAGGTACCGATGACGATGGTGATGGCTGGCTGAGGCGGCATTAATTCATTTTGTTTCATCTTATGTCTTTGTTTTTTGTTCTAATTTCTTTACATTGTCAGGTTTCTAATGTTATCTATGGGTTATAGCTGTCTTATGTTTGTTATTTAGATGCGTAGGGTCAACATAGATGATACTTTGTTTTCCTTCAATTTTGTTTTGCCGCATACAAGATGCAAAGTGTAGAGTGTTTTCTACTAAAGCTCCTAAGACTTTGCTCGGTAGCTTTTATTAATCCAGTTTCATTTACAATTTATTTTAGATCGGGTTGCCATTTTGTGTGAGTTAGGTTAGGGGTGTGTCGTATAACAACCTCCAATAACTTTATAATTGTCTATTAATGGTTGTTCAAAAGTTTATTAGACCAATCACATAAGTTGAGGCGATTAGGAAAATGCATCACGGTCATGAGGCGCGTTTCATAGTTATAAGATTCAAATTTGGTTCAGCAGCAGTTTGGGAAGGTGTCGACAGTTGGTGCAGTTCGTTTTGGTCTAGAGGCAATGGTGCAAAAACCGGGGAGCAAATGTTGGAAGCGAAGTCTGGAAGTAAGGCATTTAAAAAAGGTTGCTTGATGGTGACCTATATACGTGTTGGGTATTATGAATAGGAATGAAGTGACTTTCAAGAGTTTTAAAAAGCCGCCAGAAAAGATGGTAGACGAGATTAAATTGCTTTAGTCAAATGGGTCGAAAATATGTTCAAAGGATGTCTATTACTTGGGACAGGTAGTGCCAAGATATGTGGAGCTGCTTCTGATATTTAATTTTTGCATAAACCAGTTCTTTTTGTTGTGGTTGGTCTCTTTCATTCCTTCATTTTAAGACCTGGTTGCTCTTTTTGCAGCTTCTTGCTGCTGTTATTTGCTAATTTATACCTTTTGATTAAATCTTGCAGGTTTGTGGGAAACATCGACTTGTGTGGGGAGCAAATTAATAAGTTATTCAAAGATGATGTTGGAAGTCTACAGCCTACAGGTCTAATTGTTTTTCCTTCGATAGAGCTGTAGTTCACTTCTTTTATAATAATGTATTGGCAATGACAGTAAGGCTGGCTGGCTGGTATTGAATGGAGGCCCCAGGGGCTCCGTTACGCCACTCCTGTTTTATTCACCTCCTTAGGGGTGTCTTGGGTAGGGTGTCAAAACGTTAAAAAAAAAATTCTGGACGGCGACTTATCAGTGCTTCAGCTACTGTAGGTGCACTGATGCATGTTGCACTTATAAATTAAACATTCCTTTTTTTTAATTTTAGGTTTTAGTTTTTGATCTGTTGTGATCTAGGGTTATAGGTTGTTTTCTTTGTGAGTTTATGTTTAGGGATATTATGATTAGTTTGTAAATGAGATATTGGAAATGATTATGATGATTAGGGTTTATAGCTGTAAGAATTGTGCAGATATTGGTATATCTGAACCTAAGTATAAGAATTTTATGTTATGATTTATGGTTATTAGAAAATTTTGAAACTTTTAGACGGATATTTGGAATCTTTCTTATAGGTTTTGTTTGATTTCAGCAACAAAAATTCATGTAGGGTTCATCCTATAAGATCGATGAAGGGTTCATCTGATATAATCGATGTAGACCCAAAATTGTAGGTACCATTAACTTATTCCTTTGTTTATGGTTTGATGTTCTAATTTGTGGCATAAATTATGTATTTTCTGTATTTGTTCTTTTAAGACAAAAGCACAAAGTTTTATGAACTTTTGACATGAGAAAAGTATCATTTTTTATTCTTGACCATTTGAACTTTGTCTGTGTCCCACCATAGGCATTTGTCCATAGGCATTTGTAACTGATGATGAAAGAGCATTAGAAGAAATGTATGGTGACAATACTGAGAATTCTCACCAATTTGATGTTTCCTCAAATACAATGGTTGCTCCATTGCCACCAAACTCAAAATAAGGGAGGATGGTGTGGGTGTTACGGTGTTGAGAAAAAGAGAGGGAGAGGTGCAAACTGATTCTAGAGAGAGGGAGATATGGATTTAATGTGGGATTTTCTGGCTTGGAGGTATCACAGTTATAGGCTAGATAAGACAAGGGGGTGAGGTGGTTAAGTTTGAGACTTGAGGGGTTTAAAAGGGTAGTTTGATGTGAGTTTAGGTGGAACTGTAAGTGTCAAGAGCTGGGTTCGGTTTAGGAGATTCAAGCAAAACGGTTGTGGTTGCCTAAAAGGTAAGGTTTAATTGCCTCAGCCTTGAATGGGGGAAGGAACTTGGTTTAATGGTGTAAGGCATGTGCAATTGCCATTCTCATGCAACCCATGTCTTTTGACTTTTAGAAAAGATAGCATATGTATGCATGTATGTACCGTAGATATATATGTATGAGTTTGTAGGTGTTTTATAAGTAGTGGTGGGGAGGGTTTCAATGGAGGGCAACTATGATTTTAGAAAAAAGGAAAGTAATAGGCAGAGAGGGAAAGGGGATGTGTTGTTGCTATTAGAATAACTAGAACGAGATGGATTAGAATAGTAATTTGGGTGTTTTTTTTTTAAATCTAAACATGGCCAATTACTTTCTTTTTATTAGTTTAAGGTGATAATGGTAAGTAAGCTTTATTTCTGGACTGATTGCTATGAACGATAATGACATGATCTTTATGTTTGACTATGTTTTTTTTTGTTTGTTTGGTTACTTTTATTGAAGGTTACAAGGTTGGTTGCTAAAGAGTTAAATGACACTCTGGTTATATCAGAATTAGAAACAAGTTTTTGTAGATTTATTGCTTTTTTGTAGAGGATGGGAACTGGCCAATCTAATATATTATATTTCTTAATTGTAATTGCAAGAACACTCGGGTATTGAGTAAGTATACATGTGAAAGCTATAAAAACGTAAGAAGTTTATTGGTGGGTTGATTTCGTTGGTGGCGTGGCTGTGAGCGGCGGAGGGATGGTGTCACTCTACCATGGGGAAATGGGTAAATAAATCACCGTCGTAGGGACCAAAACCAGTTGTCGTTCGCTGAGTAACGGCAAGGTTTGTGTGGCCTAATAGGGGTAGAAGTGCGCAATTAAGAGGCCATGACCCAGGTTGAGGTATGCCTTTTACTTGGATCAGATGGGTAATAGTTTCAATATGGTTTCATATTGTGCATTTAAATTCTATGTTTGCTTGATTTCGTGTGATCCAATTTTGGTTTTGTAGAGACGCTAAAATTTAGTGGCTATTGATCTCGAGCTTGCAGCTTACTTCAATACAATCTATCAAACGGACACTTAGAGTCAATAGTATTTAATTTTGTTGTGTTTGTATTCTATTTAATCAATTAATTTAGTTCTGTTCATGTTTGTATAAAGAAAAATAATAATATAAACTAAATCTTCTTTACTAACTATTTAACATTTCATTCATTTACATTGATTAGGTTTATAAAGAGATTTTCAATGAATTATGATCGTTGCATATTCATGTATTTCAATTTGTCAATTGTCATTGTACTCTAATATATTGGTTTGTGTTTTAACGTGTATAGTCATAATATTTATGTTAACGGTGACAATCAAGATATTTTCTTTACCAATCCGTGAAATTCACGGGTTCTTAAACTATTATTATATTATATATATATATATATATATAGTGAAAGGGTATTGTACATTTTGTCTTAACGTACAAGCATACGCAATGGCAAGTTGCACGTTATAACCCAGAAAGGAAATCTCGCATTTTGTAAAAAAAAAAACAAAGATCGCATGTTAAAAAAAATCGATTGGGGGTGTACCCTGTCGGCACTAAGCGCCATGTCACCCTCATCGAAGGGTTTTCTAGCCCACACCGTATAGCCTGATGGTATTGTTTTTAGTAAACATGGACAAAATTGCTCAACACTTAACACGCAAAGGTTGCCAAACAACCACTTATAAATTCATGAATTTTGACTCACGTGTACCGACTCTTTTAAAAATAGACTAAAAAATATATTTCTTCTAATATATCGTCCACTCGTATATATTATCAATGGAATAACCTTGGTACTGTAGGACCAAAGTTAATCTTTAATACATAGAAGTATAGTATAATTTGTAGAATCAAAGAAAAAATAAAAGGAAAAAAAAGTAAGAAACGGTCAGACAAGGTTACAAGAGAAATTAGCTGCGATGGCTGGTGTCTAGAAAACCTAGCGAAGATAAGACTGTAAGACTATGTGGTATGGGATGGGGTTTGGGCGTGGGTTGGGAAAGGAAACGCCCATGTGACCATCCCGGGTGGCTTGGGTTTGGGTGTGGCCCTTTGGGCGGGGGTTTCAGCCCGGGCGTTGGGCACCCTACCCACCTGAGCTGGCGGGTGGATATTGGTACACCCAAGCCTATGGTTATCACTTAATTAAAAAAAAAAAAATAAAATAAATTTGGCCAAGCCACGCCCAACCAAGCCCACCATACCCCTAATTTTTTGAGTCTTGCCAGGAAAAACTCACCTAGTCCACGTGCCAACCCATGCCCCAAACACCCCCCCCCCCCCCACAATACCCCACAGCCTAAGATCAGAAAAGATCACGAAAGGGCCCATTTTCTTGATGTTTATATCACTAAACGAAAGTTCTCATATCAAACAAGGGTGTAAAGTTCTACACGACTAAAAGTCTTATCATGTGCATAATGTAAGTTCACATTAACGAAAAAAAAAACTAATACACGGGTAAAAGCAGATATGCGATCATAGAGTACCGCGTATTTCATAACTAGATGCACAATATTTCTCTACCTAGTATAAAACTATAATAGCAAATGATTCCAGTCCAACTGGATGATGCATCCTGGTTTTACCCATGGTACCCGAGTTCGACTCCCACGGGGGGCTACCAACTCGTCAAGCCTTTTCTTTTCTTGGGGTGAAGTATCGGTGGGGTTTTTCCAGTCGAGCGCCAGCCAGCTGGAGCACGGTTAAGACACTCACGTCTGGCCAGAGCGGGGCTACGGGCCTCCTTGTTGAGGAGGATGTGAGGTGTCTCGCACCAAAAAAATGTATGACACCTTGCCGTTCAAAAAAAAAAAGAAAAATAAGTATAAAACTATAAGACCGACCACAAGCGTCATTGTCTCTTTATAAGATATACTTACCAGAAGAAAGCTAGCCGTTAAGAATATAGAAAAGTAAATGAAAGACCAATATTTTATTTAACAAGAAGGAAGGGATTCACGTGGATTATAAGTAAGACCTATCCAGGCCCCATCATGCCCACTTGATTACACCATCAATCACAAGTTCACCACACATGCAGCATGCCTCCATAATCCATGTCCCCACTTGTCCAGCCTCGCCGCTCCTCCAAATATTATTTATGTTTGCCATTTCCACATTATTATTTATAGTTTCTCCTTTATTCATTTCTTCATTAGAATTATTTAAATTTAAAATATAAAAATATCATAACTTATAAATATAATATATATCACTGTTATACTTCTCCCTTTCTGAATATTAATTAAAGAAAATAATAAGTAATAATAACTATAATAATAAATACATAATCAAATAAAGAAAATCAATTCATACTAATTCTGTATCTAAATCTACAACTGTCTCACAACCACAATACCTTTGAATTCACTAATAATTCTTCAGCATAAACCAAATCAATCAATTCTTCACTGCTATTATCTGCAAAATGGAAAACAACCAATATTATTTCTGCTACCCACAAATTCATGGTAACCATCCCGGCCCGACTGGTATCAAAATTGACCCGTTAGCAAGTTAAGTTTATAAGTAAGTTTACCTAGTACCGGGATTCCCAAGGGTAAGCTCGAGATCATCAGAAACACATTCCTCATGGATCCTCTCTCCTTCCCACGGTTTCACTAGCCCTTTCATGTTACTCCCGAAAGCAAACTCAGACGAAATCACATCTGACATTGGGACATCAGCTGTTTGGTCAACGCTACCATTGACTGCAGGAGAGCACGTCCCACTTTGACCCGGGGTCCATATCCGACCCGCTAACGCCTCCTTGAACCCAAACTGATGGTTTGATGCAACGAGGACTGAATGTGGGTGACGATGGCCCTTCCTGCGGGGTTTGAACACCTGAGAGCCCTCCTGAGTCAGGTGGTGTTTGGATACCAGGGATATGATAGTTCGGGCCAGGCCATAAACTGCATCTGGGTTGATCATCAATGTCAGTTATTCTAGGAGTCTGACACGTCGGTGAACTTATGGGAGGGGTAACAGGTGCACTTACAGAACCACTGGCTATGTAGAGATGGTGTGGAAATTTTGACGAAGATGAACCCGATGAGAGGTTTTTTAGCCATGGGATAAGAGAATTAGGGTCTGGATTTTTATTAGAAGCGTAAATGGTTGAACCAGGGCTCGGAATGGATGATGAAGTTGGGCTGAAATTGTATGAAGAAGCATTCGGGCTCGGTTGGTATGACGACGAACATGGGCTTGGCGATGCTGATCCCCCAATAGTTTCTATCCGTTCAATGGGTTTACAACCCTACAAAAATTAAAAATACAGAAATATCATTAATTAACAAGCTGCGAATGTAACATTGGTTAGCAGTGTATCTGTGGGCCCGTGGGTTTTCGAGTGATGGATTCTCTCGATTATAACAAAAAGAAAGCAAAATACATCTACTTATGATGTAATCAAAACATAAATGGTGATTAAAACAAATTGAAGATACAAGATAACAAGTAATCATGAAAGTGGAGAATCAAAACAAGTGTCTTTTGCATGGCATTTCTTTAGAAAAGATGTAGGTCCAACTTTATTTCCAAAAGTCAACCCAACAAAAGCTCAAATCACCATATCTAAACATGATTCTCCACCGAAAATTCAGGAGAATCCAATAACAAAACTCTAAAATTCAAGAATTTCTAAATTTTCAAATTATAAAATTTGAAGAACAAAAACTTATTTATGACTACAATCAATAAGCTTCTCTGACATTGACAAGGCATGGTTCTATCTCTCTCACAAATACCGTACAAAAGAAGGTATATAATATAAATATATAATCAATGTTCTTCCACTATTAATGAAGGGTAAACTCACAAAAGAAAATCTAGAACTGTACTGTAATTCAATCTGTGTAAATATGTGGCATCATTGTCTAATTAGAGGAGACTCTTTAAATTAAAATAACAAATTAAAAATGTTGTTTTCCGTGCGCATTCACATGGAAACATATTCAGACGATGCTGTTGGTGCTAACATGCGCCAGGTGCTCAGGAAGCACGTTAGCTTGTCGGCGATAATGACAAATCTCCAGATCCGTTCACAAAATAGCATTCATACTGATCAAATTGTTGCTCTTTCATCCTTGCTAACATAAACCTAGATATTATGACGGAAAACTGAAGGAATTTCATTTCGGTTTCATCAAAGTTTGACCTAAAATGTTACAAATCTAAGGTTGACAATAGCGTAATTCCTAATTGATCATAAATTCGCATACGGCAATAAACTGTTTTGCTAACGTGCGCACCACCAAAATCACATGAAATCTAGCATCTATGATCTAGAATCTGTAAAAGCTGTATAGTCACAGAACTACTTCGCTAACGTGCGCACACCAAAATCACATGAATTCCATAAAATCATCCGTAAAACCTGTTTAACAGTCACACAACGAAATTCCTAACGTGCGCACCACCAAAATCACATAAAATTAATCATCAACTATCCAAAATGATCTGTAAAAGCCTTATAACAATCACAAAACCGTCTTGATAACGTGCGCACCACCAAAATCACAATCTAACAAAACGAAAAACAAATCGATGATAACTTTGAACATACCTTACGATAAGTAGTTCCGTCTTCTTCAACGATCCATCCAGCTTCATTACAAAGCGCTTTCAACACCTCGTTGTTATCACAGTGCTTCGGAAGCTTGTAGTTACCGTAAACCCTAAGTCCGGCGAATATCTTCGCAGCGATTGCTCTACGACGTCGTTCTCTCCGTTTATTATTCTCTCTCTCCTTCCACGTCGGTAGTCTCGTTCCTGACGTCATCTATATGTTATAAATATCTCCAGCGATGGACGGATGAGTGATGACGGTTGCCGGAAAAGAGGTGCCGGCCGGTGACGGAGATGGTGAAGTTATTTGGTCAAAGTTGAGAGGGTGGAATGAGGTGAAGCTTTTTATAGTTTATATGATAAAGCGTTGGTAATTGGGCATGAAAGAGTGAGGAATTACGGAAAAGCCATTGAATGGTTCAAAGGAACACTGGGAATTGGGTCCGCGCACGTGGAACGTGTTTAGTCTTTTCAAACAAACAAGTCTTTCGTGGTGGTACATATAGTGGGTGAAACGACGTCGTTTTGTTGGTTTCGTGTTTATTGGGTTTGTAGTGTATTTGTTGTTTACTTTTAACAAAAGTTTAACTACCAAAATGATGCGATTTTTATTGCTAACTAGGGCTGTAAACGAATCGAACGAACAAGAATAAGGCATTGTTCATGTTCGTTCGTTAAGGAAATAAATGTGTTCACGAACGGTTCATGAACGCTTACCGAACGAGATTTTATGTTCGTGTTCGTTCATTAAGGAAATGAGTGTGTTCGCGAACGGTTCAAGAACACAAATAAATTTGACGAACATGATGAAGGATAAAGGCAATGGATCATTATTGTGGAACGGAGGTCGATCGTATTCGTCGATGTAAATAATGAGAAATAAAAGGGGGGATCGGTGCATAAACAAGTGAAATAGGGTTTCCTAGTTTAATTGTTAGGGTAATAATATAAATAAAAGTTTAATGGTAATAAAATAACTAAAAGTTTAATAACATAAAAAGTATAGATAAAACATATGAAAGTACACAAATCTTTAATTAAAACACAAACATATGAACATAAACGAACGCAAATGAATGAATGTTCCTGAACACGTTCACGAACACCTTACCGAACGTTCACGAACACAATTGAACGAACGAGACCTTAGTTCATGTTCGTTCATTTAACTAATCGAACAAAATTTCTTGTTCATGTTCGTTCGTTTACTAAACGAACGAACATAAACGAACTTCCCGCCGAACGGTTCACGAACTGTTCGCTGAACGTTCGGTTCGTTTACAGCCCTATTGCTAACGCATAGAATTTGGCGCCAATTCTTAGATGTTTTTACTTGCATCCGAATTAAATATTAATTTTGTGAAGAGTACACTTTTTTGGTATTGATGTAGATATGTTGCAAAACACAAGAAATGACATTCGTTCTCAATGTCAAACCGAGTCGTTTTCTTTAACGTATCTGGCTCTTTCTATGAGAGCGAATATGAACATGTTAAAACATCTGCAACGGGTTATCGATGTTTTTAAAGCAAAGCTTACCCTTTGGAGCTGGAAGCGTCCAATGCAGCTGGACCTTGAATGAGAAGAATGAGATGCAATGCGAAGCGATATTAAATAATGTAGTGATATCCAAAGAAATGACTAAATGGACCTGGTGTGGTATCAAATTCAATGCGTTTGTGGTAAAGGAATTTCGAAGATAGATGGTAGTTTAATTGTTTAGGGTAATAATATAAAAAAAAGTTTAATGGTAATAAAATAAATAAAAGTTTAATAACATAAAAAGTATAGATAAAATATATGAAAGTACACAAATCTTTAATTAAAACACAAACATATGAACATAAACGAACGCAAATGAATGAATGTTCCTGAACACGTTCACGAACACCTTACCGAACGTTCACGAACACAATTGAACGAACGAGACCTTAGTTCATGTTCGTTCATTTAACTAATCGAACAAAATTTCTTGTTCATGTTCGTTCGTTTACTAAACGAACGAACATAAACGAACTTCCCGCCGAACGGTTCACGAACTGTTCGCTGAACGTTCGGTTCGTTTACAGCCCTATTGCTAACGCATAGAATTTGGCGCCAATTCTTAGATGTTTTTACTTGCATCCGAATTAAATATTAATTTTGTGAAGAGTACACTTTTTTGGTATTGATGTAGATATGTTGCAAAACACAAGAAATGACATTCGTTCTCAATGTCAAACCGAGTCGTTTTCTTTAACGTATCTGGCTCTTTCTATGAGAGCGAATATGAACATGTTAAAACATCTGCAACGGGTTATCGATGTTTTTAAAGCAAAGCTTACCCTTTGGAGCTGGAAGCGTCCAATGCAGCTGGACCTTGAATGAGAAGAATGAGATGCAATGCGAAGCGATATTAAATAATGTAGTGATATCCAAAGAAATGACTAAATGGACCTGGTGTGGTATCAAATTCAATGCGTTTGTGGTAAAGGAATTTCGAAGATAGATGGTAGTTTAATTGTTAGGGTAATAATATAAATAAAAGTTTAATGGTAATAAAATAAATAAAAGTTTAATAACATAAAAAGTATAGATAAAATATATGAAAGTACACAAATCTTTAATTAAAACACAAACATATGAACATAAACGAACGCAAATGAATGAATGTTCCTGAACACGTTCACGAACACCTTACCGAACGTTCACGAACACAATTGAACGAACGAGACCTTAGTTCATGTTCGTTCATTTAACTAATCGAACAAAATTTCTTGTTCATGTTCGTTCGTTTACTAAGCGAACGAACATAAACGAACTTCCCGCCGAACGGTTCACGAACTGTTCGCTGAACGTTCGGTTCGTTTACAGCCCTATTGCTAACGCATAGAATTTGGCGCCAATTCTTAGATGTTTTTACTTGCATCCGAATTAAATATTAATTTTGTGAAGAGTACACTTTTTTGGTATTGATGTAGATATGTTGCAAAACACAAGAAATGACATTCGTTCTCAATGTCAAACCGAGTCGTTTTCTTTAACGTATCTGGCTCTTTCTATGAGAGCGAATATGAACATGTTAAAACATCTGCAACGGGTTATCGATGTTTTTAAAGCAAAGCTTACCCTTTGGAGCTGGAAGCGTCCAATGCAGCTGGACCTTGAATGAGAAGAATGAGATGCAATGCGAAGCGATATTAAATAATGTAGTGATATCCAAAGAAATGACTAAATGGACCTGGTGTGGTATCAAATTCAATGCGTTTGTGGTAAAGGAATTTCGAAGATAGATGGTAGTTTAATTGTTAGGGTAATAATATAAATAAAAGTTTAATGGTAATAAAATAAATAAAAGTTTAATAACATAAAAAGTATAGATAAAATATATGAAAGTACACAAATCTTTAATTAAAACACAAACATATGAACATAAACGAACGCAAATGAATGAATGTTCCTGAACACGTTCACGAACACCTTACCGAACGTTCACGAACACAATTGAACGAACGAGACCTTAGTTCATGTTCGTTCATTTAACTAATCGAACAAAATTTCTTGTTCATGTTCGTTCGTTTACTAAACGAACGAACATAAACGAACTTCCCGCCGAACGGTTCACGAACTGTTCGCTGAACGTTCGGTTCGTTTACAGCCCTATTGCTAACGCATAGAATTTGGCGCCAATTCTTAGATGTTTTTACTTGCATCCGAATTAAATATTAATTTTGTGAAGAGTACACTTTTTTGGTATTGATGTAGATATGTTGCAAAACACAAGAAATGACATTCGTTCTCAATGTCAAACCGAGTCGTTTTCTTTAACGTATCTGGCTCTTTCTATGAGAGCGAATATGAACATGTTAAAACATCTGCAACGGGTTATCGATGTTTTTAAAGCAAAGCTTACCCTTTGGAGCTGGAAGCGTCCAATGCAGCTGGACCTTGAATGAGAAGAATGAGATGCAATGCGAAGCGATATTAAATAATGCAGTGATATCCAAAGAAATGACTAAATGGACCTGGTGTGGTATCAAATTCAATGCGTTTGTGGTAAAGGAATTTCGAAGATAGATGGTAGTTTAATTGTTAGGGTAATAATATAAATAAAAGTTTAATGGTAATAAAATAAATAAAAGTTTAATAACATAAAAAGTATAGATAAAATATATGAAAGTACACAAATCTTTAATTAAAACACAAACATATGAACATAAACGAACGCAAATGAATGAATGTTCCTGAACACGTTCACGAACACCTTACCGAACGTTCACGAACACAATTGAACGAACGAGACCTTAGTTCATGTTCGTTCATTTAACTAATCGAACAAAATTTCTTGTTCATGTTCGTTCGTTTACTAAGCGAACGAACATAAACGAACTTCCCGCCGAACGGTTCACGAACTGTTCGCTGAACGTTCGGTTCGTTTACAGCCCTATTGCTAACGCATAGAATTTGGCGCCAATTCTTAGATGTTTTTACTTGCATCCGAATTAAATATTAATTTTGTGAAGAGTACACTTTTTTGGTATTGATGTAGATATGTTGCAAAACACAAGAAATGACATTCATTCTCAATGTCAAACCGAGTCGTTTTCTTTAACGTATCTGGCTCTTTCTATGAGAGCGAATATGAACATGTTAAAACATCTGCAACGGGTTATCGATGTTTTTAAAGCAAAGCTTACCCTTTGGAGCTGGAAGCGTCCAATGCAGCTGGACCTTGAATGAGAAGAATGAGATGCAATGCGAAGCGATATTAAATAATGTAGTGATATCCAAAGAAATGACTAAATGGACCTGGTGTGGTATCAAATTCAATGCGTTTGTGGTAAAGGAATTTCGAAGATAGATGGTAGTTTAATTGTTAGGGTAATAATATAAATAAAAGTTTAATGGTAATAAAATAAATAAAAGTTTAATAACATAAAAAGTATAGATAAAATATATGAAAGTACACAAATCTTTAATTAAAACACAAACATATGAACATAAACGAACGCAAATGAATGAATGTTCCTGAACACGTTCACGAACACCTTACCGAACGTTCACGAACACAATTGAACGAACGAGACCTTAGTTCATGTTCGTTCATTTAACTAATCGAACAAAATTTCTTGTTCATGTTCGTTCGTTTACTAAACGAACGAACATAAACGAACTTCCCGCCGAACGGTTCACGAACTGTTCGCTGAACGTTCGGTTCGTTTACAGCCCTATTGCTAACGCATAGAATTTGGCGCCAATTCTTAGATGTTTTTACTTGCATCCGAATTAAATATTAATTTTGTGAAGAGTACACTTTTTTGGTATTGATGTAGATATGTTGCAAAACACAAGAAATGACATTCGTTCTCAATGTCAAACCGAGTCGTTTTCTTTAACGTATCTGGCTCTTTCTATGAGAGCGAATATGAACATGTTAAAACATCTGCAACGGGTTATCGATGTTTTTAAAGCAAAGCTTACCCTTTGGAGCTGGAAGCGTCCAATGCAGCTGGACCTTGAATGAGAAGAATGAGATGCAATGCGAAGCGATATTAAATAATGTAGTGATATCCAAAGAAATGACTAAATGGACCTGGTGTGGTATCAAATTCAATGCGTTTGTGGTAAAGGAATTTCGAAGATAGATGGTATGGGCGGGAGATGGTCAACAACAGTGTGTACGTCGATGTAATCACTGGTTATCGATTAAATCCTAGCAGATTAGATCTGTTTCCGCCGGGGTGACGTCTCATAGAACAGTGAAATGACTTGAGGAAGATCCTACAAAACACAAACGTTGTTAGCCTCGCCACATGAAGAGGAGTATCCCTGTAACCACCATTTGGCGTGAGGATAAGTATTCATACTTGAAATAAATAGAGTTTTCATTAAATGTAGAGTAAAGTTCTATTTTGCTCCTTGTGGTTTGATCCACATATCTAATTTTCTCTAATAGTTTCAATTTGAATTTTTTTTGTCCTTGGGGCTTCTTAATTGGTTTAATCTTTTCCCTTACACTCACACCCTTAAAATTAATTTTTGGTAAAGTTCTATTTTGCTCTCTATGGTTTGGTCCAAATATCTATTTTGCTCTAATAGTTTCAATTTAATTTTTTTACACCTTAAAATTTTTTTATAAGGGCAAACAAGTCTTTGCTTAGAGTGTATGGTGTAGATTTAAATTACTTAATTATCTTAGTTAATTTTTCATAAACTCTAATTACATATACAATTTGTATACGTAAAAACGGAGTATAGCCATTTACCTTAATCTAATTTTCTATTAAAATACGCAAATTTAAGTATGTAAATCTTTTTATATGCATATTTAGCGCACACTATCATGTTAAATAGATTTATATGGTAAATGAGTAGCAAATTTCCTTTATATGGTAAATGAGTACCAATTTTCCTTTATCTAATTTCCTTTTAAGATATGCAAGTTTATATATGTAAATCTTTTTATATGACAAATATATTTAATACAAATTTATATGACAATGTGTAGTTGCTACTAGCTGAAAAGTGATATGTACTCAAGAAAATATTTTCACATTATAAAACTTAATGATCAATAATAGTTAATATTATGCATTAACATACAATAACTAATGTGTTTTTTGGTGTATATGATTTTTATCTATTCATATATGAAGTTTTGGATAAAACAATCATATACATCAAAAAACACATTAGTTATTGTATGTTAATGCATAATATTAACTGTTATTTGTTATTAGATTTTATAATGTGAAAAATATTTTATTGATTACATATAACCTTTTTAGCTAGTACCAACTACACACTTGTAAGACCCTTGTCTAATTAATTGAAATTTTGTAAAAATTTCAAGTTTTAAATATATAAATGCAAGTACATGTGCGTACAAAATTTAGAGTCTCACAAAACTTAATAAAATTAAAACATTTCAACAAGTTATCGTTGATTAGTCTCGATAATAACTGAAAATAATGCGGAAGCTTAAACTTTGATCGCGTTCGGTTCTTCGTTGAGCTTGATCGTCATCCGGAGCTTCAAATCATTACGTATATTTCATAATTATGAAATACGTTAGTTATAAAGGGTTTATAACGTACATGTTGAACCCGAAGGCCCAAACAACAAAATAAACAATTTTTTTTAGAAAACCCGCCGTAAGCTACGCTTCACCACCGTAGCTTACGATCTACTCTCCCTGGTTTGATCAGCTAACGCCAACCGTAGCTTACTGCACTCAGCCGTAGGCTACGGTTTGCCCATGCTGCAGATTTCATTTCTTTTCCATTTTATTCGTAAAAACTTCGTAACTTTCTTGAAACTCATCCGTTTTGTTTCAAACGGATTTATAACTTTTATGGATTACACATCTGTTACCCAATTTACGCATATGGTTGTTTGACCCGTTTCAAGATTTAAGTACTAAGCTTAAATCTCTTTCATTTGTTTCATATTTCCTAATTAAACAATGAGACTTTTACTTATTTTATACTACAACTTTGTTTGTAGTAGGATATTATAGGAAAAATCCTTATTTTCCGATTCTACCATCCGGCTTGACCATTTACAAAAATGACCCATTAGGAGGCATTAGGCCAAAAGGATTACGCCTCTCACTTTTATATTACCGGAATAATCAAACCAATTATAGGATCTATTTGTTTAATCTACCCATTATGGATAGATTATCCGATTTTGTTATTCGGGGGGCGTTTTGGTCTATTATAAGCCCTTTTTTCTAAACCGGCTAACTTTTAAAGTTTAGATAACAACTAGCAAGCACGTCTAACTTGTTAACCCATCTAGAATTATTGTGTCTTTTTAAACATAAAAGTTTCCAATATTCTAGTGTTTTAAAACTCATTTAACCGTATACTTACACCATGACCATATATTTGACTCGAATGGTCGTTTTACCCATCTACTATACATACCTCACTTGAGGTAATCTAGTGTCCACTATTTACCCAACCAACTCTAGTCGGACCATAATCGCTTACCAAGAGTTTGACATATTAGACATACCTGGCGCGGTCAAAGCAATGGTTCTTTAATACCTTGCGATACTATATTCTAATTCTTGGCAATACTCGCCAAATCTTTATGCTTTCTTGTATGCATGAAACTTGACAAAACAAAGCATTAAATACCGGGTTCAAATGGTCGTCACCATTTGACCCGTTTGCCCTTTTTGACAACCAAATAAATCTTTATATAGTTTATTGCCAAACTTTTATTTTTACTTGTTCGACCCGTTTGATTCGCGTCGATAAGTACTTTTAACCAAACATTTATTTTTACTTGTTCGACCCGTTTGATTCGTGTCGACAAGTATTTTTAACCAAACATTTATTTTTACTTGTTCGACCCGTTTGATGCGCGTCGACAAGTACTTTTCACCAAACTTTTTTTACTTGTTTGATTGGCGTCATCCTGTGTTTCGCGTCAGCAAGTGTTTCGCGTCAACAATTGTTTCGCGTCAGAAATGTTTCGCGCCAACAATTGTTTCGCGCCAGCAATTGTTTCGCGTCAGCGAGTGCTTATCACTTAAAAATTTAGTTCACTTATTTGACCCATTTGGTTTGTTTGTATGAAATCCATCACTTTGAACAACCAAACTTTGTACATTATTTGACCTGTTTAGTTTGTTCGTATGAACCCTTCGCTTTGATCAAACTAAACTCATATTTGTCTTGTTTACAACAATTGCACTAATCTAACTATTATGACTAATTTAAGAAAATGATGAGGCGTATAGCCACATGCCTTAGAGCTTCCTGTTAAGTCGTGTATAGCCCCCGACCTTATCATCCACCTTATCACCCGAGTCGCCTTTATTTGCCATTTAGAAGTCTCGCACTCCATTAGCTCGTTTGACCCGCTTCGTCCAAGCTTTCACCTAGCTTGATAGGATCAACTTGATACAACATTCACCACACTTGATTAGCTAGTCATCATAACATAACGACTACCTCATCTATGGATTTCTCATGTCTCAATTCATTCAATGCATTTTAAACATGCTAATCACATTATGATACGACTCTTTACGGTTTAAACATGATTTAACATGAATCGGATTTGAGCTAGGACATCAAAACATGCATCATAGCAACTAGTATCCATTTACATAGTAACCAAAATTCTTGGCTCATCTAGGCATTTCATCAAACACCTAGTGTATATAAGTCATTCTTAGCATAAAGTACAACTTCCTAAAGCATGTTATATACTAATCATGAACAGTTCACTAATTCTAGCCTTACTAATGGTAGATTGATGTTCCTAAGCCCCCACAAACATCAATTTTACCCAAAACAAGCTAAACCATCACCAACATACTCAATCAAGAATTTCTCCATCATAGGCATTCTAACAAAAACAAGATTTGAGACTTACCTAGTGATGAGATAGTAGAGGATATTACAATTTCATAATCATGCAGTGATTAGCCCTTAAATTTTCCTCCAATTGATCAAGTTGGTGTTAGGGTTCTTGAAAACCCTTTTTTTCTTTCCTCTGATGGTCGAACAGAACACACACTTAGGTGTGTGTTTTGGTGTTTTAATTTATTTTTTTATAAAAGTTTCCATTAACTAGTTTTTCAACTTGCTAGGTTTAGTCCTCCAACTTTATTCGGTTATTAAACTGGAATACAACCTCCTTTCCTTTTCTTGTTACTAAAATTTAATAAATTTACTTTGGTTAACCTTTAAAAAAATCATCCGTGTTAGTTTGAATAGGGTTTGGGATGTTACAACACTGTCATATAAATTTGTATAAAATAGATTTGCCATATAAAAGATTTACATATTTAAACTTGCATATCTTAAAAGAAAATTAGATAAAGGAAAATTGGTACTCATTTACCATAAAAATCTATTTAACAGGATATTGTACGCTAAATACGCATATAAAAAGATTTACTTACTTAAATTTGCATATTTAATAATATATTAGATTAAGGTAAATGGGTATATCCTGTAAAGTATATAAATTGTATATGTAATTAGAATTTATGAAAAATTAACTAATATAATTAAGTAATTTAAACCTACACCATACATCCTACGCAAAAGACTTATTTGCCCTTATAGAAAAATAATTTTAAGGTGTAAAAAAATCAAATTGAAACTATTGGAACAAAATAGATATCTGGACCAAAACACAGAGAGCAAAATAGAACTTTACTCAAAAATTAATTAAGGATATGAGTATAAGGGGAAATATTGAACCAATTAAGAAACCGCAAGGAGCAAAAAAATCAAATTGAAACTATTGGAACAAAATAGATATATGGACCAAACCACAGGAAATAAAATAGAACTTTACTCTTAAATGTATGTGTGGAGAGAGAGAAAGAGCTCGTGCGCCAATTGCATGTACTTTTTTTTGAACGGCTAATTTTCCCCTTAAATACTTACACCTCCTAAGGATTGAAACTTGGTCTCCTCACAAGAGATAATTTCTCTTGACCACTAGGCTATAACCTAAGTGGCTCTCACATGTACTTATAATAAGTTTTGGGTTAACTTTCAATTAGGGGATAAAGGGATCACTAAAGAAAAATATGTTTAAAGTTAAGGCAGGTAGTAAATATTTCTTAAGTTGGAGTAGTTCTGATTAATAAGTCAAAGTTATTATTAAAATCTAATTTTTCATAAACTTATTTGTCTCCAGATTTTATAAACATATACTTTCAACTAATTACTTCCCTCTAAAATAAAAAAAACAATAATGTTCATAAATCTAGAACACAGATTAATCAACCTTTCAGTAGGATTGACTTATTCATAAACTCAAAAAAAAAAAAAAAAAAAAAAACAAAACAATAATGTTCATAAATCTAGAAAACAGATTAATCAACCTTTTGAGGAGGATTGACGTATAAATTCATCTCATCCTAAAAAAATAAAGATAGATTAGGAGATACTGTAATTCCAAATCGATAAGTCCTAAACAAATCAAAACTAAATATAATTTTGAAAATCAAATTCGATAAGTTCTAAACAAATCAAAATTATATTGTACAATACTATAAATTACAACATTTTGTTACATTTGAGGTTCTACATCATGTTATATTGGTGTTTTATGCATGTAATGATTGTACAAAAGTATTTAATTTAAATTTAAATGCTATAAATTAGCAAGTTATTTATGCTTAGGGGTGTTGTATCAAATGCTTAGAGAGTTTTTTTTTTTTAAATGTTTTTTTTACTTTTAGTCCAAAAATATTTGATAAATTACTTTAAACCCAAAACTATTTGAATTGCTACTTTTAATCCAAAACTTTTCATCTTTTGCAATTAACTCACAATTATTTTACTTTCAAATTTAGTCTCGTATACTTTTCATCTTTCTCGAATTTTATGTTTTACGCTTTTTTTAAATTTTGCAAGTTAACAAGGCGTAACGTGTGTGTGGTGTTCAAGGTTTTTACGCTTCGTTCTAAGTTTTCCGACTTAACACGACGCAACGTGACTGTATGATTCGAAGGTCTAACGTCGTCTATTTTTTTTACCAGTTTGACAGATTCGTCATAACTTGTGGATCCTAGATCGACTTAATTATTATTTTCTATGTTTTACGTTCGGTATAATTTCTTCGCATTAACACGCCGCAAATTCAGTGTTGGTTGTCGCTCACGGTGGTGTGATATTGATGCTATTTGGCACGGTTTTACGCCCCGTCGCAATGCGATGGTGCTTAATACTAGTTAAATATAATTTTAAAAACTAAACCGTAGCAGATTGAGGATGTTTATTCATTGACTAGGTTATAGGCCCGGTATTACACGAGTTTAAGGATATAAATTTTACAACTTAATAATTAGGCACAAATTTTTTTAGCAATTTGCTCATATATATGACCGAGATAGATGGCATATTCAAATTTTCAATCAAATACCGCAAATATATGGTATCCATACCATATTTAACTATAACTAAAACCATTTCAAATAATAATTTTCAAACACATTTCCTTCATTATGGGATTTTATTTGTCTTTCCAAATTATTTTGCATATTTCTAAATTTTTAGCTCACAAAACACTTCTTATAAATATGTCTAATCGTTTTTAAATAAGTCATCTTACTTTCCAATCTATTATGGAGTTGCTAAGACAGTATGGATTCCACGTTCGCTTTATGTTACTACTCTTTTTTACATTGCTTTGTTATGATTTGATTTTGATGATATTTCTGTTATATATAACTTTTATATATTATTTTAACTTTTTATAAGTATATTTTGATATTCTCAAATATAAAAACCATAATATCAGAGTACTAATGTACTAACATCTAGATGAAGTCATGACCAGAAACAAAGTTCCATGGTTTGCTACGTCCATTACCCTTTAAGTTGTATGTATTAAAATAATTTAGTTATGTAAAATTATGCATACATTATTAAATTATATAATTTTCATCTTCAAACCCATGTAATACATATGTTTATAACTTAATCCTCAAGCGCGTGTAATTCAGAACAAAATTTTGAATAAAACTTATGCGAATGTAGATTACAATATACATGTTGCAACACTATAATTATTATTTGTGAAGACAATACTATAATTATTATTTTGTGAAAGACAATATTTTAAAGTTATAAGAGAAAAACAAAATAGGTTAAAACTTAATTATAATAAAAAATAACAAAAAGAAAAATAAAAACCTAAAGTCACCATATATATACAATTACTGTTTCAAGAGCTTTTAATTTAATAATTACGAATACCAAAAAAAAGTTAAAACGTCCAAAAAAAATAAAATAAATAAAAAAGTATTAACGTTTTAATGATAAGAATTTACGATAAATAA
Source organism: Scalesia atractyloides (assembly GCA_947069175.1). Taxonomy (NCBI): domain Eukaryota; kingdom Viridiplantae; phylum Streptophyta; class Magnoliopsida; order Asterales; family Asteraceae; genus Scalesia; species Scalesia atractyloides. Next base: position 26,029,099 of record CAMTDV010000021.1, read on the forward strand.
TTTTTTTTTGTTTTGCCACCCCAATAAGAAATCTTGAAAAAAGCTCACTAACTATTTTTTATAGATTAAAGTGAAAATATAAAATAAATTAAATTTAAAATTTAAAAATAAAACCAAAACAAATTTTTAAATCATGAAAATATAAGATAAAATAAATTTTAAATTAAGACTGTATAGATAAACATGATATTAAAATTTTTAAATACATATAAAAACCAAAACCAATAAAAGATTAAATTTAACAAAAAAGTTAGATTGTAGGAGGTGTTGTCATGTAGCATTAATTGTAGTCTTTTAATAGAATTTAGATTTGATGTATTGCAAAATACATCAGTTTATCATGTATAGTTTGTATAATTTTCGTTAGTTATAGTTTAGTTTTCGTTAGAATTTGCGTACTGTTGATCCGATTGCGTTTTGCAGGTCTTGTGTGCTTAAAACAGCTGGGAAGTGCATAAAACGAGTTAAAATATGAAAGAGTCAAGTCCTGGAACGTGTTGGAAGGCTCGGGAGCTGAAATGAGTCGAAATTACTGAAAAATGAGTTCCTGGCGGGCCGCGAAAGGAGAAAGGATGCCTCTCGCCACCCGCGAGAGGCTTATGGCATTGCTGACGTCAGAGAAGCGGTCGCGGGCCACGACTGGGTAGAAGAATCCTCTCGCCACCCGCGAGCGGGTGTTATCATCAGAAGGCTTCGACCTGGGCATGAGTTTTTGAGCTAAGAAAGTATTTAAACATCATTAATGTTCCAAAAACCCTAACTTAGGAATTAGCAACCTTTTGGGCGAATTTGGAGCATTGTTGCAAACGTTTTTGAGCATTCGGAGTTACCGGTTGAAGGATTGAAGTTCAGAGAATCATTCGGGTCGCCTCTTATCGTCGGGTGTTTTCACTTTTGTTTCTTTCTCTTTACTATGTTCCGTTTCCTTAAAAATACTTTGTTTACGTTTGTTTTCATGACTTTGATTGGCTAAAGTTATTGTGCTACCTAGACAAGATGAATTGTTACGTAAAGTTTGGATCTTTATTATGAATTTACGATATTATGGATTTATTTATGAATTGTAGGCGATTTGATTATTAACTAGATGTGTATGCATGCTTGATTGCGTTTGAATGTTGTTTATTGTTTTGCATAATTCATGGTGACAGTCTTTATCACATAATAGAGTTGTGTTAGATTCTAGATTTTGGTGAGTCTGTATATCACAGAATAAATCGTGAATCTTTAGGGTTGAATACCTAATTTACCTTAGAAGTAATATTCGGTAATCTTATAAAATCAAGTGTTCTAATAATCCTCAATAGCTGATAGGTGCGAGGTTATTGTTAGGTCTAAGCGATTAAACCATAAGGTGGGACCTTCTTAGGAAGTAAACCTATTAGCTGTTGTCTAACAAGTCTAGTTAAGAACCCAAATTTACCCTTGACTTGAGTCCCAAGAGAGTCTTGTAGTGTACTTTCATAAATCATTAGAGGTCTTGAAAGGGAGTCTAATTTACCGGTGTCCATAACATCCTTTAGGGTGCCCTAACGTACTCTTGAGAAGGGTTAGGAGGCTTGGTTAGTAACTCGAGAGGTTTAGAATCTTAAGATCGCGGTCCATAATAATCAATCTTCAAATAAATTCCATAACTAAAAGCAACCAGGATTCGCGTCTAGGTAGTGTTTTCACCGTCTGAGTAAAGTCCAAAGTAATTCATAATCTTTAGTTCACCTAGTTAATTTAGTTTAATTTAATTACGTTCTTAGGATTTTTAGTAAACCCCCCACCCCCTAAAACAATCAAACAATTAGTATGTCCGTTTCAGTCGTAGTCTAGTTAGAGTCGTTAACGTAATTAGTTTAATTCGTAAATAAAGTCCAAAGTAATTTGTAATCTTTAGTTCACCTAGTTAATTTAGTTTAATTTAATTACCTTCTTAGGATTTTTAGTAAACCCCCCCCCCCCCAAACACTCAAACAATTAGTATGTCAGTATCAGTCATAGTCTAGTTAGAGTCGTTAACGTAATTAATAGAGTCTCGTGGGTTCGATATCCGGACTTACTTAGCTATACTAGAGTCGATCGGTACACTTTTCGGTCTGTAGTTTAATGTGTCTTAGCGAGTCTAGAGTATTACTTTGAGTCAAGATTTAGGTTAATTTAATTGTTTTTAATTGAACTACCTTTAGCACATCAAGTTTTTGGCGCCGTTGCCGGGGACTCTTGGCGATTGCGTTAATTACTTTGTTTGGACTTATTTGATATCATACGTGCTACTTATCGTGTTTGAGTCGTAGGAGTCTAAAATAGTGTTGTTTTCTTTTCTGTTTTGTCGAGTCAGTTTTAGAGTCTTCTTAGTTATTTGTTTTCGGTTTTTCAGTAGATGCCCCATACGTGTTCGCAAGGACCTCCGCCGAAGCCGCCTACGGACAAGCCTTCCTTCTCGTCTTCGTCGTTCAAGGTAAGTACTTCTACACCTTCATCTTCCACCCATTCTGACTCTACCCTCCCATCTAAACCATCGAACTTTGACTTCACACCGAAGTCATCACCCCACAATTCCCCACCACCTTCCCATACCCAAAGTCCACCACCTGTTGTCCTAATGGCCAACCGTACCGTTTACCAACAAGCCACCACCGGCTTCACCGGTGCTAACTCTCCCATCACCTTACCCGCCATCACCAATGAAAAATCTTGGCAAATCCCATCCTATATCATGACCGCCATTACCAACTCTTGTCAGTTTCACGGTCGTAAGGATGAGGATGCGCCGGCTTATATCAACCGTATCACCCGCTTGTGTGGCACTTTCTCCATTGAATGTGTCAACCTTGACGCTCGCTATCTCCAGGTATTTCCTTTTTCGCTTGCTGGCCGCGCAGCCGTCTGGTTCGATTCGCAGCCAGCGGGTACTTTTACCACATGGGCAGGTTTACAGGATGCTTTCTTAGCTAAATACTTTCCACCCGCGAAAGCATCTCGTCTACGCAATCAGATCCATTCGTTCCGGATGGAACCTGATGAGCCGTATCACCTGGCCTGGGAGAGATTTCAAACCCTACTCTCTCGTTGTTCACAACATGGCCTGTTAGATTGGGCACTTGTAGAAAAAGTTCTACAATGGTCTCACCCCAGAGATCAGAGCCCAGTTTGACACTTCCATGGGTAAGAAATCAGTTGCTGAGTGCAATGATCTTTTCGAGAGCTTCGCGCATTCTGACATGGACTTTAGCGCTACCAGCAGGACTTCCATTCCTGTGACTAGTACCTCTTCGACTTCTCGAGCGGTATCCCAAGTTGGCTTGGATTTATCGCTAGCTGCTGCTTTAGACATGGTTCAGAAAAATTTCACTAAGGAGTTAGATGAGATTAAGAAAAAGGTAGATTGTTGTGAGGTTGGTAAAGGAGGCCATGATACCATAGATTGTCCCACGATCACTTTAGAGCAGGTAGAGTACATAGCCGGTGTCTAGGGGTCCGTTTAATGATAATAATTCTAATATAACTCCAACTGCGTAGTATAATAATAATTTTCGATCTTCCGGTAACCCCCTGGTTTTCCATCCGGTCAATACCAAATCAGGGGGCAGGGTTTGTTTACGAACTCAGTTTCAGGTATCAGGGTCAGTTTGGGAGTTTAGGTGTAGGGGGCCAGTTCGCTAGTGGGGGGTCAATCAAGAGGGTCAAGTTAGTGATAAAGGTTCGAAGGTAGTCTAGGGAGGATTGAGGAGCCTCTTGCTCAGTTGGTAACTAGGGATCATGTTACTCAAAAGCCTTAACTAAGTTTAGTAATTTCGCTAAAAATCAAGATCAAATTAATAAGAGTCAAGAGCTTCATAATAAAAACCAACAATCCGCACTCTTAGATCTTCATAGAACAGTAGGTGGTTTAGCCAAGCAGTTACAAGAGAACCCTCATGGTCAGTTTTCAGGTAATACTTACCCAAACCCGACTAACAATTCAGCTAAGGCTATTACTGCCCGTAGTAGAAAGAGTCTAGGTGAGGTAGTGAGAGAGAGAGTAGCGATAGAGGATGAGGAAGAGGTTGATGAGGAGTTAGAGATGGAAGCTCCTGATAAGGTTCACTCTAGGCTAGACCCAACAAGTACCGCACACACCGAAGAGCCTCAGGTAGAGAAGAGGCAACCGGTAGGGGTTAGGCCGTCACCATTAGTTGTCATTCGCGCGTCCCATACCCCGCCTGCCTTAAGCATCAGAATATGCTAAGGAATATGGGCACTTTCTTGAGATGTTTAAACAGTTAAAAATCAATCTCCCGTTTATCGAGGCCCTTCAGTAGATGCCCAAGTATGCAAATTCCTTAAGGACCTTCTCTAACGTAAGGATAGTATAGTTGAGCTTTCTAATATTCCATTGACCGAAGGTTGTTCCGCGGTGGTATTGAATAAGCTACCGGAGAAATTGACCGACCCGGGCACATTCACTGTTCCATGCCTATTCGATGGTTCCACCACTCCCGCCCATTCTTTAGCCGATTTAGGTGCGAGCATTAATTTGATGCCTTTCTCTCTTTATGAGAAATTAGGGTTCGGTGAGCTTACTCCCACACGCATTTAATTGTCATTGGCCGACCGCTCGGTTAAATATCCTAGAGGGATCATAGAAAATTTGCTTGTTAAGGTAGATAAATTCGTGTTTCCGTAGATGTCGTGGTGTTAGACATGGAGGCCGATGAGAGAGTTCCAATTATATTAGGTCGCCCATTGATTCGAACCGTAAAGGCGGTCATAGATGTTTTTGATGGTAAGATTTCACTTCGTGCGGGCGATGAGATTGTCACTTTTGAGATAGATAAGCCATGCAACACCCTAGCGGTAGCGATGATTATAGTGGTCCGTATCACTCCGTTTACTTTCTAGATTTTTTCATCTCATGCGTTGATCAGTGTCTAGGTTTCATATGTGGAGCCGATTTAGTTAGTGAGGGAGTAGTTGAAGAGGAGTTGGACGATGTGGGTGAGGAGTTAGATACGACTTGGGTTCCCGAGACCTTAGAGCTTTGTGAAATTAAGGAAGAGAGTGAGAGCAAACCCGTAGATACTTCGCCCTTAGAGCTTAAGGTCCTTCCATCACACCTAAAGTACGTTTTCCTAGGCGAGAATGGGAAGTTAGTTGAGGTGCTAAGAGAGCACAAGGGGGAGATTGCTCGGAAGTTGTCCGATATTTTGGATATTAGCCCCACTTTTTGCACATACCGGGTACTTATGGAGGATGAATTTAAACCGGTGGTGCAACCCAAAGGCGTTTAAACCCTAACATGAAGGAGGTAGTTAGGAAGGAGGTGTTGAAGTTGATGGAAGCCGGTTTGATTTACCCGATATCCGATTCTTCTTGGGTGAGTCCTACTCAAGTCATCCCTAAGAAGGGGGGAATGACTGTTGTCGTGAACGGGAAAAACGAACTCATCCCTTCTCGTACGGTCACCGGTTGGCGTGTGTGTATCGACTACCGAAAGCTCAATGACGCTAGCCGGAAAGACCACTTCCCACTCCCATTCATTGACCAAATGCTAGAGCGTCTCGCGGGGCGACAATTCAATTGTTTCCTTGATGGTTTTTCCGGCTACTTCCAAATTCCTATCGCGTCGAAAGACCAAGAGAAGATGACCTTTACATGTCCATATGGCACGTACACGTACCGATGCATGCCTTTTGGATTATGTAATGCTCCGGCTACTTTTCAACGGTGCATGATAGCCATCTTTCAAGACATGGCTGAGAGTTCTATGGAGGTCTTTATGGATGATTTTTTGGTCTATGGCAATTCGTTTGATGAGTGCTTAGGTAATCTTGAGAGGATGATGAAGAGGTGTGTTGAGATGAAGTTGATGCTTAATTGGGAGAAGTATCACTTCATGCTTACAAAGGGGATTGTCTTAGGACATAAGATTTCTAGGGCCGGTATAGAGGTAGATAGAGCGAAAATAGATACAATTAGTAGGCTTCCTCCACCAACTAGTGTGAAATCAATCCGTAGTTTTCTAGGTCATGCGGGCTTCTATAGGCGTTTCATTAGAGATTTCTCCAAAATCACACGCCCCATGACTCGGCTCCTCGAAAAAGACGTCCCTTTTGTCTTTGATAAGGATAGTCTTCAAGCCTTCACAATTCTTAAGGAGAAACTCGTAAGTGCACCCATTCTAGTATCCCCCGATTGGAGCCTACCATTTGAGCTCATGTGTGACGCGAGCGACTACGCGGTTAGGGCGGTCTTGGGTCAAAGACGGAGAACCACTTTCACCCTATCTATTATGTGAGTAAAACCCTCAACGACGCGCAAGAGAACTACACCACTACTGAGAAGGAACTCCTAGCCGTCGTCTTTGCTTTTGATAAGTTTCGTTCGTATCCCGTGCTTTCAAAGACCATAGTGTTCACCGATCATGCGGCTTTGCGTTATCTTTTCCAAAAGAAGGACGCCAAGCCTCGTATTATACGTTAGATTCTACTTCTTTTCGAGTTTGACATAGAAATTAAAGATAAGAAAGGAGCGGAGAACGTAGCGGCAAACCATCTTTCGCGATTAGAGGATCCGAGTAGGGAGGAGATTCGTGAGGAGGCGATAGGGGATAGATTCCCTCACGAATCCATAGATTTCATAGCGGCCGAGAAAGAAGGTTTACCTTGGTTTAGTGATTTGGCGAATTATTTTGCCAATGGGTATGTGATGAAGGATATGAATTCCCAACATAAGAGGAAGTTGTTTAGGGATACAAGAAAGTACATATGGGACGACCCTTACCTTTCTAGGACAGGAGGAGATCGTGTTCTTAGGAGATATGTAGCGAGGGAAGAAGGTATAAAGATTCTTAGGCACGTCCATGAAGGGTTGACGGGTGGTCATCATGGTGCACACACTACCACACAAAAAGTCTTTGATTGCGGTTTCTTTTGGCCCACGGTAGTAGAGGATGATAGAATTCGTTAGGACGTGTGATGCTTGCCAACGTACCGGTAACATCTCATCCAAGACTAAGATGCCCCAAAACCCCATTCAAGTTCTTGAAATCTTTGATGTATGGGGCATCGACTTCATGGGACCTTTTCCCCCTTCTAGTGGGAATCGGAACATCCTCTTGGCGATCGACTATGTTTCGAAGTGGGTTGAAGCTCAAGCTTTGCCTACAAACGATGCCCGAGTGGTGGTGACATTCCTGAAGAAGTTGTTCACTCGTTTTCGGTATACCAAAAGCCATCATTAGTGACTGAGGGACACATTTTTGCAATGCCGTGATGGAGGAGGCATTAGAGCGTTATGGAGTTACTCACCGTTGGTCTACCACGTACCATCCACAAACGAATGGTCAAGTTGAGAATGCGAATAGGGGAGTGAAAAGGATCTTAGAGAAAACGGGCGAAAAGAGTCGTAAGGATTGGTTGGATAAACTCAATGATGCTCTGTGGGCATTCCGTACTGCCTACAAAACACCTTTAGGAACCACTCCATTTATGATAGTTTATGGCAAAGCGTGCCATCTCCCGGTAGAATTGGAGCACCGAGCGCTTTGGGCTCTTAAAACCGTCAATTTAGATCTTACCGAAGCGACTAGGAAAAGGTACTTCCAAATTCATGAGTTAGAGGCCCTTAGAGATGCGGCGTATGAACATTCGTGGAGTATAAAAGAGAAAACGAAGGCGTTGCATGATAGGAGGCTTAAGGGATTGAAGGAATTCGAACAGGTGATAAAGTGCTTCTTTACAATTCGAGGTTTAAGTTATTTCCGGAAAGTTGAAATCGAAGTGGTCGGGACCTTATGTTGTCAAGGAGGTGTTCCCACATGGTGCAATTGAGTAATACGACGAAGCTACTAGAGAGTCATGGAAGGTGAATGGCCACAAACAGAAGCATTATTTAGGTGGCCCGATAGACGAGACCGAGAGGGAGGTGACTCCCCTCGAAGACATGCCAAACACCAACGTTTAGAATCTTGAGTGAAAGCTCAAGTGTAGAGTTTGTACTGTTTGTATTTCGTTATTTTGATTTATTTTTCATAGCTGATGGTTTTTTTGGTAGAGTGCCGGTCTTTTTTTGTGTTTTTGAGTCATTTTCAGGAATTCATAGCCGAAGATGGGCGAGATTTGACGAGAAAACGATTGTCCAGGTAAGTTCCAGAGTTAGAAATTTTTTTGGAGTTGGTTTTTAGGAGGATTTGGGTGAACTAAAAATTTTTCTAAGGCATGAAATTTGAAATAACACGAATCTTTCTGTGAAAAAGGCTTCTGGCGGGGCGCGAGAGCCTAGGCTCTCCCTGTCACGGCCCGCCAGAGGCTTATATCTCCTGAATTTCATTACACGGTCGTGGGGTGCGGCAGGTTTGTTCAGATTTCTCGCGCCCCACGAGAGAGTGTGTCTGCAGCCAAATCACCTTTGTCCCCAAATGCTACCACTTTAACCTAATTCTTTCTTCTCCAACCCGCCGCAAACCACCTCCAACCACCATAGATCACCGAAATTCACCATTTTCACCCAAATCGTCACTCCCACTTCACCTATAACCACTATCCCACCATTTCAACCACAATTTCACCACTTTCCACCACAAGCACGGGATTTTAAGGGGTTTTCAAGTTCCTAACTGAATTTTTCTAGTTTTTCTTGTCTAGCTCGTCTTCAAGGTATGCTTTCTTATAATTTCTTGTATTATGAGTTCGTTTCTTTCAGTTTTTAGTTAGATTAGAGTTAGATTTAGTGTCGGGTCTTGGTTTAGTCTTGTGTTTTTCCATGGTTTGTGGTAGTTTGAGGTTACGAGTGGTTTGGTTTGGGTAGTTCAGTTGAATGTAGGTTGTGGGTGGCTCGGTTTGGTGTGCTAAACACTTGTTTATGCTACCATGTTCTAGGGTTTGGTAAAACATGAGTGTGGGGATTCGGGTTGGTAATTTTTGAGATGAAATTGAGTTTCTTATCTGAATTTTAACCCGGTTTCGCTACTTACATCATAAAGTTTTTCACTTTAATCCATTTGACATTCAATGTTAGCTGTTTTTGGCACTTGGGATTTAATTGAGGACAATTAAAGTGTCGGAAGGGGGTAGTGTACATTGAGTCTTGTATTTTGAGTCGTTTAGTTTTAGTTCTAGTTTGGTCTTGGGTTTACTTATATGCACGTACAGGTACAAAACACTTCGCCCGTACTCAATCTCCATTCGGGCGAGGTTGTTTATAACTTATGCTTTTGTAAACGGTAAGCCGGTTTTTTATTTTTCTTTATTTTTCAGTTTCAACCACTAATGAAATGCTATACGGTTGTTCGATTTTCTTAAAGATTTCATAAAAATAAAAAAAATTAAAAAATACAAAAAAATAGTTTGTGACTAATAATCTGCTTTGCTTTGTCTTGTCAAAATTGAATTGTTTTGTAGAATGACAGGTGAAGGTTTCTCAAGCAGAAGAGGTAGGAAGAGAGGACAACCACTCATTCACAGGAACCAGTCCAACAGGAACCAGTCCAATAGGAACCAGTGCAACCAGAGTATATTAGGGTAGTAGAGTATACTGGACCGGGGGTTGCTCATGGTCAAAGCATAAGGATTCGGGACAGCCCGCTTTTACAGTTTGAGCTTGATTTAGGTGAGAGCCAACGGTTGGCTACTCTGATTTTGGTAGATCTGCTATCATTTAGAAGGATTGATTGGGGTTTGTTGGAGCGTATGGGAGTGAGAGCTAGGGTTGAGCAGTTGTTGGGTCCAAAGTTTAGGAGAGTTTTAAATTGTGATGTGAGGCAATACAAATAAATCACTTTAGAGTTTCACTCCGCTTTTGAATACAAGCAAGGGAAACTTTAACGAGAAGGATGCAGTTTTCTTTGCTTTGGGTAGGCATTCATACGAGATGACCATTCCATAGTTTCTAGTGGCTACACAGTTCTATACACCCGAGGAAGTACAGTCACCCGAGTTTCTTACGAGTTTGCAAGGGGTGTTTAAGAAGAGGCATCCACATAGTGTTCAGACAGATGAGTTGGTCCGTTTTTGGGGTACAATTTCGACAGCTCCTTATTCAAACAACATGGTTTTGAGTGATATCATCGACCCAATTTACAGGTTCATATCACAAGATTTTGGCAGCCACTTTAGTTGGTAGAGGGCAGGGGATAACAAGGTTAACCAGGTTAGCCTTTTCTGTTTGATGTGAATGGTCGAGCAGCGACCCGCCAACTTTGCTACTATTTTTGCTTGGTTGATGAGGAGGTTGTGGAGAGGTGGTTCAACAACTAGGATATATTGTGGGCCGTATGTTACATGGTTAGCGGAGAGTTTGGGAGTATTTAGGCGGTACCCTACAGGTAAGATGAGAGAGGGGCCAGCGCCTTGTTTGATGAGAGTTTCAGATCTTCAGGCTGCAGGGATTTTGACATACACCGATCCGCCGGCATGGGACCACATTCGCCAGGGACCACAGGTTCAGCCCCACCAGGTTCAGATGCTGCAGCGGCCATGCAGTATGCCATTCCTCCACGTCATCAGATGCAGACGACTCGTCAGGAGATACCTGCCAGGCAGTACCCGCTGAGAGAGCCACGGCCCGATCCACTTACTTTGGATTCTTTGTATGATAGGATGGAGACGAATTTTGGGGATTTACGTGGCTATGTTGATGAGCAGTTCGGTGGGATTAGGCAGGGTCAGCAGAGGTTGGAGGATGGTATGAGGTACATGATGGAGGGTTTACATTTGGGTGTTTCTCCTTTCTTTAGGCAGCAAGCAGGGCCCAGTGGTATGCAGGAGGTGGAGCCTTATCAGGTTTACCAGTAGTCGGAGGAGTCTGTTGATGAGGAGTGATTGGTGATGACAACGGTTGGAGTTGATGCAGTATTTTATGTCTTTATTCTTCTTTTTATGATGTTTTATCTAATCTGGTCTATACTCTTAACTTTTTAATACTTTGCTACTTGGTTGGTTGGGTTGGGGTGGTTGATGTTTATGTTGGATATTTGAAACACTATTATCTATCGGTTGTTATGTTGGTATGTTTATTTTGGTTGTGATAGGTACGGTGTTGGTTTGTCGCTTCCGTTTGCTTGACCGAGAGTTAGGAATTGTTTGCTGAGCGTATTCAGAGTGGAAGGCATATGTGGAAATGACTGGCACATTGACAGTCTCGCATATTTAGCTAAGTCGTTTCATTTGTACATATTTTATTTATTTAGTTTCTTTTTAGTTTTAGTAGTAGTTTGAATCGTATTATCGGTCTTGCATCAGGGACAATGCAATCTTTAAATGTGGGGATGGGATACATAGTTATAGTATTAGTTGAGTCATAAAAATTTGAAAAATACAAAAGAAATATGAAAAAATTGAAAAATGTCTTTTGAATAATAAGTTTGCAAAATAAGAACGGAAATTGATAGAAAATATGGATTTTTTTTGGGTTTCAAATAATAATAATATGAGTTTAATAAAGTAGTAGAGCTTGTGTCTAGTTTGGGATATGCGGGTAGGCTCGACTTGGTTCTAGGTTCATTTGATCTTAATATACCCTAATTGTCGGTTTACTAGTGGGTACTCATCTAGGAAAAATAGGAAGTTGAAACCACCAAAAATAGTATAATGAATGCCCTTATAAGCTAAAATTTCTAGAATTTTTTATCATGGAAAAAATATAATAAGTGAGCTAGATTAGAAAAAGTAGACTAGGCCAATGTAGTCTTCGTTGGGGATGGTGACTCTGACTTAGATTGCCTCTAGGATGGTTGAAAGAAAGAAAAAAATTGCAAAATTTACCGACGCCTAAGTTATCGCTCTCGGGGATGGTGACTCTAGTTGAAGACAGCCTCTTGGTTAGTGAAGCAAACTTGAATGCTCAGGAAAAAAAGAGAGGAAATTGATTCTAAATTCTTTGAATTTTGGTATAAAACGGTTGGGAATTGGGTTAAATGTCTGTTCCCTTTGTTCTATAAGCATGAGGCGGGATTAGATGTACTGTGGCTTCTAACATGAGACCCTAGGTAGATTGACCGCATTTGAACTTAAATTGCATGATAAGGGCTTGGAACCGGGTTTGGGTTTAAGAGGACAAGTATATTTTCAATCGCGGATAACACATGTTTTGATTTTTAATAAGTAATTTATATTTATGACCTGAATATTTATTCATCTCCGATTCCGTTTGCATAGATTCTTTTTGGAGGACGAAAAAAGAGTAAGTGTGGGGATATTTGATGTATTGCAAAATACATCAGTTTATCGTGTATAGTTTGTATAATTTTCGTTTAGAATTTGCGTACTGTTGATCCGATTGCGTTTTGCAGGTCTTGTGTGCTTAAAACAGCTGGAAAGTGCATAAAACGAGTTAAAATATGAAAGAGTCAAGTCCTGGAACGTGTTGGAAGGCTTGGGAGCTGGAACGAGTCGAAATTACTGAAAAATGAGTTCCTGGCGGGCCGCGAAATGAGAAAGGATGCCTCTCGCCACCCGCGAGAGGCTTATGGAATTGCTGATGTCAGAGAAGCGGTCGCGGGCCGCGATCGGGTAGAAGAATCCTCTCGCCACCCGCGAGAAGGTGTTGTCATTAGAAGGCTTCGAGCTGGGCATAAGTTTTTGAGCTGAGAAAGTATTTAAACATCATTAATGTTCCAAAAACCCTAACTTACGAATTAGCAACCTTTTAGGCGAATTTGGAGCATTGTTGCAAGCGTTTTTGAGCATTCTGAGCTGCCGGTTGAAAGATTGAAGTTCAGAGAATCATTCGGGTCGCCATCTTATCGTCGGGGTGTTTTCACTTTTGTTTTTTACTCTTTACCATGTTCCGTTTCCTTAAAAATACTTTGTTTACGTTTGTTTTCATGACTTTGATTGGCTAAAGTTATTGTACTACCTAGACAAGATGAATGGTTGTGTAAAGTTTGGATCTTTATTATGAATTTATGATATTTATGGATTTATTTATGAATTGTAGGTGATTTTATTATTAACTAGATGTGTATGCATGCTTGATTGCGTTTGAATGTTGTTTATTGTTTAGCATAATTCTTGGTGACAGTCTTTATCACATAATAGAGTTGTGTTAGATTCTAGATTTTGGCGAGTCTCTATATCACAGAATAAATCGTGAATCTTTAGGGTTGAATACGTAATAGACCTTAGAAGTAATATTCGGTAATCTTATAAAATCAAGTGTTCTACTAATCCTCAATAGCTGAAAGGTGCGAGGTTAATGTTAGGTCTAAGCGATTAAACCGTAAGGTGGGACCTTCTTAGGAAGTAAACCTATTAGCTGCTATCTAACAAGTCTAGTTAAGAACCCAAATTTACCCTTGACTTGAGTCCCGAAAAGGAGAGTCTTGTAGGGTACTTTCATAAATCATTAGAGGTCTTGAAAGGGAGTCTAATTTACCGGTTTCCAGAACAGGCTTTAGGGTGCCCTAACGTACTCTTGAGAAGGTTTAGGAGGCTTGGTTGGTAACTCGAGAGGTTTAGAATCTTAAGATCCCGGTCCATAATAATCAATCTTCAAATAAACTCCATAACTAAAAGCAACCAGGATTCGAGTCTAGGTAGTGTTTTCACCGTCTAAGTAAAGTCCAAAGTAATTCGTAATCTTTAGTTCACCTAGTTAATCTAGTTTAATTTAATTACATTCTTACGATTTTTAGTAAACGCCCTCAAACAATCAAATAATTAGTATGTCCGTGTCAGTCGTAGTCTAGTTAGAGCCGTTAACGTAATTAATAGAGTCTCGTGGGTTGGATATCCAGACTTACTTAGCTATACCAGAGTCAATTGGTACACCTGCCGGTTAGTAGTTTAGTGTGTCTTAGCGAGTCTAGAGTATTACTTTGAGTCTAGATTTAGGTTAATTTAATTGTTTTTAATTGAACTACTTTTAGCACATCAAGATTTCATGCTAAATTTGTCCTTTAATTGATTTAAGTCATTTTATAGATTAACTAGAATGGACCCACCTCGTTGCGACAAGGTATTAACGAACACTAAGCGTAGTATTTAGATTAAAACTAACTATAAACTATATAATATATATATACATATTAGCATTGATTCACATGTCCCGCTGATCGTCGTATGCCACGTGTTGGCCGAGAGGGACTGAAACATCGTTATGTTATAAATATAACATCTGAATGACGACTTTAAAAGTTGAGGGACCAAACTTGACAACATACAGATTTTTGGCTTCTGAGTGGGTCTTACGGCCCGTAACCATATATGGTTACGGACCGTAAGGCTTGAAAGACTGGTTTGCTGAGAGCGGGTTACGGACCGCAAGGATTATTCCATACGGTCCATAACCAGTTCAAAACGGTGGACGCCAGATTGGCTTACGGGCCGTAAGTCATTACCCTTACGGTCCGTAAGGGACTGCCGGTGGCAGACTCTTTAGCAGCTTGTTAGCCTGCCACCTTTCTCGCGACTTGCCACCATTGTGCAGCTCTTTCCACGTCCAAGACCACCTGGAGACCTCTCACAACACCCCTGGACACTTGTAATCACCTTATGCTTCCTCCTCAACTATAAAAGGGCACCCATGTTGCCTCATTTCCTTGCTCAATTCTTTTCTTTCTCCTCATTGCTCACTTGGAAGTTCCTGAGCTTATTGGGAGCATCCTCTGAGTTCTAAGTCTTTCTTTGGACCACTTGTAAGTGTTCCAACCTTCTCTTTTCATTTTTATAGGCTTTAAGCCAAAAGTCAAAGCGTTATCATAATAAGGCATTGACATTCGGTTAAGACCATTTTTTGATGCGAACATGGCTACGTGATCGTAATAAAATAGGTGTTACTCCCTCAATAGGGCACCTCCTGAGAATCATGTTTGCTTGGTAAATTGACGGGTCAAAGTTATGTTAATAAAAAGTCAAACGGGTCAGTTTTGAAAATAATTCATATCTGATAATGTAGGTGATATAAAATATGTTTTATCATTTTAATAACTTGGTAATAATTGTTAGAACATGTGTAAATATGATTGGCTCGTCAATTCTGAGGGTCCGTTGTACGGATCGTTCTGGTCCTAATTTGGCAAACCTAAGTTAAACGTGCGGAATTCATTTGCATAGGCGACATTGGATACAAGTTTGTTACTGATTAACACCATTTCATTAATGTGTAGACGTTACAGATCCTGGAAACACTTGGACAGAGCTTCACCTCTGTCGTGACAAAATCTCCGAATCTTACAAATGAAATGTCAAGACACCTATATATACTAATACAAGTTCGCTTGAACTAAGTCATGGACAAGTTCGGGCGAACTTGTTCATGCACTTTACAAGTTCGGGCGAACTTGATTCTCATCATACATAAACTTAATTTTCGCTCCTAAACACAGACTCGACGTTATACGATGACCTAGGCTACAGACATATGCATCAACAGACTCCCCCTTGGATGTTGCCGTAGTCATCATTCTTCAATTAAGTTCCTGATTCTTTAATGTTCTCTTGATCTTTATTTCATGAATAACTTTAACTTCCTTGATCTTTATAGCATCTACAATCCTTTTCTCTTGTCTTCTCGAGCTTGTCTTGATAAACTTTAATCACCATGCTCCCCCTTGCTTTGAGCTTTCTGGTATCTTCAATCAACATGTTTTATCCAGCTCCCCCTTAAAATCAACTTCCTGTTCCAAAGTTTCTCAAACTTTTAAATAAAACATTTCAGATTTAAACTTTGAAATATCTAAATACAACCATTTCAAATTTTAATCTTCTCATCAGTTTTAAACCCTCTCAGTTAATCAAGTCCAAATTAATGACCTTGAATAGCTGATTTATGTATCAAGTTCAACTTAATGATCTTGATTAAACGTTTTGACACTAAACTGACACATTTATTCAAAAGTAAGTTTCAAATTAATGAACTTTTAAACTTTTCAGATCAAATTTTCAAAGGTTTTAGATTTTGTTCAGCAACTCTAGACTTTGAAAATCAGTTTTTCATCATCAGTGGTCGAAACTTAAAGATAATATAATCTTTTTGTTTTTATGTAATGAATATCATACTCTAACTATATACAAACATATTTACAAACATATTTTTGTTGAGTTTGTGTTTAAAAGATCATATTAGTTGTTTGAGACATATCACCAGTACCATTGACCTTTTGATGACTTTAAAGTTTAAACTCGTTTACCTAGATTGTCGATATGTTTGTCCACTTAAACTTCTACACATTTCTCAATTGTTCCAAGATATGTTAGGTATGAATTATGAAACTTGACTTAACTATGGTTCCCATCTCAGAATATACTCCCGTATCAAGATTCCTTAGATTTCATCTTACAGGTGAATATAGCGTAATTGATATCTGTATCTAGGTTAATGCGAAGCCTTGAGAGCTCAGGTTAATACCACCGTATCGACAAAGAGATGAAGGCTCTACTTAAAGGTGTGTTCCAATTAAGGAATCTTTTAAGCACTGCAAATGATTAGATCTTTCAATTCTTTTCAGCTTTGCATGCAGTTTAGGGGTTTATAGCCAAAGCATTATAGAAGTTCTAGGCTATTGCTTCTGCAAAATCAGAAGAACTTGTATAATACCCCAGATATCAACTATCTATAAAGACCTCGTATCTTAGAATCAGACAATCTCTCAAACGAAATTTCGGAGTACTAAGTCCATATATCTGAGAGATGTTAATCCACAAGTTTAAGCAGTTGTAAAATTTAGTTTATATCTCAGAAACAATTTACTGAACGTGTAAAGCCTATCGACACATCCACAGTAAGTCTTGCTTATCACTTTTAAACTTTACAATTCTTTAGCATACTGTGATAGTCCACTGATGTACTATCATTTCCTTTGTGACACAAAATTCTTTTTGTCTTTTTTAATGTTTTTGTACTTTTTGAAAATTTTCATATGTTTTTGTATTTTCTCAAATATTTCTCCCCCTAAAATCAAAAACATATTTTTTGTATTTTTGTTTTCAAAGAAATACTAATATAAAAGATATACAAACCAATGTGGATCACGTGAACTCGTCGTCCGATCCATATTCAACCTCTGCTTCCGCACCTGTCAACAAATTTTTAATATTGTTAAGCCTCATTAGATATTTAAATCTTGTTAAAGGAAAAGCTTTGGTATAAAATCAGCTTTTTGTTCATCGGTGTGGATTTTTTCTATTCGCACCAACTTCTTTTTGTAGCAGTCACGAATGAAGTGATAACGAATTTCTATGTGTTTAGTTCGAGAGTGATGAACATGATTTTTAGTGATGTCGATTGCTGCCTTATTATCTACATATAAAGGCGTATCAAGAAATTGCAATCCAAAGTCCCTCATCTGTTGTTGAATCCATAGGATTTGAGAACAACAGCTCGAAGCAGAAATGTATTCTGCCTCATAGGTAGAAAGAGAGACCGTGGTTTGTTTCTTGCATTGCCACGTTACTAATCTGTCACACCCCGACCCGCAGCGGAAAAGGTGATCGGGGCATGGTTGGGTTATCATCAAAGCTCATAACATTTATTATGCGTTTCATATTCTTTAATACAAATTAAATGGAAATTTACAATAAATGTTACAACATGTTCTAACTAACAATCTAAACTTCTTTGTTCTCTTCTAAGGCATATCCTATGTTTTCCTTGCTTCAACCTGTTCACCTGTATCATGTGTAAAAGGGTTTTTGGATCAACATAATGTTGGCGAGTGAATCCTATGGAAAACATTTGAACAAATTTATTTAAATTGATTATGAAATATGTGCACAACCAAACATGAGTAAAAATAGATGTAAACTTAATCAACAATCATAAGATATTAAATGAAACACACATGAACAATAATGGAACATTTAGAGGCACGCGATGCTCAACTCGTCTCTCACGAGGAACTGAGGGGCCTAATGAATGAATTGCATAAACATGATAATATGAATGACACAACTACAAACAATATAAACTCAATGATACACACATAAACAATAATGAATTTGATTTGTGGCACGCGTTGTTCAACTCGTCTCCCACGAGGAACTGATGGGCTTAATGAATGAGTTTCATATAATTTGACAAAAGGAAATAAGTAATCACAACAATATAAACAATCTAAGTTTAGGTCATGATGTGGTATGGCACAAGTTTAAATAAATAAGTTAATTATTTTCATAACACATGACACACCCCAAAACGTGTAATTTAAAAGGGGGAGTTGTAAGATTCACTCACACTGGGTGCGTTCGGTTGATGACGTTGAATGCACGCGAAGTGGTTTTAATCACGAGTGAGTTTAACCTAGATAAATCACATTATGGTTTGGTAAGTAAACGGATTTTATTAATCTATTTTAGTAGGATTGTTGGGTGTATTTTTGTGAGTTTAAGGCTATTTTCTAACCTTAAAAATGTTATTTTTAAGTATTTTTAATTGATTTTTAATTAAAATAATTAAATAAAATAATAAAAAAAATTTTGATTTTTTTCTCTGACCGTTGACCGTTGACTGACCGTTGACCGGTTCGAGTCGGAATATAGGTGCGCTGAGTGAGGCTCGAACCCGAGACCTCCCGTACGCGTGCACGCAGCTCTACCAACTGAGCTACGTGTCTAACCTGTTATATATCTGATTTTAATTATATATATATATATATATATTAATTATATTAAACAGAAATCCTTTATTTTTAAAAAACGATTTAAATCAATTCGGACGGTGCGCTCCACAGGTCTCGAACCCGGGACCGGTGGCTTAAACTAACACGCAGTCCACCGCTGGACTGTGTGTGCAACTTGATAACTTAACTGATTTTTATTATACTTAAACACAAACTGTATATTTCCTTTTCTGTCTTATTTTTAAAAAAAATAGATAATTGTCCGAGTCGGTGCAATAGCCCGGACTCGAACTCGTGACCTGTGATATAAACATACACACAGTCCACCGCTGGACTGTGTGTCTAACTTGGTTATTATTCCGGTTATTAATATACTTAACATATACCAGTATGACTCCGGTTCGGTTAATAAAAAAAAATCATTTTTATTAAGGCGACGTGTGAAACAGGATTCGAACTCGAGACGTTTGTATGATTAATGTGCACACAGTCCACCGCTGGACTGTGTGTCTAACCCGAGTAATAAGTTGATTTTAATTAAACTTATATGATACCGAACTTCATCTTCTTCGCTGAGTTTTTAACCAGAATCGACAACAGAATGGTTCGAAGTTTTAATCGGTTTCTTAGTGTGTTTCAGTTCATCATGGTGAGATATAAGTGAAAAGAAAAAGAATTTAAGCGAAGAGGTATACCGACTGTCTTCCTCTGTTTTCCGGCAGAACTCCGGCGACAGCAATAGGCTCCGGCGACGAGTGTCTTGCAGCGGAGAAACTTCAGAAAGCTTACAAAGGGTGTGGGTGACTTCGGTATAAGCTTAGAAGGTTCAATAAGGCTCGGAAATGGAGAAACCGGTTTTCCGGCGACAAACAGAAAGATTCCGGCGAGTGGATTTTTGCCGAGAAAAGGTGTGGTTTTGAGCGAAAAGGTTTGCAGAAGTTCAAGGTGGTCTTTATAGGGCAAATCGTCGAAGAACCTGGTCTGATTTCCGACTGTATTCATCGGTTATAAAAACTCCGGCGGTTATAGAAGGTGTCGCGGACTCAGACGTCGGTTATAACCGATGTCTTAGTAATGGTTTACGTTATAACGTAAGTTGTCGTTAAGACTCGCGAGATTTCCGGGATTTCCGACGACTGAACTATTGGGCGCCGGTTTTGAATCCGTAACGTCATGATATCAATTAAATGATTCTATTATTTAACAAATAACATCAGTGGCGCAGTGGTTTGTGTGTTGTGTGTTAAGACTTTTGGTTGAACCGGTACTGACCCGGGTTCGAAACCCGGCAGGAACAAAATATTTTTATTTTCTTATTTTTGACAGTTTTTCAAAAACTAATTATATATTCCCGTATAATAATTGATTATGTAACGTTTAAAATTATTTTGGGCATTTAATTCGCAACGAAATTTTTGACTGACGGTTCGGTTGATAAACGGAGCGGGTTTGGTAAATCCGTTTTTGACGGATGTTACATAATCTAGTTCTGAAGAACTGGCAACCAGCCGTTGTAGATTTAGAATTCAGCTTGTCCACCCCGAAGTCAGAATTAGCGTATCCAGTCAGATCAAAGTTATCGTTCTTTGGATACCACAAGCCGGTGCTTGGACATCCCTTCAAGTAACGGAATATTCTTTTAACTATCTGCATGTGTGACACTCGGGGACTGGACTGATATCTCGTGCAAAGCAGGTAGGATACATAATATCTGGGCGAGATGCCGTCAGATACATCAGAGATCCTATCATCGACCGATAGAGCGTATCATCCACTTTGGTTCCTGTTTCGTTAATGCAAATCCCATGATTCAGTGCCAACGGAGTCGAAAGCGGCTTCGAGCTATCCATTTCAAACTTCTTCAGAATATCGTGAACGTATTTGGTTTGATGAATGAATATGCCGTCTGGTAACTGATCGACCTGTAATCCGAGGAAGAGTTACATTTCGCCCATAGAAGACATCTTGAATTTCTTCTTCATGATCTTTTCGAACTCTTTGCAAAGACTATCATCCATTGAACCAAAGATGATATCATCCACATAGATTTGTATGATGATTAGATGATTTCCGACTTCTTTGGTAAAAAATGTACAGTCCACTGTGCCTCTAGTAAAGCCGTTTCCAACGAGATGTTGAGATAACGTCTCGTACAAATCTCTCGGGGCTTGATGTAATCCGTATAAGGCTTTGTCTAGGAGATAAGCTTTGTTCTTGTTCAGCGGATCGACGAAACTCGGTGGTTGGCCGACGTACACTTGTTCGCGTAGCTTACCATAGAGAAATGCGGATTTCACATCTAACTGGTACACCTTAAAACCTTTCCAAGCTGCGAATGCAAGGAAAATGCGGATTGACTCTAAACGTGCAACCGGTGCATAGAATTTTGTATAGTCAATACCTTCTTGCCGGTGGAAACCTTTGACAACCAACCGAGCTTTGTTTCTAACAATCACACCTCGATCATCCTTTTTACACTTGAAGACCCACTTCGTGTCGCTTTCTGCTTAGGTGGTAAGTCAACAAGCCTCCAGACTCCCAGTTTCTCAAACTGTAACAATTCTTCCTGCATCGCTATCACCCAGTTCTCGTCACCCAGAGCTTCATTCACAGTCTTCGGCTCTATTTGAGATATGAAACATGTATAATAACAATAGTCTTGAGTAGGAGCCACTCGGGTATAGAAACAACTTAACGCTTTGTTGATTTGACTTCTTGTTCGCACACCAGTTTGTAACTCTCCAATAATATTTGTTGAAGGATGATAAGAATAAGATCGTGGCATCTCCTTGCTAGGAACATCAACCGTACTGTTCTGATTAGAGACATTCAGATCAACATTCAAATCAACTTCAGGAGCACTAGATGTAGCTTCATTTTGATTACTCAGGCCAGCACATTGGTTCAACATGTTTGATATCTGCTCGGATTCTTCATCGGAAGAGGATTCTCCATCATCATCATCAGAGTCGAAATTCTGATTCTGAGAAATATTGGGCTCTGTAGTTGCATTTCCTGGTTCAGTGGAAATATTTGCTGGAATTGTAGTAGGTTCTACTTCTGTTTCAGAAACTTGTTCTACCGGAACACCACTATTACTCGGACCTTCACCAGAAGACGAAGTACCATCAGTGGGTTGATTAACCACTATTGGCCTTAGAATCTGTTCTTGGTTTGCCGACTGTTGAAGATAATAAAGTGCTGCAAGTTCTTAATCAGACGATTCTTCTGGCAAGTCGAATGACTTCCACAAATCTTGGTAATTGAACAACCACGCATCGCCTTTCCTCTGAATAGGAGTTGTGTACCGAAAGCAATCAACGTGTTGTGCTTCAATCACTTTTCTCAAAGCAGGAACATAAACTCTCCTTAGTGGACTAGCATAACTAACGAAGAAACCTTCAAGCGTTTTAGCACCAAACTTTCCATCTTGATCAATCACTGTACACGGTGCACCAAATGGCTCTAGATATTTCAGGTTTGGTTTCCTTCGGTTAATCATTTCATAACATGTCTTTTTAGTCGGTTTGACAGTTAAGACCCTGTTTAGTGTGTAACATGTCGCTGCAATCGCCTCACTCCAGAAGCTAACAGGAAGTTTCGAGTCTGCAAGCATTGTTCTTGCTGTTTCGATCAAAGTTCTATTCTTCCTCTCAGCTACGCCATTTTGTTGTGGAGTATAAGGTGCACTGAATTCGTGCAGAATTCCTTTGGCATTGCAAAACTCTTTCATCTTGTTGTTTTTGAATTCCATGCCATTATCACTTCAAATACGTCTGACAGGCAGATGATATAGATTTTCGAGCTTCTTAAAGAGAACATTTGATCCTTAGACTCTTGAAAGAAAACCCATGAATATCGAGAATAATCATCTGTGACAACCAAACAGTATAGATCTCCAGAAATACTTCGAACGTTTACCGGATCGAAAAGATCCATATGTAGACGTTCAAGCGGCAACTTTATAGAATTCAGAATCTTCTTAGGATGTGACTTTTTCTTCTGCTTCCCTTTCTTACACTCAAGACAATGATCTGTCATGTGGAAGCTTCGAAGATTCACCCCTTGCCTAAATCGTTATGAACCAGAAAATTCATTTTCCTCAGATGTATATGCCCCATTTTTCTGTGCCATAGAATCGAATCTTTCTCCGTGGCTTTTGTGACAAAACATTGAGCCGATTTCGATGATGTTGTAGCATTGCCCATGTCTAACACATAGTGATCGTTTTCACGTGGAGCACGCATGAGAATCCAATCATCCGGAATTTTGAAACCTGGCTTTAAATCATACACTCTTTATCATTGAAATGAACAGTGAACTGTTTATCACAAATCTGTGAGATGCTTAGAAGATTGTTCTCTAGCTCAGCAATGTAATTCACACGATCAAACGATACTACACCATTTGAGAGTTTTCCTTCAGCTACAAACCGGCCTCCTTGGTTTCCATCGAAGCCAACATAACCTCCATTTATCGCTTTGATGTCGAAAAGAAGCGCTTTCATCCCAGTCATGTGCCTTGACGCTCCACTATCCAGAATCCACTTTGATAGAATGGATCTCTGGAGCCCCTGTACATATTAACAATTCAGTTGAAAAGTGTGACCCAAGCCTTCTTGGTCTTGGGTTTGGGATAATAAGCTTCATAATCATCCTCAAAATCTTCATCCGAGACTTCACTGTCATTAATATTTTCAAACTGAACTTTCTTTTTATCTTTTGAAGATTTAACGGTTTCAATTTTAATCTCAGATTTAAACTCCCTGTTGTTACCAGTCTTAACTAGCTCAGACCTGATAACTTCAGATGTTGATGATTTCTTTTTAGCAATCCAGAATTGTGATTTTACGTTTGCCTTTTTATGTAAAACCTTGATTCATTTGTCTTGGAAGTTTCACCTTTCTTGAAAGTTGATTTTTCAAATCTAAAGTAAACAAACATTCACACTCTTTTTGATATTCAAACAGTTTGATAAAAACTTTATCTAAAAAGTTAACTTTCTTTGATTTTTTAACTGTTTGATTTATCAATTTATTCTCCACTGATCTCTCTTTTATCCTCAGAGTTGTATCTGATGAATTCGTTTTACTTGATTGTGAGTAAATGATTCATCAGAACTTATATCTGATTTCTTAGATGTATCCGAGGACAAAATCTTTTCCAAATACTCTCTAACTTTCTTTCTCTTTTTCCTCAATTTGTCTTTCTGCCCTTGCGATAGTTTCACTTTATCTTCTTTAGGTTTATTTTTTGTATTTACTGTCTTCTTCGCAGCCTTTCTTTTCTCCCCCTGAAATTTATCTGACGAACTTTTCTTCGAATTTATCGGACAATTTCTGGAAATATGACCTTTGATTTGACAATTATAGCATCTTCTCGTATCAAATCTCTTTCTCGGGCAGTTAACAGCAATGTGTCCATTTACTCCATAGTTGTAACACACCTTGTTATCATACTATCTTTTTATCAAACCATACACTCAAATCATACATTGATTTTATGTATAGTAGTCATCTTTCCTACTTTTCCTGTAAACTTGATTTGACTTTGAAGCACTGTGATCCGACCTGCACCACTTATTTTCAAATTTTGTGAGTTTTGATTTTCATATTTTTGTGAATTTTTATAATGATTGGATGATCGTACCGATGAACTTTTATTTATCTTTTGAAAAATTTTAGAATTTTTAAAACTTTGTTTTTCATTTTGTTTTTGTTCTCCATTCTGCTTAGAAGGTTTTTGCGTTAAGCATTCACCTTTTTCAGTAGATTGTAGAACAGTTTGTTGAAATTTTCTGTTAGTTTCAAAAATATTTCATTTTTATCATTTTTATCATCGGTATCATCATCACAATCCTCAATTATGACATCGTCATAACTTGTGACACTGTCACTTATTGGAATTTCCTCTTTATATCTTATTGATTGGTTTTGGACATATATGATCTAGAATTAATACGAAGTCACAAAACCTTTCAACTTTTTTTCTAAATCAACAGTTTTATTTTTTGCATTTTCCAATTCTTGTTCAAGTAGAGTTATTTTTTCAAGATAAGAATTTATTTCTTTTTGTTTTTCAAAAATATTTCATTTAAAACTAATTTTTCATTTTCTAAGGTTTTTATTTGATTTTTAAAACCTTTTTCATTTTCTTTTAGATTTTTATTTTCTAATGTCAAACTCTCCAAATCGTTCTGGGGTTTGACATAGTCTAATATAATTTATCACATTTTGAGCATACTAGTTCAGAACACGAAGCCTCATTTGAAGTCATGACGGATTCTTTGACTTCAATATTCTTCACATTTATTGATTCACTAACTTTTTGCTTCATTGCCTTCTTCTTTTCAATTTCTGATTCGTGTTCTTTAATGTTTATGATAAACTCATCTAGACCTATCCATCTGAACCATGGAAATCTTTTCAATTCAACTAGATAATCATCCCACTCAGACGATAGAGATTCTGCAAACTTTGATATCTTCTCAGCATCCGATAGCCAGACCCAAATCCTCATTTCTAAAATCAAATCACAGTACCGTTTTATCAACTCATCCAATGTTTCATCTTTCATGATCATAAAAGTTTCAAATAAGTGTCTCATAATCCTTTTGTACTGTTGACTTTCTTCCGGAGTTGACACATCAATATTTGATCTCAACCTAAAATCTTCCCAATCCATTTTTTAAATTTGTCAACCCACTAAGCTTTGAACTTGTTAAATTTGTATTCTTTTGAACCCGAATTGTCAAGAGCCAAAGTTTGTAGATTAAAACTTGGTTCAACTTAGACACCAAACGTCAAAACCTTTTTCGGCCCGTTAATCAAATCCGATCCAAATGCGAAGCTCAAATAACCTTCAACAAGTTCGTGGCCCACTATTAATATTTGTAGTTCACAAATTTTAAATATTATCGGCCCAGATGAGATTTTGTCTCAGCACCGCAACCACACAAAAATGATAGTAATGGAGCCCACACCAACCTTTGCTTCAGTCGCGTCACAACAACAATATTAATTCACTTTGCAAACAATTTTTTGAGATTTGTAAAATCTATCACTTGATTCACTTCATTTTCATTTAAAAAAAACGTAGGTTTATTTAATATTATTATTTTTATTTTAATCCATCTCAAACCTAATATATTTTTTAATTTTCAAGATTTGCTGCCATTTTTTAATTTTTTAGACAATGAAATCACATCAGCAACCCCAAACAGCTTTACCAACCAGAATGTTTGTCGCAAATGCACATATCCCTTCACTATTCTCTTATGATTTACTACACTACAAGGTGTCACTAATAATTTGCACTTTCTTATTCAATGAAAACCTACAACTACAAACAACAATTTTATCATTCTTTCTTCTTCATTTATCTGTTTATTACTTCACCAAAAAACCTGCACTTTTTCCAAATTATACACGCTGCCATTAGAATTATGAACAACAATCCTTCTTCTTCGAATAACAAACGAGATATGTATTATAATCGTTCCAATCAACCAAACTAATACATCAGATCTAAGATTCATCTTAAACTAATCTCGACACAACAGCAATTCAGATCTGAAAATTTGCAACAACTACTATCTTAAATTTGATTCTCGATGATCAACAACAACAAACAAAAGCAGATCTAGACAGATTATCTCATATGAAGAACAATTTGATGAGTTTCGATCCAATCATTTTGTTAAAACAGTTCAAAAATTTTGTAAATTGTCCGAAATGATCGAAACTTCTATCGAAAATCAGTTTGAAAACTCAAACGAATACCAAAACTCATACGATTGTTCAAAATTTTCACCGATACTCAACCAAATCAGTTTGAAATTTTGATGTAATCTTTCCGAAATTCTCAAAACTTTTATTTAAAATCACTGATCAGTCCGAAAAACATAAACCATACACTAAACGACACCGAAACTTGATCGAAAACAACCGAAATTGATCCGAATTCACTGAAACTAGTCCGATTTTGCACACGATTACACGCAGAGCTTACCGAAGCTCTTATACCAATTGAGGGTCCGTTGTACGGATGTTCTGGTCCTAATTGGCAAACCTAAGTTAAACGTGCGGAATCCGTTTGCATAGGCGACATTGGATACAAGTTTGTTACTGATTAACACCGTTTCATTAATGTGTAGACGTTACAGATACTAGAAACACTTGGAAAGAGCTTCGCCTCTGTCGTGACAAAATCTCTGAATCTTACAAATGAAATGTCAAGACACCTATATATATACTAATACAAGTTCGCTTGAACTAAGTCATGGACAAGTTCGGGCGAACTTGTTCATGCACTTTACAAGTTCGGGCGAACTTGATTCTCATCATACATAAACTTAACTTTTCGCTCCTAGGACAGACTCGACGTTATACGATGACATAGGCAACAGACATATGCATCAACAAATTCCAGGTTTAAGGTCTGTTCGCAACCGAAAGTCGCAAGGTTTGACTCCTGCTTTGACTTTCAGTTCTGACACGAATTAGCAACCTTAGCTACTTATTCTAAGTTACATTATGACCGTATTAATTGCAGTATAATCCTCTAGAGTTATACTACATGGTGATATAGTAATCTTAGTTTTTACGCAAGTTTCCGTTAATATGTCTTATGTTGACTATTATGCCCTTTTTACTAAAAATGAGGTTTTAAACATAAACGAGCACACAAGTGAATTATATACTGATATGCTAACTTATTAAACTTATTTTGATGTCATGAATCTGGTCATAAGCTGAGTTTTGTTTAAATATCGTAAATCATGTTTTAAAATGCCTAAATTGCCCTTTCAGCACAAAGAATGGTTTTAAACATAATTCTTTCACCAAAACTCATTACCTATTATTAAATTATATAGGATTTATCAGATGTAAATCAAATATAAACTGAGTTTACATACAATTCTTTTATAATGCGATAAATGACGACGACACCTCGTGGCATAAATGGTTTTTAAAGAACTTTTATACCTAAATCTTTCTACTGTTATACCTAAACTAGTTACATACATTATACTAAATCTTTCTACTGTTATACCTAAACTGAGTTTACATACAATTTCTTGTATAATGCCGATAAATGACGACGACACCCTTACGTGCATAAAATGGTTTTAATGATACTTTTTATACCTAAATCTTTTTCCTACTGTTATATTATACTAAATAATAGATTTTGAATATATAAACCTGATCATGATCTCAGTTTTCATTAAACATCGCGTCAATCATCATTTAGCGACTTTATCGCCGTTTCGGCACATAGTATCGTTTAAAACCATATCTATGAACCAAAACTTGTTACCTACTGATTGTTAAATTTATTTTAAATATTTTTACAGTAGGTACATATTCTAAACTCAGAATCCCAAATAAGCTATCAAAACTATGTGTGAAATGACCAAAATTCCCTATGGCGCATAGTTTGGTCCTAAACAATAAATCACACATATATTTGATTTCCTATTGAGATAACATCATGAATTAACTATTTTTCCAGAATGTTTATGACCATGACACCAGTTTACTTACAAGCTCCTTTTATAAGTCGTAAAATGACCAAAACGCCCTTTTGAGACTTAACTTGATTTTAAAACCTTAACGGGCATACATGTTGATATCCCACTGATATTATAACATGTTTAAAGTATAATGGCATATGGAACTTGATACGACTCATCCGGTTATCCAATATCGCTTATATGCGTACGATTTAGTATACGTTACTAGTTTACGTAATTTAACCGAAACGGGTTTAACCTTAACATTTTTAGTTCAAAGTCAAAATGTAAATATTTTACCCATATTAAACAAGTCTTAGTACTTTTCGGGTTAAAACAACATTCTATTTCGGTCATCGCTTAATCTAGCGTATCGTACCGTATATCATTATTTAAGACTAGCCGGTCCGAGTCTATGACTTAATTAAGGACCCGTTAGCATTCTAATTGGTTTTAATACCATCATTCCAGACTAGAGCCTTCCAGTAGATTGCTACCTTTACTTTTCTCTTAATTAACGCTGGGTTATAAAACTTTGAAGTAATTAGCTCAGGTAAACACTTTTAACCTATTTTCCCTATACGGGCTTGTGATACGGTAAAATATTACCCTTGGTCGGGTATGGGATCATGTTGTCGGATTGTGATTTAACTAAATCTCATAACCCGTTTAAATATGTATTGTCTG
The DNA here is from genome assembly GCA_947069175.1 of Scalesia atractyloides. Lineage (NCBI taxonomy): Eukaryota > Viridiplantae > Streptophyta > Magnoliopsida > Asterales > Asteraceae > Scalesia > Scalesia atractyloides. The sequence continues at coordinate 26,057,825 of CAMTDV010000021.1, forward strand.
ATAACTTAAAGATTAGGGGTTAACTCGACCGTGTCCTGGATATCCAAGGCTCATTTAAGTTACAAATGGCCACGATCTATGCACGGGGTGTAGGCATACACCCGTCAGATGCTAATGCTAAATTATATTTATACTCCTTGTGAGTTATTTAAGTGGCGTGTCAGTTAATCAGGTTATTCCGGTTTCTGCACTGGACCCCATATGTATTGACAGGCCTGTAAAACTGTATACAAGATCATTTTGAATTATCCCAAGTTATTTATGAAAATGTGCCATGTGCACTTAAAACAATTTTGAAAAGATTTTCAAAATTTGTCGGTTATTTGTATTTACCAGTGTAAACTGGCGTATTTTCAAAAGACTAAGCTACAGGTACCAACACCTAATAGGTGGGAGCTGCTTGGTAGCGGTGTAGAGGATCTTGCAAGTCCTTAGTTGTGCATAAAGTCTGTTGATCATATTTTTGTACATTTTACGATCCGCCTGTGGATCTTATTACAAGCCGTCTGTATTATTATTTTAAATCGAAGACTTCCGCTGTGTTACTCTGTGTTGTTTGGTTATGATGATATCAATCTTACGTCACAATACTCCCCACCGGGCCCACCGGGATCTAAGTGGAAATCGGGGTGTGACAACTATACTATATAATATATAATATATTATATATATAATTTAACCAAATTCTTGATACTAACCGGATTATGGTTAGGTGTCATGCACTTAGGTTATATTATATTCGTTCTAGACCCCTCGTTTATGATTCTAATTGGCAAGTTAGGACCCATGAAAACACATAAAAACTTGAGTTAACTGCCATTTTCGTCCCTCTGGTTTGTTCACTTTTGCCATTTAAGTCCAATTTTCAATAATGCACCAGTTTTCTCCCTGCCATACTAGAAACGTGCCACTTCAGTCCAAAAATTAAAAACCCAGTTAAGTCAGACATATTTAATGAAGGGTATTATTGTCTTTTCATTTGTCAGACATAAAATAAGGTGAAAATAAAAGATATGAATTAACAATAATACCCTTCATAAACCTGCTGACTTAACTGGGTTTTAATTTTTGGACCGAAGTGGCATGTTTCCAGTATGTCAGGGAGGAAATTGATGCATTTTTCTAAAATTGGACTGAAATGACAAAAGTGAACAAACCACAGAGACGAAAATGCCAGTTAACTCTAAAAACTTAGTGTCCAAACGAGTATTTAGACAAGATATATTTTCGTTACACATATACTTTCTCATATTAATTCCAAATCAAACTTCCTACGAATTCCATATACTCACACACCTTCGTTTCCCCGATGTAGGGTAACTTCGGTGTTCTCACTCAATCGACTCGGTTACTTCGGAAAGCTTTGCAAAACCGTGAGTATACTCGATCCCATTTTCCGTTTATACACTTTGGGTGCAACATGTACACTTTATACAAATCAAAAATCATGATTAAACTTGTTACGAACTACTCTATCCGTTAAAACATGATACTTGTATTATTCTTGTAATAGCATGCTATGTTATACTTGTGTTCTATATGCTCATTAAAATTTTCAAGCCTACCTTAACGATTATAGAGCTATAGGATTAATTCACAGCTCGTATTCTTGTGGTATTGTTAAGTAAACTATTCTACAACCGTTTCGTTTCGACGACAATGGTATGCACGATTTCGGTACACTTTGGTTTGATTATAGTTAACACATGCTAGTATGATAACGAACAATCTATGCAATTTACCATGTTGGATATGAGACACCTTTTATTTACAATTATGCTATGTATTCAAACTTGTATATTCAAACTTTTTTTGATCGTTATTTAATACATGTTACAGGAAACTAGTTGATGACGATGAAGAATATTACTTAGGGTGGATTAGAAACACACCTAGATTTTGAACTTATGTATTTGTTTCATGTTGTTACGTTTTTGCACCTTGTTGTACTTTTCTTTCCAAGACAATGTATTTCCATTTTTAGTATCAAAGCAATTTGAATTGTCTAAATATTGTCACAATTAGTCGTTATGAAGTCTCTTGCAATCTATTTGGTCCTTGCCCCGATGTTTCCGCCATCGTTGAGGTGTGACAGATTGGTATCAGAACCATAACTATAGGAATTAGGAAAATTGCCATGTTTTTGACCTAGTCTATAGTTTAAGTACCCTTACTTGACCTTCTTGATTTCAGCTTAATATTTAAATTCTTCCTATTTGCCTCTTATCTACTCTTTTGTTATAAATTATACATGCCTTTCCTAAGGTAACCACAATACACTTATGAAGACGCGAAGACACCCTTATTTCACAAACAAGAGATCTCATCAAAATAGGCGTGAAAACCCTCCCCTTTGGATGAAATCTCTCAATCCACGCTTATCAATTTTTTCATGAAATTATACCATTAAGTTAGGAGTGATATCTATACCTTAATGGAGGATTTCCATTTCTCATTCTAGTGGACACTTACCTACTAGTCGGAATTTATTTCCTTACCTCGTTTAGTAAGTAGCTAACCACACTTAGTAACCGGAAGGATGAATACCGTTAACCACTCCTTGATTTTTAATCCCGCCAAAATCTCAAATTTTCGATTGACTAGGGACATGTAGTAACCGGAAGGGTGAATACCATTAACCATTCCTCGGTGAGAGTATTCTACCTATTAGGCCAAAACATGTTTCCCTAACTCAAAAGAATTTTTTACCACTTTGGAATAGTCTTAATTTCGTTCCGTTCCGAGACACTCCAATTTTTACATTGAATCTCTTATATGCTATATCAATTTTAATGTGTTTTACATTTAATACCTCTTTATTTCAAATTCGAAAACACGAATCGCATTTTACTCGTAACCTCAAACAATAATAATTCTTTGTTAACAAACTAAATTTACAATCTTTTTGTCATTATTTGTGATTATACAATGTGAATCTTTATTATGCTTATGTGAACTACTTGAAACTTACGTGTTACGTGACATATTACATGCAAAATTATACAAGTTATTCTTTTTCAAACATATTATGACCAAGTCTCATCCCTCCCTTTTCATTGATCTTGTAGATGTCTTCCAACCGCTTCTTAAACTCCAAGAAGGGTTCCAAGTTGAGCTCAAACAAAAAAATGCTTTCGTTCATGGCCAAGCAAATGGCCCAAGTGATACCCGACATAGTGCGCAAGATCACCGCCAATACCCCTAACTCTTGGTCATTCCATAGTCGACCAACCTAAGCTAACCTCATTCAACTACAAGCACGTCACTGCTTCCAACCCACAGACATTCACCAGAAATGAAGGTGTACTTCAAAATGCTCGAGTGGTTTGATAACATTGAGATGATGTTCATCAATAGTGAATATCTCGAACGCTTGAAAACCCGAAGCGCAATCCGGCTCTTCCAGGCGAGGGCTCTCGACTGGTGGACAAAGAGTGTAATATCCGAACCAACGAAGAAGCCTTTTCCCCCTTAGGCCGAGGTTAGGCAAATGATGATGGCAGAATTATGTCCTCCGCACGAGCAGCAAAAGCTCGAAGAAGAATTCTGGAATCCCAAACAAGTGGGTGATGCTATCATGGTTACACCACCTGCTTAAACAGTTGAGTATCATTGTACCCCACCAAGTCCTCACTGCTGAGCGTGAGAAAGGGGAAATACCTACAAGGCCTACCCTCTGCTATCCGTGATGTCATCCAAGCCACAAGACCCGACACCATCGAGCTAGTTTATCGCCTAGCCACCAACATCAACGAAAACCGAGTGAGTGACAAGCACTCCTCAACCCCCATCACTTACCACACCCGTCAATCAAGCCACCGCTGTAAAACTCGTAAATTCGTTGTTATCTTCTTCCTTTTTATTCCTTTTGTATCTCTAAGTGTAATTTCGAGATTTGATTATGAGAAAGTTTATGTTAATGGAATTATATATTTTGTCACAACTATATTGCATTTAATTGCTTATTAATCGCTAATTCAACGCAATCGCATGTAGTTATGCTACTTTGAGAGCCGAGTGTGTTATTGTTTAATAAAGACTTGTGCCATCGCATCGCTTATCTCATCCATCGCAAAACGCAGTTAATTATGTGGATTTATGCTTTTATGTGTTATGTTAGTTTATGTTATGGTTTACTATCGCTAAAACGCTCGCACACTCACGTAACTCGCTCTTTCTCAATTCAATGGTAATATAACGCTTAACGCTTCACTAAAACGCTTATTATAACTATCTAATACGAACCGTATCGCCAAACGAACACCTAACGCGAAATAAACGAACAACACTAAGCCAATAGCCAAGTTCGGCCGAACTTGTGCATCACAAGTTCGCCCGAACTTGTCCAGGCCACCAGAAACCTTCAAAGCACAACAAGTCCGCCCGGACTTGCCTTAAAGCCAGGAAACAAGCAAGTTCGCTCGAACTTGTAACAAGTTCGCCCAAACTTGAGACAAGTTCGTCCGAACTTGATGTATCCAGCCTGCTTTCTACTTCACCTATAAATACTCAGCTCCTCTCTTCATTTGCACTTGCTGCAAGTTCGCCCGGAGCTCCCCAAAACTGAAACCCTTTGTTTTCTAAGTAAGAATCAACCCATTTTCAAGCTGCAACAACGTTTTACAATGATTTTGCACAAGGTTTTACCTTCGATTTCATCAAACTCCTATGTTTACGAAAAATCTTCATCTTTTATGCAAAACTTCTGTTTTTCACTTAGAACTATGCGTAGATCTAAGTAAAACCTTTTAAACATCAATTTTTACACAATATCGGACTAAATGACATATGTTCTCGTTCACTTTGAAGTGGAACGAGGCGTGTCAAGCAAGATCTCAGATCCGGAAGCACAAGGACGAAATCGTCACTTCGCACAAACAGGGCTAAACCGTACGAACCTTCAAGTTCCCCGGATTGTCCGAGTTTCTGAGAAATGGCTAAAACTCACTCCAAAAGACCTCTCCAGCCTAGGTTTTGCTCAGTAGCCTAAGGTTGGAGGGATGGACACTCGATTTCCTCCGCAAACGACGCAAAAACGCATGAATTGGAAGCCAAAACAGTCAAGTTCGCTCGGAAAACCTCAAGTTCGCTTGAACTTGTCACCAGAATGGTGACCAAGTTCGCCTGAACTTGTATAAAACATCAACAATTCAGGCAAGTTCGCCCAACTTGTTCAATTCTCAAGAGAGTTGGACAAGTTCACCCGAAATTGTATCACCCTTCATCAAACAGGGCAAGTTCGCCCGAACTTGTCTCGTTTCTCAGGAAACCAGACAAGTTTGCCCGAACTTGTACCTCCTGTAAGTATAGACAGTCAAGTTCGCCCAAACTTGTACCCCAAGGTACAAGTTTGCCCGAACTTGTCTACGTTCCTTCAACCGTTAACCGTTTCAGCAATTCGGAAGACTGATGCACTTCTTTTTGCTTACAGGCTGATCCGGCGCTCTCCTCAACTCATCTCAGATCCCGTCTCTTCTCTCAAAACGCACCAACAGTTAGTATACTTGAACCCCTTTACGCTTAAACGCACTTTTGGGTATCACATATGTTTCTATGTCAAACCACATCACACAACTCAACTCTTATTCGCAATCCCTTTATACATGACCATACATGAAATCTGCTGAATTTTATGTGTTACTTGATTGCTTGTACGCCACCCTTAACATGATAGTATACTAGAGGTTGACCCGCCACCCGGAGGCCCGGGGTTGTTAAGGCTCACATTTTTATTTCTCATTTATTTTCAATTTAGGATGTGGACACTTGTTAGCATGCCTCGATCAATCGCGGTTTGTTGGTTTACTTGAATCTAAGTAGTTACATAGTTCATAAATCTTACGTATGTCATGCGGCGTATGCTAAAAGCTTTTATATCTATTATGTAAGCAAACCTGTATGCTCACCTTTACTTAATTGTATTGACGTTTTATTTTAACATATGTGGCAGGTTGAGGATATTGCTATGGATGCTTAGTTGTAGGATTGCCTTTAGAAAAATCATGTAATAAATCTAGGGAAGATCGAACTTTATTTGTATTAAGAGATATCATGTTTTGTAATGATTAAACGTGAAATATTGGTTGATTGTATGGGAAGTTAACTATTTAAGATATTGTCATGTAAATTGTTATGGAATTTCTCTTGAGACAATCTGGTTCTCCTAGTGCCACGCCCCGATGTTTCCGTCATCGGTTGGGTGTGTGACAGACCGTTAGGATACCAAATCAGACCATTACGCATCAATTAAACACCGAAACTGATACGAACAGACAAGTTCGCCCGAACATGGGGGCAAGTTCGCTCGAAATTGATCAAATTCGCCCGAACTTGATCAAGTTTGCCCGAACTAGACCAATTCCGCCCGAACTTGTCAGTCCCCTTCAACATCAAACAAGTTCAACTGGGATTAAGCAAGTTCGCTCGAACTTGACATCAGACTGATGCCAAGTTCGCTCAAACTTGACCAGAACCCTTTGAATTGAACTTTTAAAACATTGCTTTTCCTAAAGCAACCACAAGACACGTGAAGAACGCTCGTATCACACAAAACGAGTGATCAAGTCGAGAATAGGTGTGAAAACCAAGAACTCTCGATAAGATCATTCACTCCGTGCATTCTCTCGCATGAGATACCTTCGTTGAGTTAGGAGTGATATCCAAACCTCGACGAAAATCTCCATATCTATCTAGTGGAACTCCCGATTTGATTGATGAGCATAACCACAACTAGGAATGAAGTTGTTAAGTTAGGGGTGAAACCCGCATCTTAATAACTAGTTCCGCTCCTTGATTTTCAATCTCACCAAAGTCTCGATTATTTCGATGACTCGGAACACGACATAACTGGAAGGATAAATGCCGTTAACCGTTGTACGGTGAGAGCATTTGTCTATTAGGCCAAATCGTGTGTCAGAACTCGAGAATCTTCGAATCACTTTGGGTAGTCGCTGTCTCAAAACCCAGGACACTCCCAATTGATTTAAGCCTGCAATCGTCGATTTTACGCATCTTCGAGTTTATCTAATATTTATGTGTTTGAATTTATGGATTTTACGCTTATTCGATTTCTCGCTTTATCGATTTCTCGATTTATCTCTTTTACGCTCCATCGATATATGCACTACTCGCACAACTCCCGTAATCTAACGCTAATAAATTCACCAACCAAACTAATCGCTCAACTCGCTTACGCTCATGATGGCATTCGCGCCTCATACGCAGCTTTACTCGCTATTTACGCTATTATATCGCATCTCGTACGCACTACGCATGATTTAGTTTGGAGATGAATACGTCAAAATACATGCTTACGTGCCTATGTGCTTTTGTGATTGTGTGCCTACGTGATTACGTGCTTATGTGCTTACGTGTATACGTGCTTATGTGTTTGTGCTTTAATTGAATAATAATAATAATAATAATAATAATAATAATAATAATAATAATAATAAACTTTTAAACATAAACCTATCATAATCGAATCTCATCCAATCGAATCCTTCAATGTAGATGTCTTCCATGGGATCTCACACGCGGAGGAATATCCAGGCAACAACTCTGATAAGCGCATCACTTCACTGGTAGCCAAGCAAATGGCTAAAGTCATTCCTCAGATCATTAGCGAGATCCATGTTGTCAGCAGTAATTCGTCGGTCGATTCCAAGACCGACACGGCAAAGACCTCCTTCAGCTTTAAGCAGTTCAAGGCAAGTGGACCACTTACCTTCACCGGCACGGACGGGCCGAGTGCTATATTTCACTGGTTCAATTCTATTGAGGTTACCTTCCGCCAGAGTGAATGCCCCGAAGCTCTGCTCACTATCAACGCCACCGGCGTGTTCCAATCGAGGGCTCTCAATTGGTGGACAGCGAAGCGCAACAAGCGCGGGAACGATGAAGCTTACAAGCTCACTTGGGAGGAACTCAAGGAAATCATGGTGAAAGAGTTCTGTCCTCCACATGAGGTTCAAAAGATGGAGAATGAGTTCTGGGATATCAAACAAGACGGTCCCGACAACGCTGGTCTAACAGCTCATTTCAAGCAGTTGAGCATTATCTGTCCCGGTCAGGTGGACACTACCGAGAAAGCAATCAAGAAATACCTGCGTGCTTTACCCGATCGCGTCGCTGATTTCATTCAAGCCGCACGCCCTGTCACCATTAAGGAAACTTATCAGCTCGTCGCGGAAAACAATGACAAAAGGGTTCAGGCTGGTTACTTCAAGAACAGCAAAGTCGCAAACCAGGCCATCAACGAATCAGCAGTTCCCTCCGATCCGTCTCGAGAATCGAAGTCCAGTCGCCGAGGTCGCAAGAGAGAAAAACCGAGCAAGAACTGTGCACTTACCGCACCGCCAAACCCTCAGCCGCTTCAGTCAGCCGCACCAAACGCACCTCCATCAAAGCGTGCGTATACTGGTCCTCATCCACTGTGCTCGAAATCCACTTATCACCATGCGGTTAGAGGCAATTGTCATTTCCGCACCAACTGCAACATTTACGGCCACTTTACCGTCAGCTGCCGTTCAGGCCCCGTCAGCCAGCTCCTCAAACCCTAGCAGTACCAGCTCTACCAGCTCCACCTCGTACTCCTCAGGCCAATCAACAACAGTTCCAGCAGCAAGCGCCAGCCCCAAAGGCCCGTGCTTGCTACACTTGTGGGGATCCAAACCACTTCAGTAATGTCTGCCCTAACCGAGCCGTGAAACAAGAGCCTGAGCAGCAGCCTCAGCCACATCCACCACAGCCTCAGCAGCAACAACCATAGGCTGCGCGTGGTAGAGCCATCAATCTCAATCTTCGCCAGGCTCAGAACGACAACAATGTTGTCAATGGTACATTCCTTGTTAATGGTATTTATGCTTCATGTTTATTTGATACTGGTGCCAATAATTGTTTTGTATCGTTAGAATTCGAAAAGGTTTTAAAATGTAAACGCGCTAAAATCCCAAAGACTTTTGATGTGGAAGTCGCCATCGAAAGAACCATTACCCTTAACTCCGTCCTACGTGGTTGTACTCTCGATCTCAACAACCACATCTTCTCGATCAATCTCATACCTGTGCAATTAGGTAGCTTCGATATCATAGTAGGTATGGATTTTCTTCGTGAAAATCATGCCGAAGTTGTTTGCTTCGATAAAATGATTCGCTTCCCTCTCCCTAACGGTGACCAGCTACATGTCTATGGCGAGACTCCCTCAAAGAAGTTGATGCTTATGTCATGTACCCAAGCGAGCAAGCATCTGCGAAAGCAATGCATTGCCTACCTGGCTCACATCGTGAACCCGGAGAAAGAAAAGAAAACCTGGAAAGATGTACCCGTTGTTTGTGAATTTCCTAAAGTTTTTCCTGACGATTTACCCGGTTTACGCCCTACTCGTGATGTTGAATTCCGTATCGATTTAATTCTTGGTGCTACTCCTGTTGCTAAAGCTTCCTATCGCCTTACACCATCCGAAATGCGAGAGCTATCTAGCCAACTTCAAGAGCTTCTTGATAAAGGTTTCATACGCCCGAGCACTTCGCCATGGGGCGCACCCGTTCTTTTTGTGAAAAAGAAAGATGGGACGTTCCGAATGTGCATCGATTATCGTGAACTTAACAAACTCACGATAAAGAACCGCTACCCTCTTCCTCGAATTGATGACTTATTTGATCAGCTTCAAGGTGCTACTTGTTTTTATAAGATCGATCTACGTTCCGGTTATCATCAGTTACGCGTGTTGGAAGAAGATATTCCGAAAACCGCCTTTCGTACTCGTTATGGCCATTTTGAATTCGTGGTCATGCCTTTTGGTATTACAAATGCACCCACGGTCTTCATGGATTTGATGAACCATGTGTGTAAAGCTTTCTTAGATCGTTTCGTCATTGTGTTTATTGATGACATCCTCATCTACTCGAAGTCGAGAGACGAACACGCGCGCCATCTCCGTTTAGTCCTCGAACTTCTCCAAGGTAATCATCTTTATACTAAGTTCTCTAAATGTGAATTCTGGCTAGAAGAAGTCCAATTTCTCGGCCACATCATTAATAGTCAAGGAATTCACATCGACCTGCAAAGATTGAAGCTGTTAAGAGTTGGATACGCCGAAGAATGCTTCCGAAATCCGTTCTTTTCTTGGATTGGCGGGTTACTACCGTCGATTCATCGCCGACTTTTTCGAAAATCGCCGTTCCGCTTACCGCTTTAACTCATAAGGACAAACCTTTCGTTTGGGATTCCAAACAAGAGGAAGCCTTTCAAACTCTCAAGCGTATGCTATGCAACGCTCCCGTAGTCGCCCTGCCCAACGGAAACGACGATTTCGTTGTTTATTGCGATGCCTCTAACTTAGGTCTTGGTTGTGTTCTCATGCAACGAGACAAAGTTATCGCGTATGCGTCTCGACAACTCAAGATCCACGAGAAGAACTACACAACTCACGATCTCGAACTCGGTGCAGTTGTTTTTGCATTGAAGATATGGCGACACTACCTTTACGGTACTAAGTGTACGGTCTTCACCGACCATAAGAGCTTACAACACATCTTTAATCAAAAGGTACTAAATATGCGCCAACGCAGATGGGTTGAGCTTCTCAACGATTACGCTTGTGAGATACGCTACCATCCCGGCAAAGCAAACGTCGTAGCCGATGCTCTAAGTCGACGAAGCTATGTGTATAGTGTTTGTGACTCTCAAACTTTGAATGATCTCGAAATCATGATTCGCTCCGCCCAGTTCGCTTGTTATAATGATAATACCCTGGAGGAAGAAATGAAATATGGTGCCGAAACTCAACTGGCCATCAAACCTAACGGCATTTACTACTATCTCGATCGTATTTGGATTCCTAGCCGTGATAATCTTCGAAATTTGCTAATGACCGAATCCCATAAATCTCGATACTCCATTCATCCCAGATCCGACTAAATGTATCAGGATCTTCGTCCTAAGTACTGGTGGCCGAGCATGAAAAAGGATATCGTCGTATACGTCTCAAAGTGCCTAACCTGCTCGAAGGTTAAAGCCGAACATCAAAGGCCCTCTGGCTTGCTCGAACAACCCGAAATCCCGATGTGGAAGTGGGAGAGCATAGCTATGGACTTCGTTACAAAACTCCCTCGCACCTCTTCTGGTCACAAAACATTTGGGTTATCATTGACCGTCTTACTAAATCTACACACTTTATTGCTGTAAGACCCTTACTTCTATTTAACAATTTTCATATAGATCTCGAGTAAAAATATGAATTTACGATTACACCTACATCTGAAAAATGCGGGTTTATTAAAGCATTTCCAGATTTAAAACAATACAAAACAACATAAGTAATTCGTCATTTAAAGATGACGACGATGCAAAGTGCAAAAGCTTGTATCTTGATCATGTTCGGTTCTTCTTTGAGCTTGATCGTCTTCCGGTACCTTATAATACACCTACATTTCATACAACATGAAATGAGTTTGTCATATTTAGTTTATAGGTGTTTAAATCAAGTCCGGAGACTAAAACGAACAAGAAACATTTTTTTTATTTTTGCATGTTTTAGGGGCGTCGCCGTAAGCTACGGTGCGTCGCGCTACGCCACGCCCCCTTTTGACAGAAAGTTTTTTTGAACTGGTGCTGCAGATTCCCAGCTCTATAACTCAATCCTATTAGACACAAAAACGTGCATATCTTTCAAACTACAAATCCGTTTTACACGATTCTTATTTCTACGCGTCTGTAATACAACTACGGATTCGTTTATCACCTCGATTCACAATAAATCTGATTTAAGAGCTATTGACTAATAAATCCCTTATGTGATTTATTCGTCCCGTTTCATTCCAACCTCACGCTACATGGTTATCCCAATAGTCACTACATGTTTTACCCAATCCCGGGCTCGTCAAACCTTAGCGTTTTCACTCCCATCACAGAGTTTACGTAGGCGTTTGCATCCACCGATTCAGTTGTATCTATTTAAGCATTTAACCCACAATTTACTTCTTAGTCTATTTTGACCTGTTTAGGGGACTTTTGAGCATTTAAACTCGCTCTTTTCACTTCGCACCTCTTATTCCCATACTAAACAACTAATTTTGTTCCACCACAACAATTTTTGTGGTGGATTTAACATAAGGGACCCATAATCCCAATTTCTACCCTTCGGTTAGACATTTTACGCATAAGACCCGTTTTTAGACATTCGACGCACGAATGTCATTACCTATAATTTTTATACGTATCAAAGGACTTCATAATCATAATACAAGTTCCTAAACAACCTCTAAGGGTCGTTTGCCCGATTTACCTATCAAGGGCTTTTTGGTCAATTTTATGTCCATTTTACGGCGAAGGACCATCGCTATCTATTTGACCAAAATTGCACTTTTAACTATAAATTCATTTAGGCGTACCTGGCTCGGGTCAACGTATAGACCGATTTATACCTTGCTTACATTTGCCGCTACTTTATAGCGACACACTATCCATCTCCGATTCACTCCTGTGAACATACGACTTGACAACCAACGTTAGTCAATATTGTCAAATGGTGTTATCACCACCATTTGACCAGTTTGGCCTATATGACCAAACATTGGCATTTATAACAAAGCATGGTTTTAAACTACCCATTCACACATCCGGCCCATTCCGGAATTTACTACTAATATTCCTTTTTTTACATTTTTAACCCATATTGGCTTACGCCGTGGGTATCCATTTAATCTCAACTTACATTTAGTCATCATGCGACTAAATTACCCTTTTTATCATTTTTTTTCCATTACTAGTTACGTTACTAGATAATTTTATGAAAATTTATAAATTCTTAGTCAATTCATGACTAAACTACCATTTTGCCTCATTTTACCATTAACCTTGGTTTTGATCGTTTTTATTCGTTCCGACTCATTCCGATTCATGTCGGAACCCACTTTTTTTGAATCATAAGCCATTGTTGTATTTATCGCCTATAAAACAACTACATATACTACAAATGGGTGTAAGCTTTACTTACATTGCATCCGGTTATGCTCTTTTCCGCGTACTCGATCTGTTTGACCCGCTTCTTTCCTGAGCTTCCACCTAGCTCGTTAAGCGTCAAACTATCGTCATCATTTACAAGGTGGTTAGATTAGTCATTAACAATCACAACTATTCCATCTTACGTATTTTCTATGTCAAAACCACTATTCGACTTCGTCATTGTTAGTTTAACTTTCCAAAAGTTAACTAACATTGATCACATGATATACACAATTAAGTCTAAATCAACATCATGTTTAGAACCGTTATCGCTTCATATTTCGCATAACGTGCCATGTTATTCAAATACGCATTTTACTCGAAATTTCAACACTTTAGCTTTCATTTAGGCATTTTAACAAACACCTAATGAGTATAATTTTTTACATATTTACAAACTAGTTCTTAACTAGTTATTTTTGTCAAGATTAACATCATTTTCAAATTCATTATATCTAGCATGCATAACAACACCTAGATTCACTTCATGGAAATCAAACAACACTAATTTTATGACCAAAATTCTAGTGTTCTTCATCTTATCATAAAACCCACTTAGCACCTACATTATTAGTTAACCAAAACACTAATTCATGGCACTAAATCAAGATGTTTTCATCTAGGGCTTGTTCCTAGACTTGTACTCATATCAATTTCACTATAACATTCATTATTCATACCAGAATTTCGTTCATGAATGTTAATCAGAATTTCAAAATATCACCAAATAACAAAATTCAACATACCTAGTGATCTCCTAACTTGGGTGATCACAAAATTAGTTAAAGCCCCAATTTTTAGCTTGATTCATCCTTGATTTTGTTGAATTTTGTGAGTTTTAGGGTTTTGAAAGAACCCTTCTTGTGCTCCTGATGATATTCGACCACTAGTGTGTGTTTGTTTTGGTTTTTATTTAATTTAATTAAAACACTCTCATGTTTTGCCCCTTTTAGTCCCTATAGTTTACAAGTTATTCAAAAGGAGCATTTATTCATGTTTCTTATTGTTTTCAAACATATGATTAACTAGGTTAATTATTCCATGTTACGTTACCCTTGTTATGACCACTCATGTTTATATATAAATATATATATACACATATATACACATATATATATATATATATGTGTTACAAGTCTACCCCCTTAAAGTGGTTTCATCCCCGAAACCTTCTTTACGTAGTTCATTGGTTTAGACAAAACGAACTTATTTTCGTTTTCAAGACATTCATTCTTTTGGTCAAAAGTTATCATTTTCATTGACGTGTGCGTCTTTCATTTGTAAGTCCTCACAAAATGTACTTTTATCTTATATTTCTTATATTTGTCGCCTATTTGACCGAGTTGTCACTTGACCATTTGGTCGTATGAGTCCGTCAACATATTTTCTCTACGCTAATCCCATATTGACAGGCGCTTTGTATAAGTCATAACACTATTTTGACTTTGAATGGTTTTACCGGCTAAACTGATTAGTCACCGTTACTTTATACCCCTTCACTCGAGTATACTACATTGCCATCCCCGGCCTTTTGTGTGTTTATGATCTCCCATCCTGTAACTCACGTTACAACGTGATTATATTCTATATTACTTTTCTAGATCATGATCGCATCGCATCACGTCATGTTTAAGTTTATATAAACTTTTCATATCAAAAATCTTCCTTCGAGTTTATCACCTTACACCTATTGGTGTCAAGACCAGATTCTTTAATGTTAATAGTTTCCCAAACCATCTCATACTATTTAAGCTCGTTAAAACGTTACTTTTGACTAAAAACTGAATTTTAGTTTAACGTTTTCTCTCTAACTTACATCAATTACTCATATCAAGAAATTGACAATCAAGAATTTTATTCTTTTCTGTTATTATATTACGCGGAGAATTGTAACCAGTTCCCACACTTTACCCAACTGACCCGTAGGTTCTTTCACTTAGCCTCGTAGGCTATTTCCTTAGGTTTTCACCTTTTTAGGTGAGACTCCTATAGTTCGTTTCTTTCTATTTGTGTCCCAAGGGTCATTTTGGTCCCGTAGACCTTTACATTGTTTATAACCCGAAGATAATGGTGATCCCGTAGATCATCTTTTACTCGTGTCATTTTGCTCTTAAAATATATATTCTTGGTGTCAAGGACCCTTTTTAAGTTTAAAAAAAAATCATTTATTTTCATTTTGGAATTCTAATGACTTTGACCATATTCTAAGGCTACATTCATTTTCTTTTGGACTATTCTTCTCGCTCTATGACTTCTTACGTCATTTACACGTCGGTTTGTTCTCCGCTTACCATCATCCGTTTACACCTATATTTCTTTACAACCCGTTACCCGGGTTCTTTATCTTAATATTTTTAACGCTCCCGTTGCCTGGTCTGTGTTTTCCTGTTCATATTCTCTCATGACCCATTGCATAGGTTTATTAATATTTTGTGCTCCCATTATTCTGTTTGTGCTTACACTATCAAGCATTATACTTTATTTAACCCATTCGACTTGTTCGTGTGAAAATTCCATCACTTATGACAGTCAAACTTTATTCTTTATTCTCCCCGTCAACCTCGAATTAGTTGAACATAGTTATCAAAATTTCTGTTTGCAAAATTTTATCGTCTTTTAGTCATAACTCATAATCCGAGTCTTTTGACTTTCAATCTGCATTCCCTTCTCTTGGTTTACGCATATATTTGAAATTCTACCCATCTATCATGTATATTTACCGAAGTCCTTATCAAAGCAACCATTACGGTATGCATTAAGACTTCGTTTTGGCTTATTTGGTCGTCTTAGCGAAATCCATCGCTTTTATTCGACCAAGTCCTTTATTTTTTTTTATTCAATCCATTTGACTTGTCCGTAAGAATTTCATCACTTATGACAGTCAAACTTTATCCCCTATGCCTTAGCATTCTCATTAGTCGGTTTGTATTTTCATTTACTTTGATTCTTGTCCCTTCCCTCGGGCTCGTTATTCTAATGTAATACGCTTCCGTTACCCGCTTGCGTTTACATTTATTATCAAATATTTTACTTATTTAATCCGTTTTGGGTACCCTTTTAATTTGTCCCATTCACCCCATCCTTACCACACTGGACGTAAATGTGTCCATCATAAGAAGTTCATGGTATCATGTGTTCACTACTTACTTGGCCAGAGTAAGCAATCAACACATGACACACATGACCTTTTTATAATCTTCGCATCACGCCCCATGTAAGTAACTCCTCTAATAATTTCCATATTCATGGTTTCAATCGGTAAAACTTTATTTAATTGTTATTTAACAATTATTAGTTTTACCCGTTTTATTCTTGCACATCTATAATGTCTTCCTTTTATCAAACTGTTATAACATCACCTTCGTTAATGTAATCGCTACTTTTCTCAATAGCATTATACTGAGAATTATTTACTTGGATGATTACTTATGTCCAAGTTTCCATATAAACTAATCCTGTTATTATCTTGTTATTCACAATCGTGAATAACGCATGTTTCTATTTGATTTCCCTTAGAAACATCATCCTGAACAGATATCCTATTCAGGTTTTCCAAGTTTTATCTTACATATGCAACATTCATTCTCTATGTATTTGTTGCATATTACTATTTGTGCGATTAAATTTAAAGCGTGCACCTAGTAATGCTTGCCCTAACGGGCTTTCCATGCCATTAACCTTGTTCTCGATCATTACGAGGTTTAGGTCCTTAGTGAGCATGTCATACTTTGGACCGTTCCTTCGTCAAATCCGCAATTTGTTAATCTCCTGCTATATTCGGATGCGGGTATCATTCAACTAAAACATTTATAAAAAAAAGTAATTTCGACTTTAATAAACGCCCCTATTATAATACAAGCCTTTTCCATTATATGTGTCAACACACATAATTTTGTTGACTATATCAATCCTTTATCGATTTAATTAGGGTAACGTGTATTACACGATAACCTCATGTGTTGTTTACAACACTTTAACATGCTAAACCATTAAAATACATATAACTTACCGGATTATGCGGTCAAGTCTCGAACCGAACACTTTACTTTTTAACCT
Source organism: Scalesia atractyloides (assembly GCA_947069175.1). Taxonomy (NCBI): domain Eukaryota; kingdom Viridiplantae; phylum Streptophyta; class Magnoliopsida; order Asterales; family Asteraceae; genus Scalesia; species Scalesia atractyloides. The sequence continues at coordinate 26,074,886 of CAMTDV010000021.1, forward strand.
TGAGCTCTGATTACCAATTGTAAAACTCTTACTTCTATTTAACATTTCATATAGATCTCGAGTAAAATATGTATTTACGATTACACCTACAATTTTCATATAGATCTCGAGTAAAAATATTTATTTATGATGCAAAGTGCGGAAGCTTGTCTCTTGATCGTATTCGCTTCTTCTTTGAGTTTGATCGTCTTCCGGTACCTTACAGTATACCTACATTTCATACAACATGAAATGATTTAGTCATATTTAGTTTATAGGTGTTTAAATCAAGTCCGGAGACTAAAACGAACAAGAAAACATTTTTTTTATTTTTGCACGTTTTAGGGGCGTCGTCTACGCTACGGTGCGTCTCGCTACGCCACACCCCCTTTTTGACAGAAAGTTTTTTTGAACCGGTGCCGCAGATTCCCAGCTCTATAACTCAATCCTATTAGACACAAAAACGTGCATATCTTTCAAACTACAAATCGTTTTACACGATTCTTGTTTCTACGCGTCCGTAATACAATTACGGATTCGTTTATCACCTCGATTCACAATCAGATCTGATTTAAGAGCTATTGACTAATAAATCCCTTATGTGATTTATTTGACCCGTTTCATTCCAACCTCTCGCTACATGTTTATACCAATAGTCACTACATGTTTTACCCAATCCCGGGCTCGTCAAACCTTAGCGTTTTCACTCCATCACAGATTTTACGTAGGCGTTTGCATCCACCGATTCAGTTGTATATATTTAAGCATTTAACCCACAATTTACTTCTTAGTCTATTTTGACCCGTTTAGGGGACTTTTGAGCATTTAAACATTAAACTCGCTCTTTTCACTTCGCACCTCTTATTCCCATACAAAACAACTAATTTTATTCCACCACAACAATTTTTGTGGTGGATTTAACATAAGGGACCCATAATCCCAATTTCTACCCTTCGGTTAGACATTTTACGCATAAGACCCGTTTTTAGACATTCAACCCACGAATGTCATTACCTATAACTTTTATACGTATCAAAGGACTTCATAATTATAAAACAAGTTCCTAAACAACCTCTAAGGGTCGTTTGCCCGATTTACCCATCAAGGGCTTTTTGGTCAATTTTATGTCCTTCATTTTACGGCGAAGGACCATCACTATCTATTTGACTAAAATTGCACTTTTAACTATAAATTCATTTAGGCGTACCTGGCTCGGGTCAACGTATAGACCCGATTTATACCTTGCTTACATTTTCCGCTACTTTTATAGCGACGCACTATCCATCTCCGGTTCACTCCTGTGAACATACGACTTGACAACCAACGTTAGTCAATATTGTCAAATGGTGTTATCACCACCATTTGACCCGTTTGGCCTATATGACCAAACATTGGCATTTATAACAAAGCATGGTTTTAAACTACCCATTCACACGTCCGACCCATTCCGGAATTTACTACTAATATTCTTTTTTCTTACATTTTTTACCCCTATTGGCTTACGCTGTGGGTATCCATTTAATCTCAACTTACATTTAGTCATCATGCGACTAAATTACCCTTTTTATCATTTTTTCCATTACTAGTTATGCTACTAGATAATTTTATGAAAATTTATAAATTCTTAGTCAATTCATGACTAAACTACCATTTTGCCTCTTTTTACCATTAACCTTGGTTTTGATCGTTTTTATTCGTTCCGACTCATTCCGATTCATGTCGGTTACCACTTTTTTTTTTGAATTATAAGCCATTGTTGTATTTATCGCCTATAAAATAACTACATATACTACAAATGGGTGTAAACTTTACTTACATTGCATCCGATTATGCTCTTTTCGGCGTACTCGATCCGTTTGACCCGTTTCTTTCCTGAGCCTCCACCTAGCTCGATAAGCGTCAAACTATCGTCATTATTTACAAGGTGGTTAGATTAGTCATTAACAATCACGACTATTCCACCTTACGTATTTTCTATGTCAAAACCACTATTCGACTTCGTCATTAGTTAGTTTAACTTTCCAAAAGTTAACTAACATTGATCACATGATATACACAATTAAGTCTAAATCAACATCATGTTTAGAACCGTTATCGCTTCATATTTCGCATAACGTGCCATGTTATTCAAATACGCGTTTTACTCGAAATTTCAACACTTTAGCTTTCATTTAGGCATTTTAACAAACACCTAATGAGCATAATTTTTTACATATTTACAAACTAGTTCTTAACTAGTTATTTTTGCAAGATTAACATCATTTTCAAATTCATTATATCTAGCATGCATAACAACACCTAGATTCACTTCATGGAAATCAAACAACACTAATTTCATGACCAAAATTCAAGTGTTCTTCATCTTATCATAAAACCCACTTAGCACCTACATGATTAGTTAACCGAAACACTAATTCATGGCACTAAATCAACATGTTTCATCTAGGGCTTGTTCCTAGACTTGTACTCATATCAATTTCACTATAACATTCATTATTCATACCAGAATTTCTTCATGAATGTTAATCAGAATTTCAAAATATCACCAAATAACAAAATTCAACATACCTGGTGATCTCCTAACTTGGGTGATCATGAAATTAGTTAAAGCCCCAATTTTAGCTTGATTCATCTTTGTTTTGTTGAATTTTGTGAGTTTTAGGGTTTTGAGAGAACCCTTCTTGTGCTCCTGATGATATTCGACCACTAGTGTGTGTTTGTTTTTGTTTTTATTTAATTTAATTAAAACACTCTCGTGTTTTGCCCCTTTTAGTCCCTATAGTTTACAAGTTATTCAAAAGGAGCATTTATTCATGTTTCTTATTGTTTTCAAACATATGACTAACTAGGTTAATTATTCCTAGTTACGTTACCCTTGTTATGACCAACTCATGGTTATATATAAATATATAAAGACACACACACACACACACAATATATATATATATATATTACCAAACCCGTTTTCGGGGTGTTATAATTGCCATACGAGAAGACTTTAAGGTAGAACGATTAGCACGAATCTATATCGACGAAGTCATACGTCGACACGAGACGCCTCGTGACATCATCTCTGACCGTGATGGTCGCTTTACCTCACGTCTTTGGGAGACTTTTCAATCTGCCCTCGGTACTACGCTTAATCTCAGTACCGCTTTTCACCCTCAAACCGACGGTCAGACTGAGCGCACGATCCGCACCCTCGAAGACATGCTTCGTGCGTGCATTATAGATTTTGGTGGTAATTGGGATATGCGTTTACCTTTAATTGAATTCTCGTACAATAATAGTTATCACACCAGCATTCAAATGACTCCTTTTGAGGCACTGTATGGAAGAAAATGCCTACCGCCTATTGCATGGCACGAGATCGGAGAAGCACAAATCACCGGTCCCGAGCTAATTCAAGAAATGACAGACAAGATCCTCCAGATAAGAGACAATCTCTTGAAAGCTCGGAGTCGCCAAAAGAGTTGTGCCGATAAAGTCGCAAGCCCCTACAGTTCAAAGTGGGAGATCACGTACTTTTAAAGGTTGCACCTTGGAAAGGAGTGATCCGTTTCGCAAGAAAGGAAAGCTAGCGCCACGATACGTATGTCCCTTTAAGATTCTGGAAAGAATCGGCAAAGTGGCCTATCGACTCGAACTATCGGCGGAACTTAACAACGTCCATCCGACTTTCCACGTGTCGAACCTCAAGAAATGTCTAGCTGAAGAAAATCTCCATTCCCCCCTCGAGGACTTGCAAATAAACGAGACCCTTCATTTCATGGAAAAGCCAGTCGAAATCATGGACTGGGAGACCAAGAAACTACGGCACTCTCGCATTCCTATTGTGAAGGTTCGATGGGAAGGCAAACGCGGTGCCGAGTTCACTTGGGAATTGGAAAGTGACATGAAGGCTAAATATCCGCATCTCTTTGTTACGGCCACTACTTAAATTTCGGGACGGAATTTCCTAAAGTAGGGGAGACTGTAACAACTCGTAAATTCGTTGTTATCTTTTTCCTTTTTATTCCCGTTGTATCTCTAATGTGTAATTCCGAGATTTGATTATGAGAAAGTTTATGTTAATGGAATTATATATTTTTGTCGCAGCTATATTGCATTTAATCGCTTATTAATCGCTAATTCAACGCTATCACATGTAGTTATGCTACTTTGAGAGCCGAGTGTGTTATTATTTAATAAACACTTGTGCCATCGCATCGCTTATCTCATCTCATCACAAAAAGCAATTAACTATGTGGATTTATGTTTATATGTGTTATGTTAGTTTATGTTACGGTTTACTATCGCTAAAACGCTCGCACACTCATGTAACTCGCTCTTTCTCAATTCAATGGTAATATAATACTTAACGCTTCGCTAAAACGCTTAATATAACTATCTAATATGAACCGTATCACCAAACGAACACCTAACATGGAATAAACGAACAAAACTTCGCCAATAGGCCAAGTTCGGCCGAACTTGTGCATCACAAGTTCGCCCGAACTTGTCCAGGCCACCAGAAACCTTCAAAGCACAACAAGTCTGCCTGGACTTGCCTTAAAGCGCAAGAAACAAGCAAGTTCGCTCGAACTTGTAACAAGTTCGCCCAAACTTGATACAAGTTCGCCCGAACTTGATGTATCCAGCCTGCTTTCCCACTTCACCTATAAATACTCAGCTCCTCTCTTCATTTGCACTTGCTGCAAAGCTCCCCAAAACCGAAACCCTTTGTTTTCTAAGTAAGAACAACCCATTTTCAAGCTACAACAACGTTTTACAACGAATTTGCACAAGGCTTTACCTTCGATTTCATCAAAACTCCTCTGTTTACAAAATCTTCATCTTTTATGCAAAACTTCTGTTTTTCACTTAGATCTATGCCTAGATCTAAGTAAAACCTTTTAAACATCGATTTTTACACAATATTCGGACTAAATGACGTATGTTTCATTCACTTTGAAGTGGAACGAGGCGTTGTCAAGCAAGATCTCAGATCCAGAAGCACAAGGACGAAATCGTCACTTTGCAAAAACTGGACTAAACCGTACGAACCTTCAAGTTCGCCGGATTAGTCCGAGTTTCTGTGAAATGGCTAAAACTCGCTCCAAAAGATCTCTCCAGCCTAGGTTTTGCTCAGTAGCCTAAGGTTGGAGGGATGGACACTCGATTTCCTCAGCAAACAACGGAAACGCACGAATTGGACGCCAAAACAGTCAAGTTCGCTCGGAAAACCTCAAGTTCGCTCGAACTTGTCACCAGAATGGTGACCAAGTTCGCCCGAACTTGTATAAAACATCAATAATTTAGGCAAGTTCGCCCGAACTTGTTCAATTCTCAAGAGAATTAGACAAGTTCGCCCGAACTTGTATCACCCTTCATCAAACAGGGCAAGTTTGCCCGAACTTGTCTCGTTTCTCAGGAAACCAGCCAAGTTCGCCCTAACTTGTACCTCCAGTAAGTATAGACAGTCAAGTTCGCCCGAACTTGTACCCCAAGGTACAAGTTTGCCCGAACTTGTCTACCGTTCCTTCAACCGTTAACCGTTTCAGCAATTCGGAAGACTGATGAACTTCTGTTCGCTTACAGGCTGATCCTGGCGCTCTCCTCAACTCATCTCAGATCCCGTCTCTTCTCTCAAAACGCACCAACAGTGAGTATACTTGAACCCCTTTACGTTTAAACGCACTTTTGGGTGTCACATATGTTTCTATATCAAACCACATCACACAACTCAACTCTTATTTGCAATCCCGCTTATACATGACCATACGTGAAATCTGCTGAATTTTATGTGTTACTTGATTCTTGTACGCCACCCTTAACATGATAGTATACTAGAGGTTGACCCGCCACCCGGAGGCCCGGGGTTGTTAAAGCTCGCATTTTTATTTCTCATTTATTTTCTCTTTAGGATGTGGACACTTGTTCGCATGCCTCGATCAATCGCGGTTTGTTGGTTTACTTGAATCTAAGTAGTTACATAGTTCACAACTCTTACGTATGTCATACGGTGTATGCTAAATGCTTTTATATCTATTATGTACGCAAACCTGTATGCTCACATTTACTTAATTGTATTGACGTTTTATTTTAACATATGTGGCAGGTTGAGGATATTGCTCTGGATGCTTAGTTGTAGGATTGCCTTTAGAAAAATCATGTAATAAATCTAGGGAAGATCGAACTTGATTTGTATTAAGAGATATTATGTTTTGTAATGATTAAACGTGAAATATTGGTTGATTGTATGGGAAGTTAACTGTTTAAGATATTGTAATGTAAATTGTTATGGAATTCTCTTGAGACAATCTAGTTCGCGTAGTGCCACGCCCCGATGTTTCCGCCATCGGTTAGGGTGTGACAACCGCTGAGCCCAAAGACACCAAATCTCAACCGCGAAACAACAATGGCAAGAAACCAAATTTTCAAAACCAGAGTTGCAACGCTATCACACCCGTTACCAACCCAAATCCGCCACAAGAACCCGTAGAAAACCGTACACCGACAAATCAAGCGCAACACGACAATGAAGTCGTGAACAGTACGTTCCTTGTAAACGATTTATATACTTCTTTACTGTTTGATACTAGTCGAATAAGAGTTTTGTATCCATAGAATTCGAACCAATGCTTAAATGTACACGCTCTAAACTCCCAAAACCATTCACCGTCGAAGTTGCCAATGGCAAGTGTACCACCGTTGACTCTATTCTCCGCGATTGCATTCTCGTTCTAAACAACCACGAGTTCTTTATCGATCTCATACCTATGCAATTGGGTAGTTTCAATATCATAGTAGGCATGGATTGGGTTCATAAGAACCATGCTGAAATCGCTTGCCACGAAAGTTCGTTCCACTTCCTCTCCCGTCCGGTGCCACTTTGCACATCTACAAACGAAAAGCCTTTAGAAGGTCTCAAACTCATGTCATGCACCCATGAAAACAAGTACTTATTTTTTAATTTAATTTTTTTGCACTTCTATTTTTTTCTAGTATTTGTTATCTAATTTTCCGTTTAAGAAATACATTATTTTTCTGCAAAAAAAGGCTTGTAAAACGCCAAGATGACACAAACTCAAAAAACAATAAGTTCTAGATAATGAAAAATCCGAAAAATTTGTTTTAGAATATTACATTAGATCTAGTTGTTCTTATTAAAACGCCATATGTGAATAATGATATCGCCAGCTATTAAGCGGGGTCGGATAATGACAATCGTACCCCGCGTATCATTTAGCACGCCCTTGCCAGGTGTTGGGCCAGGACCCTTCCGTTCTCACACTTCAAATCATTCTCTCCGAATCCCGTTTCTATATGGGATATGCATTTATCAAACCACCGTAACTTAAACTATTTTCTTTTTGTAAGAAAGACTATTCATGAAATCATAACCTAACATATTAATTAAGTCACATTCTTACTAAGACAAATTAAGAGGATTAATATTTTTATATGTGTGATATTGATCATCTGACTATTTGGCTTTACATTATCTCAATGGTAAAAACCACAAGTATAAGACTTAGTCACATGCAATCATGCTTATGACACTGTTTCAAGAACACACCCAACTATGCAGAGCCATCAATATTGACATTAATAATAAAAATCATTTCATATAGATTGTACGTTGTTTTTCTTTTAATCACTATGATAGTTACCTTCCTGATTATATATTTTTTTCGTCTTTTCGATACAGCAATGACTCCTAATGCTTGACAAGTGACAATTGATAAAAGAATTTTACTTTCAACATGTTTTTACTTGGTTAGACTTGTAGCGGTGAAAGAAGATAAGCCCTATTTTTGGGTATTATTCGTCATATGACGGTTCAGTCAGCAATGAAGCATTATGGGACGTTTTTAAAAATGGGTGTAGTGGTCTAATGTCTCATCTAATGATTACCCAATTATTATTTTTTGTTTTTCTAATTAAACCTAGTGAAAAAATAGGTGTAGTGGCATGATTCGCTAAAAAAATCTTGATCTGGCGTTTAATTTGGAACGCCCCAACCCAATTTTTGAAGAAAAACGCCTATGGTGGCGGTGGTGGGGCATTATGGGGTTTTTTTTTTTTTTTTGGGAGGGGGGGAAAGCAAAAATCATATGGTCTTTAAAGGTAGGTCTAATTCATCTAATGATACCTAATTATATTTTTGTTTCTAATTAAACCTGTGAAAATAGTGTAGCATATTCGCCAAAAAATCTGATCTGCTTAATTGAACGCCAACCATTTTGAGAAAAACGCTATGGTGGGTGTGGGGCATTGGGTTTTCTTTTTTTTTTTGGGGGGGGGGGATAAACCAAAAACTCCTATGGTTTAGTTCTATTACATGGAGCCATTAGAGTCACCAGTGTAAAGTTATCTGTAAATTCAGAAGACACAAAATTACATATAAGAAATCAACTCTACAAACAAAGAAAATTCACCAATAACGTACAATTGGAGACTATATATAATTTGATCCACTTTATACCTTAGAAAACTTTTACTAATAATTTTGTTTCTTCTCATGTGACAAAATATTAAATTGTATAATCCAAAAGCTTCTATAAATTATCAAAAGTTCTTTGAGAGGAATCAAATATGAAAGAAAAAGGAGAATTCGACACTTGTGCCAAGAAAGTATGAGATGTTTAAAAAACTTGAAGAATATATAGCAAGAAAATGAGTGTTTAAAAAACTTGAAGAATATATAGCAAGAAAATGAGGTGGAATAACCATAAAAAGAAGATATTCGTTTCATAATAATAAATTAAAACTTATTGAAACTTAAACACAAGATGTGACTCGAGAGAATGGTGGAATCATTGAAGGAACTCAAATACTCAATGAAGCTTTCTTTAAAATTAAAGAAAAAAGTACAATTTTATGCCCTTCGACAAAATTGTACGAAACCCATACTTTGAAAGATAACACTCAACACTAAAAAAACACAATCGAATCTTACTCTGGCTATAGATCAACCACGTGACAGCTGCTCAAATTCATGTTCCATATTTAGTAACACTTGATCATATATTGCGTTGAGTTAACGTGTTGCGAGTTGACAGGTTGCCTTCTTTAACTATAACACAGCATATATAGTTATTTGTGTCGTGTTACGTTGGACTCACTTAAAATCATGTTGTGTTTTAGGTCGACCTGTTTTATGTTTATTTATAATGTGAGCAATTTGTCACGGAGTAATTTATGACTCTCGTGTAGCGACTTAGACTTAATCTATGTTAAGCTTTTGTGCCCAACGATGATAAGGTTTTGTAGGAATCGAGTGATTAAGTGTTGCTTTCAAAGAAACAACTTAGTATTGATTTCAAGAGAGTTTACAAGAGTGGGTTACAAGTACAAGTATTCAACTTGCTAATGTGTTGGGTGATCTTCAAATGAGACCCATTCTTCCTATTTATACTAGTTACTAGGTATTCTAGATCATTCATGATCTAGAATATTCTAAGTATAAACTATACATAAATATCTTAGATATTTAGAGCTGATATTTATAGGCTTTTCTAGAGAATTCTATGGCCTAGAATGACCTAGATGATCCTTGCATCATCCTTGAAGGTTCCAGCAATTTCCAGCCCATTTCTAGCCCCTTCAAGGCTGATCTAGAATGTTCCGATGGTGCCACAATGTTCCAGCAACTTGTAGGTTGTTCCGGAGACTTCCGGGCAACCCGAGACGCTTCCTTAGTGTTCCGGAATCTTCTGGAACTCGCGAAAAAAGTTTTGTATTTAGGCGGGTCGTGACATTCTCCCCCACCTAAATTCACGACGCCCTCGTCGTGGTACTTGAATGATTGACGCCTTGTTCTCACGATCCGCATGGCTGATAATGCTTTGTCTCGATGCATTGTATTCGTCTCCATGGTTGTCGTGTGAACCTCTTTGTTCTTGATAATGTATATGGTGTTGAGAAAAGGTGCTGGGATAGCGTTGGACCTCTGGAAGAATGCCATCCCTAGCACGATCTTGTAGTCGTCCATGGGAACGACTGAGAAAGTGATCTTGCTGCTCCATGTCCCGACCTTGGCTTTGGCATTATAGGTTACTCCTTCGATTGTCTTGGGGTCTCCGCCAACACCTTCATCATTAGTCCCTCTTGTGTGCTGATCCGTAAACCAAGTCTTTTGGCCTCTTCCCTGGTAATGAAGTTGTGATTGGCTCCGGTATCAACTAAGGCTTTTGTAAGTTTCCCATTAATCTCCAGTGTTATGAATCGAAGGCCTTTTGGGTCCTCATCTGCATAACTTTTCATGGTCTTACTCGGGAGATCTTGGGCTATTTTTAAGGGCTTTGTTTGTTGTGTCCTTAAAGTATTAAGGACTTGAAGTTGCATTGCTCCTAGACGAGCCTCCCCGGTACCCTCGGCTTCATCATCTTCGGTCCTAATAAGGGCTGTTAACTTAGACTTCTTTGGGCAATCACGTGCATCATGCGGCCCCTCGCAGATGAAGCATCCTCTCATTGCGAGCTGGTTATTGTCTCTTGGGGGTCTTGGTCCTTCAATCCTTTGATTGTAGCTTGATTTTGCTCCCCCACCTATGTCGTCATCGGGTTCTTTGACTACGGGTTTAGTTGGGCGTTTTTCCTTAAGATCGGTCAAGCTTTCAGCTACGACGATTGCGGTAGCTAAATCTTGAACATTACGATGGTCTAATTCTGTTCTAGCCCAATATTGTAACCCGTCGAGGAAGTAGAAAAGCGAATCCTTATCCGATAGATCAGGAATTTCAAGGACCAATGTTGTGAATTCTTTGACATAGTCCTTGAGAGTTCCGGTATGCTTGAGCTTTCTCAGTTTGCTCCTAGCTTCGTGCTCAGCATTAACCAGGTAAAATTGTTTCTTGAGTTTTTGGACAAATTCAGCCCAAGTGTTAATAGTGCACGTACCTTTGGTGATGTCCGTGTATCGACGTCTCCACCATAGTGTTGGCGTGTCTTTTAGGTACATGCTACCCGTCTGGATTTTGGTGGCATCGTCCTTGATTTGTACTCCACCCAAGTATTGTTCCATCTCCCATACGAAATCACCAACCGCTCGTGCTCCTCTGTTTTGCCGAGGAAAGGAGTTGGCTTTGGGATCTCGACTCTAGGAGTGAAGAGATCGGTTTTGGCTGAATGCAAAACTACTTGTTTATTTTCCTTTACTTTTGCTTCTAGGTCCAAGAAGCTGTGGTGACAATCTCGAATACAATTCTCCACCTCGTTCCGTAGCTTCGACATTTCCTCCTTGAACAATGTCGTAAGCTCGTGGCGCCAAACGCTCATGAGGGACTTGACATCGTCTTTGAAGGTTTCAAAATCAGTTTCCAACGTTTGTAATCGTTGGAATGCATGGTCGAGTTGCGCACCCAATCCGGTGACTGCCGCCTCGGTGTCGCCAATGCGCTTGTCGAATGTTGCATCTCGATCTTTCTTAGTTGTGTGTTTTTCATCGCCTTTTGTTTCGGTTGCCATCCCGAATGAATCGTCCTGCTCTGATACCACTTGTCACGGAGTAACTTCTGACTCTCGTGTAGCGACTTAGACTTGATCTAAGTTAAGCTTTTGTGCCCATCGATGATAAGGTTTTGTAGGAATCGAGTGATGAATACAAGTGTTGCTTTCAAAGAAACAACTTAGTATTGATTTCAAGAGAGTTTACAAGAGTGGGTTACAAGTACAAGTATTCAACTTGCTAATGTGTTGGGTGATCTTCAAATGAGACCCATTCTTCCTATTTATACTAGTTGCTAGGTATTCTAGATCATTCATGATCTAGAATATTCTAAGTATAAACTATACATAAATATCTTAGATATTTAGAGCTAATATTTATAGGCTTTTTAGAGAATTCTATAGCCTAGAATGACCTAGATGATCCTTGCATCATCCTTGAAGGTTCCAGCAATTTCTAGCCCATTTCTAGCCCCTTCCAGGTTGATCTAGAATGTTCTGATGGTGCCACAATGTTCCAGCAACTTGTAGGTTGTTCTGGAGACTTCCGGGCAACCCGAGACGCTTCCTTAGTGTTCCGGAATCTTTCGGAACTCGCGAAAAAAGTTTTGTATTTAGGCGGGTCGTGACAAATTTCTAATCAAGACTTAGTAACAATTTAAACGATATAAATTGTTTTATGTTTATTCATATAATTAAAATTAGTTACACTGATAGTTAAAGGAAATTACACGTTGGTTTAGACAAACACCACCACAGGTGTCATCATCCTCGAATCAAGAGGTCAAGTTGGTCCACGCACTGAAAACATCATGGCTCCGCCTTGCGCTGCCGTCGTCGACTTCCCCTCTCTCGTAATTCTCTTTCTACTTTTGTGTTTGTGTGTGAGATACTAGTATGTGGTTGACATCAAAAGTAGGTGTCACACACCTTAGCCCACCCCCACCCCACGTGGGCCTTGAAACATGGCATGCACACCAAAGCACCACTTATACGACCCAACGAATATGAGCCAAGTAGGTGTCTGGCACTGTTCCTAAGGTTTGTATATTAATAGTGTGTGTATATATATATATATATGTATGTATAGTATATATATTATTATAATATTTAAAAATTCGAATATTTCACTTAAAATTTTTATATTTTCATCTCTAAAGTCTAAAATTTTATTTTTTTAAAATACCCTTAAAGAGTCAATCCACGTATTAAGCGAGTCGTTTTCGATTTGACCTTTTTTAAGTTGGTTGTGCTCAGGTTTATTTGTTTAAAAACGGATCATGTCAACTTATCTACAACTTTTTTTTGTGTGTCAAAAATTATTACCCTTGTCTATTATTACACGCCGCCTGTAACGTGTCATAATTATGGTACGGTCATTATTATAATACATTATTAAACAGGATGGTTCAAAGCAACAAATTACCGAATAACCATAAATGAACACCATGTTTTATTCCTCGAAAGAAGCCGAATTATTGGAACGACAATGTTGACATCTTTTGATATGTGATAAAAGGAAGTTTGGCGCCGATCTAATCCTTTTATCCTTCTACGGCCGATTGTGAAAACTGAGGAATAGCTTTGGGACGAAAACTTTAATTTGCATTTGTGTTTTGATTCGTATATTTACACCCAATTTTTTGTTACTTCTACTAAGTGATGTGACATTAATAAATTTAAATTTGTGTTTTTCTTTTATAACTTCCGGTATCTTGTGTTTTATAAAAAAACGAATATGGTTTTGCAGTGTGCTTATTTTTATCTATGTTTTGATATAAAATTTATAAAAAACGGAGGCGTATCAAATATAACGTTTATAAGTCGTTATAAAATTTATACTCCTTTTTTTATAAAATTTATATCAATACATAGATAAAAATAAGCACATTACAAAACCGTATTTAAAAAAACACTATATATCGAGAGTTATAAAAGATAAACACAAATTTGAATATATTAATGTCACATCACTTGATGTAAATAGCAAAATGTTGGGTCTAAATAGAAACACCCTTGCGTTTTATATAGCATGAATCTATCTATTTACATTATAAATAAAAAATATTATTAACAATTACAGTTTGTTACCATGACCTTTTTTATTATTATTTTTATTCTTTCAATACGTTTTCATTTTATAACTTTTAATATAAAATTATATTGGAACGTTGATAGATTTCAACATACCGCAAAGAATTATTTAAATTTATATACATGTTAATTTAAGATTAATGGAAACACATTTTAGTTGATAAAATTTTAAGGTAGCATCAATATTATACAATTAGTAATCTTTTTGGATCCAAATGCTAAGAACTTTTAAATTTAGGTGTTGATTTTGCACCATATTCTTTTGTTTATCTCCTTTGGTTTTTGTATAAAATGTTTTTTTCTTTAATGTTTATTAATTAAATATATTATTTGTTCAAGTTTATTTTTATTTGTAAATTAATATAATTTTAGATTGAATTATATATGCCATAATGTATTATAGGGATGAATCTGTTACATTGAAAAAGGTTATTAACAATTACACCCAATTTTTTTTTGTTTTGAACGGCAAAAACCTTTTTTATTCCTGTCGTATGTGGGACTTGAATCCAAGACCTCCTCCTCCCAAGGTGTTTAAAAGTTTTGTCTTTGCCAATGAACCATCAACAATTACACCCAATTAACATGACTTTTTGTAATCATATTTTTTTGCTTTTTTAATACACAATTTAATAATATATATCTATATCTATATAATAAAGTAATTATCTATATAATAAAGTAAATTAATAATATATATCTATATCTATATAATAAAGTAAATATCTAAAAGTAAATTAATGGGGAACACGCGTAATTCATTAGAACTATCTATTTTTTTTTGTTTTTCTGTCTTTAACTTCTACTTAATTATGGATAATTACTTTTTAATTAAAGTCTTTATCTTCTATTTAATTACAGATAATTATTTTTAATTAAAGTTAATTATTATATTGTTATCTAAATAAAGCATCAACATCACATATTCTTTTTTTAATGCATAATCATCAATATCACGGATTCTTTTTTTAATACATACTCATCAATGAAAATTTATTATTAAGAGCAATATATTAAGATCAGTCAAAAGTAAGATAAATTCATACAATTTTGAGATACATATTTTGTTACAAATAATATAACAGTATAAAAGTACCTTATATTATTAACTCTGTAAGAACCTTAAAGGAATGAATAGATCATTATTTAAATTCATTACATAAGTATTCTAAAACTTTCATTTTCTACTTGGAAATATTACGAGTTGCAAAAATATAAAAAATAAGAGAAAGAATAATACGGATGTATAGTGATTTCGATGAATCTTAACGAAACTTATCAATATAGTACAATGAGCAATGGAATATATATAATAAAAATATGTTATTAATTGTAATACAGTGCAATAGGTTCGTCATATATTACAACTAAAAAGAATAACTTTAAAGTAATTAATTAATTTTTTTTACCTTTTTAATAATTAACTAATTAACGATTCCAGATAATGTCAACCGGTGTAATACACAGGTTTGTAATACACATGTAATAATTAATTTAAAAAGTTTAGAATTTATATGTTTCTTTTTTGATATTCAACCTTTGTAATATACGGGTTTCTAAAGACTATTATATATAATTTATATATTAGTAACAAAATACTAACCTACTTATCTATTTATCAGTCTTATAATAATTATAACCAACAAATTAACGATGATATATTTCTTAAAACTATTTGTTTACGATAATATTTATTTATTCAACCCATGTAATACATGGGGATTCAACCTATTACATAATATATAATGTTTTATTCGATACAACTTTGCTAGAAATGAGCCAAATATGATATATTTGTTACTTGTTAGTCATAAAACATCAATAAAGATAAACATACCAAAACAACTTATTTAAATTTATATAAAACATTATAATCTAAAAGTTATATAAGAATAACAAATTGCATTTCAATATAATAAAAAACAAAATTGTTAAGGTAACACAAATATGATACAATTAGTAATTCTTTTGGATTTAAATACTTTAAACCTTTAAAATTAGTAGTTGCTTTTACAACATATCACATGTTTTCTCTTTTACTTTTTTTTTCAAGTGATATATTCGTTATTTCTCCTTGATGTTTAATAAAAATGTGACATATTATCTGATCAAGTTTATATAATGTGTAATAAGCATATATAAAAATTTAAAGATATGGCAATAACTAATTAGTTTCATTTATATAAAATATTATATATTTAAGTTATACAAGGAAACTGAAATGCATTTGAAATAAAAAATAATAATAAGATTTTCAAGGTCAAATCAATATAATCCAATTAGTAGTTTTTTTATAAGTAAACTAGGGTTATAACCCCTTATATTGCACAGTTTAAGTAAATAAAAAATCAAATAGTTAATAACGAAGATTTATCAATTATAAAACGATATTTTTAATACGTTTTTCTGTTATCCAAACAAAATTTTGTGTCATGTATGATCAAAACTTGTGATGTGTGTCAAGTTTATAAATATGAAAGCATTTGAACCATCGATTAAAAGACAAACTGTATCATCGACTTTCTCACGAGTTTTAACAGCCATATGAACATACATTTAATAACCCAAGTTTTATTAAAATAATAGTAGTCTTAATTTATTAGTTATAAAGAAATGTTGATATGTCCATATTAGGCATATAACAATTAGCCAATTAGATAAACTTATAGTTACAAAATAATATTTAAATTAATTAGATAAGTATAAATTATCGGTAATTATTAAATTATATAATTTTAAAAATTAAACATGAAATTTAATAATTTAAATTAAATAATAATTATCTACAATTAAGGAATTAAGATATAATTTTTAACCTAGTAATTAATATAAATAAATAATAACATATTTTATGGAACTTTATCCGTAATTTTTTAAATGTTTGAAACTTATATTAAATTTAATTATTTAAATTAAATAATAATTATCTACAATTAAGAATGATTTAGAATAATGAAAAGTGTCCCTTTATTTCTTTTATTATATAGCATAGATAGATAGCATGAATCTTTAGAATTAGGCGTTGATGTTACTACGTATCACACAAAAACGTCATTCTTTCGTTTTTCTCTTTCAAGTTTTTTATATAGCATATTATTTATTTTCTTGATGTTCAAGTTTTTTATATAGCATATTATTTATTTCCTTGATGTTTAATATAATTTTAAATATATTATTTAATCAGTTTTATTAGCATGTCAATTTATAATAATTATTTGTTTAAACAAATTTATATCTATCATAATGTATTTTCGGCCACAAAACATACTTTAAATTATATAAAATAGAAGATCGAAAAAAATCTTGATTCAATGAATACACACATAAAATGATGTTGAGATTGAAAAAATAAATTATATTATATGCAACTTAGTTTGTCACAGAAACTTATATTAAATTATATACGAGTAATCAAGTCAAAAATGCATTCAAATTTATATAAAACACTTTTTTTGTTAAAAAGTATTAACATATGAGTTTTAATAAAAATATGATAAAAAATTTCCCCAAAAACTTGTTGGGGGACCTCATTGAAAATATGGAATGGTCCTTTCAAGCTAAAAGAGAGAGAGAGAAACGTGGCTTCACCATTGACCGAAGTGAATACTGGTCATGGAAATATATAAAGTTCCCGCCCAATTTTATGTCTTATTTACATTTATAACCCTTTTACTTTAAGAAACTAGAAGATTTCTTTCTTTTTTGTTTACTTTTCACAAATGTTTCTACGATATGTCAAATATCATCATGTTTCTTTGAAATATTGGAAAGTTCTTGGGAGTTTATTTTGGTCCATGTTATGATGGGAAGCTAGTTCTAGATAATATGATATAAATAGTATCATGCATAATTAAAATGCATTTTTGTCATTTGTCTTGCTAATATTTTATTGCCAATTGCCTTCGTGGTTATATCCTATATGATAATCTAGTTTTTCATATTAAGAAGTATATTCTAAACTATTATCTAAAATTCAACTTTTGATGATTTTATTGTTGCAAGTGTTTTGTGCAAAATGTCTTGGATAAACAAGATTTGGCCTTTTATGTTTTTCTTATTGTAAAGGCTGTAGGGTGTGGTTTAAAGCCCCTAGAGGCTTTATAGTGTCACGTTAGAGCCACGTATGCACCACGTAAGCGAGGACTTTATCGTTAACTTCCACGGTATGGTTTAAAGCCCCCTATTAAACAAAATACAAAAAACAAAAATAAAGAGAAAAAATTGATTGGTTGAAAACAATGGGTCCCATCTACAGTTGCATCAGCGCTTGTTAGTGAGCTGAAGCCCTCTCATTAGCGCCCCCCTTTAACACGCGGGGGTGGGTGATGACGCCCCGGTGCGCCATAGATGGGGACGTAGCGGAGTGGCGCTAAGCCACACCGTGTAGCCTAAGATTCGGTTTATGTGACTTTTAGCTAACCTAATATGTGATTATTATATTAGATCGTTTTATTTTATTATTCTTTCTCATTTCTAGCACTTGTTTTAACCCATCCAAATCAGAAATTCCAACTACATCGTTGCATATGCATAAACAAAATGTTAAAAGCCACACATTAAATTTTCTAATTCTCGTACATGTGTTTCTTACTTTCCCAACACTGTTCTCCACTTAATTGAAGTCATTGATAATGCATTCGAATCTAGGGTTCTTATATCAACTAAGGGTGGACGGAGTGCTTTCAGGGAAGGGGAGCGGGGATGTAGTTTGCCGATCGGGGAGGTGTTGCCGGTGGATGAGCAGGTGAGCGGGGAGTACTCACGATGGGGAAGAGTAGAGAAGGAGGAGAGACAGTGGGTTAACGGTGGACCTCACTCATTTTCAACCAATCACATATTTTTTATTGTTTTTAAAGAAAAATATGTTTATCATGTGAGGAGCAATGCCAATGTTTAGTGCAAAATAAGGAGTAAAATTAGGGAGTTAACATGGAATGAGAAGATTGGTTGGGTTGGAAAATCACACTCCCCACACAGGGAGCATTCCTTCCACCCTAAGGAACACTTGATGCATAACTTATTTAAAAGGAAAACTCAATGCATAAGCCTTTCGTATGCTTAGGTCTGAGAGAGTCATATGGATCCAATGTACACATCAGTACCTTGTATTTCTGCAAAAGATGTTTCAATGTACACAACCCTGTAGCGGCTTCACCGCTCTAATACGCACCTTATTTATATGCTATTTTGAAGAATTCATATTTCAATGTTTAATACTTTGTAATAAACTTCTTTTAGTTACTTTAAGTTTTTGTCCGATCACAACCAAAACTAAATAAAATAACTAACAAATTATGAAACCTAAACTATATGAAAACAACTATTGTACTTCAAATTCTTGTCTTTTAAATGTCAAAGTAGATAATTCTACTTTCTAATATTCAAAGTCCAATAGTTTCAATCCCAAAAAAAAGAAGTCAATTTTGTTTTTATTTTCAAGTTATCATGGTACATATCCCCCCAAACTTTTCATCGTATTCACTAGGGATGGGCTTTTTTTATTTTTTTCCCAAATACCGATTTTAGGTATTCGGTACATGTATTGGTACCCAGTTTTATTGATTTTGGTATTCGGTACTTTCGGTATTGGTAGGTACATGTAAACAGATACTGGTACCGAATTTTATATAGACCTTTAAAAGTTTTTTTATATTATGTTTTATTTCGTATTATGGTATTTATACTACTGTTATTGATCTTACTTATACGGTACCCGTATCATATCGGTACTCGTACCTATTTTACATATTTGGTACTCGTACAATTTTACATATTTGGTACTCGTATTATATTGGTACTTATGTCAATTTTACCTATTTAGTACCCGTACGAGTGCTCAAAACTATATAAAAACAAAATGGTACCAAAGCGGGTATGTACCGAAAACTATATAGGTACGGTATTTGGTACTCAGTTTTGTTCAAATTCGGTACCAGTACGGGTATGGGTACGGGTACAGTACCAATTCCATCCCTAGTATTCACACATAATCCAACAAACGAAGGATACTTTTTGCAACATATCCACAACCTCAAGGGTGCAAAACGAAACATTTGCCAACCCATATACACCTCTTCGAGAATATAAATATAAAGCCGATTCATCCCACCAAAGCACATACGTCACAACATTAACGTTTTATATATAAAATTACCACGATACAAGAACTAAAACCCACGACCAAGATTACGAATTGAAGGTGACCCAATTTGATCCAACGATTAACGATCCAGTCAACGTTGTTCATTCGAGGAAAGACCTGCGATTACGACATTTGTAGACGATCAGAAGAAGCACCAATTGAAGAATTTTCAATCTCTATTATTACTCTTATATTGTTTATATATGTTATTCACGTAAAACCCTGATCAAGTGGTGAATTTGGACACTTGGGGTGACGTTTCAAGCACTCTGGCAACCATTTTGGATAATTTTTTGGTTCAGGTATTACGTCGAACACCTGGTTTGCATTTAATTTGCTTCTTTTGCTTTACGTTTCCGGAAACAATTTTGTTGTTTTTGACTTGTTTTGATGTTTTTGACTTGTTTTGATGTTTCGTTTTAGTAAATAATTATTGGGTATTGAGTTGTTCTTGTCCATGATTTATCTTCAGTTTTTAATAATTTATATAAGTTGTTGTATGCAGGGGATTAGACTCATCAAAGGACTTTTTAGCACTGTTTTGGAGTTATTTTGTTTGGGTATCATCTTGATGTAGTTTGGAAATTGAAGTGATCTTGATTGTTGTTGGTATATCTTTGTCAATGATGAATGATGTTCATGGGAATTTGAATTCGAATTCATATTCAAATTCGGGTTCAAATGCTCTGCCCCCTTTTATCGCGAAAACGTATGAAATGGTGGATGATCCTTCGACGAATCCCATCGTTTCGTGGAGCCAGAGTAACCGGAGTTTCATCGTGTGGAACCCGCCTGAATTCTCGGGTGAATTGCTTCCAAGATTCTTCAAGCATAACAATTTCTCAAGCTTTATCAGACAACTTAACACTTATGTAAGCCAAATGAATTTAATACTTATAAATCATTTAATTTTCTTGATCTTTAATGTTATTTTATGTTTATATAAATATTTTTATCCATTAGGGTTTTCGAAAAATCGATCCTGAATTATGGGAATTTGCTAATGAGGATTTCATTAGAGGTCAACCACATCTGTTAAAGAACATCCATAGAAGAAAACCGGTTCATAGTCATTCGATTCACAATCTTGCAAACAACGGATCATCATCATCATCGTCATGTCTCCATTGACCGAATCAGAGAAACAGCAATACATAGAAAAGATTAGCACTCTACAGCACGAGAAAGAGTCGTTGTCTATACAGTTTCACATGCACCAACAAGAACAGGAGAGGATCAAATTCGACGCACACGGGTTAACTGACCGTTTAAAACGGGCTGCAAAGCTGCAAAAGGACATCCTTTGTTGTTTAGATGAGTTCTTGCAGAAACCACCTCAAGAATGCCAATACACGCCTCAGTTGATGGAGAATCGAAAGAGGAGATTATCGTCTGAAAACGTTAATGATCAAGTTTGCCCTTTTGATATCCCGATTAGTGAGACGATAACCGCTGACGCGCTTTTAGCGTTAAACACCGAATTGGTAGAACAGTTGGAATCCTCGGTCATGTCATGGGAGGGTATATTCAAAGAAGTTGATGATGAGTTTGAGATGCAAAAGTGGTCAATGGAGTTGGATCATGGGCCTGTAGATTGTGCGGATAGCCCAACTATTGATTACCCGTTAATCAATGTCGAAACGGGCTCTAAAGATAGTGAGATTGACATGAATTCTAAACCGGTTAACCCGGTTGCAGCTGAAGAAACGGCGGTTAACGATGTTTTTTGGGAGCAGTTCTTGACCGAGAACCCGGGCGGGTCAACGGGTAATAATGTAGGTGAAATGGTGAATGAAGATATAAAATATGGGAAGTTTTGGTGGAATATGAATAGTGTAAATAATCTTGCTGATCAGCTAGGGCAGCTTACTTCAGTAGAGAGAAGTTGATGATGGTGGATTGTCTTAATTACTATTAATGTAATATTTGTTATGTTACTAGAGTTGGTTAATATTGGTGGGGTGGTTGTAAATTTGGTGAGGGTTTATATAATTTTTGAGAGTTTTATAGATATATTACATGCTTTTGATAAGTATTTATCTATGTTCGCAACTATTTAGAGAGGTGTTAAATGGGTCGTGTTTGTGGGTTCTCGCTAGTTGAACCTGACACGATCACGTAAATAACGGGATACACACAGACATAAACACGACTCCTCCGTCAACATGTTTTGTTTTACCTTTACATATGACTACTCTAAATTATAAATGTACTGTAAAACTTCATAAAATGTATATAAAATAATTGCGTTCGAACTACAAAACCTTACATGTATTCTAATGTATTTCCCATTTGAGTTTTAACAAAGAAATTTACAATCACTTTTTTTATGCCAGAATGAACTCGCACATTGTCTATTTGTTAGCGTAACTGATGTAGAATACTTGTATTTTCTACTTAATCTATTACTTATTTAAAAAGGGGGGGGGGGGGGGGGGGGATCAATAATGGTGATTAGATCAATCGATGTTTGTGGTTGGTTCGAAATGTATGGACAAACTAGTTATACGAGTGGTGTTATGTAATATTCTTGACTTATCAAAAGGTGAGAGTGTGGTTTGTCATGACACCTGACAAAAATTGTTGGGGGGGGGGGGGGGGGGAGGGGACACATACACCCTGTTTAGTTCTCACATTGGGTGGTTTGATATGGACCAACTTCTTTGATGTTTGGTGGCAAAACATTCTATTTATATTGCACTTTGTCACCATGGATAAAACACAACTTTTTTGCTGCCATATTATGTCATTCAAGGCCTAATAAACTCCAAGGTATTCATAATATTTACAGCATATCTTTGTAAATGGTTGTGTTTGTTTAGCCATTGTTAATGCCTTGACAACTTCGTAGTTTGGAGAGAGTAGAGATGGTATGGACTAATGGTCAACGTGTGTCTTTAAACCATACTTTTATCAGTTTATCTTTATGATGATATATATGTTTTCAACATTAAGTACAGTGTTGGTGTTCATTCAAATATATAAATTAGCGTTACCATCTTTAACGGATAGTTATCTTCATCATACGAAAAGGGCATAGATGGTGGGGGACTAGTGCCAAACATTGTTCTCAAATTGCACTTCATCGCTATGATGACACACTCCAATTCAACCACCATACGTTTCTAACGTTTGCATCTTCTTTTCAACATCATATGCTGAACATGATGTTCATACTTTCTCGCCTTTTATCAAGTAGTTCATGGCTTAATAATTCAATGATTGATGGAAATGGTCACTTTAGTAGTAATAGCTTGTAAAACATGTCCCAGTAGTAAGAGGCGTTGCCGGAGAAGATTGTAAATGGTCACTTTAGTAGTTATAGCTTGTGAAAGTAGTCAAAAATCTAGTAAAGTGATAAGTTCATGAATTCCCTCTAATTACAATAAATCATACAATATATTCAAGACCTCTTATGCTTAATTACTTGCGAAAATCGTCACTTAACGTGTGAACATTTTCTACATCAACTATTACTAAGACGAATCATTTGACACTAAAAATAGATAACATTTGCGTATACAACTCTTACCGCAACATTTAATTAAAAGAAAGAAAAACTAAATTCACATGTGATAATATGAACTAAATAGTCTAGTTGATAACTAAGCTAACATTGAATGTATTGTGGAAGGTGGCAAGCTAGAGTCGAATATATGTAGCTAGAACGAAAGGGTTGACGTTTTTCTTATTATTCGGATAACTACTATAGGACTTCTCATTTGAAATGGACTAAATTCAGTTGGAAGTTTGCGTGAGATAGATTCATAGGATTTATGGTTATTAAATAGAAATGGGCAAAATTTGACTTCTCTTATTTTGTATTTATATTATACAAACACTATTGTCAAAAGTGTACACCGAGCTCTGCTGTTACATCATACAGGTTATATAACTATACAGGATATATAACTGGACGAGAATTGGTCACACATGCTATATGACGTTGTATGTAGTTACATCAATAATTTTTGTTTTGGTTAAATATGTGATACGCATCTATGCTTTAGCGAAAACCATTTCATATGGGCGCTCATCATATGATCCGTTGATCATTTTTCCACATGTCATAGCCCATGTGCCATCATACGACTCGTGTGACACGGTAGTCGTGTTTGAATAACATATATGTGGTGTTCCAAGAGAGACGACGTTTCATACATATCTCGTTAAACTTAAAAAAATATCAAACATACATATATATATATATATATTGTAATTTATTTATATTTCGTTTATTTGTAAAGCTATGACTTTTATAATAGTTTATGGTCCAACCAGTGTTACACGCGGGTACATAACCTAGTTTATGAATATATACTATACTATATTGTACAAATATGTTTTGGAGGCGAAGTAAACTCTGTATTCCAAGAGAAATTATTTGCCCTCGTCCCACCCTCCATAGACCTAATAAATAGCTCGGCTATGAGCGGATTTTACTGGTTGCGATTGTTTATTCGTTTGTGAATTGATTTGTTTTACATAAGTTTTAAGTTGTCTGATGAAGCTTGAGAAATTGTTATGCTTGAAAAATCTTGTAAGCAATTCACGAGGGAACTCAGGCGGGCTCCTCACGATAAAACACCAGTTAGTCTTACTACATGAAACAATGGGATTCGTCATAGGATCATCCAGCGTTACATATGTTTTCGCAATAAAAGGGGGCAGAGTGGTTCAATAATTGTAGACATGAGTTTAATGATTTAGTACATATGAAAGTATTAAAGTTTTTAAAGAAGGGTAAACCGGTCATGTTATAAATTGATATGTTATAACGTATTATGTCTATTTTAACTTTCTTTTTTCAACAACAATTTATAATATGACCGGTTTATCCCTCTTTAAAAACTTAAATACTTTCATATGTACTAAATCATTAAACTCATTTCTACAAATATTAAACCACTCTGCCCCCTTTTATTGCGAAAACATATGTAACGCTGGATGATCCTATGACGTTGTTTCGTGTAGTAAGACTAACGGGTGTTTCATCGTGAGGAGCCCGCTTGAGTTCCCTCGTGAATTGCTTCCAAGATTTTTCAAGCATAACAATTTCTCAAGCTTCATCAGACAACTTAAAACTTATGTAAAAGAAATCAATTCACAAACGAATAAACAATCGCAACCAGTAAAATCCGCTCATAGCCGAGCTATTTATTAGGTCCATGGAGGGTGGGATGAGGGTAAATAATTTCTCTTGGAATACAGAGTCTACTTCGCCTCCATAAAAACATATTTTTACAGTAAGTATAGTATATATTCATAAACTAGGTTATGTACCCGTGTGTAACACGGGTTGGACCATAAAATAGTCATAGCTTTATAAATAAAAGAAATATAACTAAATTACAAATTACCATAACTAAAAGTTAATATTTGTAGTATTAATGTTGTTTTGTTTATTCTAACAAGCTAATTAGGTTGTATTTTGGCGTCAAATAACATATGAAACTTGAAAATCTTATCACATTCGATGAGCAAAGAAAACTTGTTAGACAATGGCACCCAAGATGAAACATAAAACATCAATAGCAAGTCTAGATGTACCATGGCTACTATTGAGTTTGACATTAAGCTATGAAAACAATTACGTGAAATGGAATTGATCCAATTCCAAAAAAACACCTTATAAGGATCTCTGATCGCAACCCCGGAAACGCACAATGAGACTCGGCACGAAAAACAAAAAAAATGATCTCGGTATCCCAGGCGCCACTCGCCAGAAACCCCTGTATCTATCGCGACACGCAGGAGAGTACCAGGACACGTGGCCCCGTTTCGCGAAAAGTGGTGTAACACTACGTGTTTTTACGTCCAATTAAATTTCTACACGTGTCCCGATAATCCTCGTGTGTAGTATGGTAAAGCAGGAGGGACCAAAGTCGTTGAAACGATAAACTATAATCACTATTTATTAGAGAATGAAAGTTGAGGGGCCAATATGTAAAAATGCCAAAATTCTGATTTTTTAAGGCCTTGCGGACCGCAAGGCTAAAGCCATACGGTCCGCATGGCATTCAAAATCTATGGGCGCCTAAGGTCCTTACGGACCGTAAGGCAAAACCCATACGGTCCGCAAGGACCTGCCAGCGAGAAGAAACATGGCAGATCCATGTTCTGCCACCTCTTGTCGCATTGCCACCCTTTCTTGCATGCTTGACACGACCAAAGACACTTGTTAGCACCTACCAACACCTGGCAATCCTCCTGGAATCCTCCATAGCTTTTAAGATGACTTGTTGGTGAGTTGCAACAAACCTTCATGGACCTTAACTCACCAAATTCATCAAGAGAAGCTCCTGGTCATCTTCAAGCATTCCTCTGTGTTCTTAGTATCATCTGGACCTTCTGTAAGTGTTCAAATTCGTGCTAAGTCTTTTTCATTAGGATTTAAGCTAAGGTCGAAGTCTTGTCGTAAAAACGTCTTGACTTTGATCTAGGACCATGATGGTCCAGCCATTGATCTTATTGAAAGTGGCTACGTGATCATAATAATGTAGGTGTTAATCCCTCAAGAGGGCACCTCCTGATTACCACGAATTCTTGACCAATTGACGAGTCAAAGTAAAAGTAAAAAAAGTCAAACTGACTAGATTCATAAAAATGCATAACTAGTTATGTGAATGTTATAAAATATGTTTTGATGCATAAACAACTTATAAATAAATATTAGAACTTATATAAACTAATTTGGCTTGTCAAGTCTCGGTCTAGAGTCGGTTCGTAACCGAAAGTCGTAAAGTTTGACTCCTGCTTTGACTTTCAGTTCTGGCCCGACTAAGCTAATTAAGCTACTGATTTTAGGTCCTCCTAAGATCATAATTAAGTATAGTATAACTTCCTAAAGTTATACTTGTAACATCCGTCAAAAACCGGGTTAACCAAACCCGCTTCGTTTATTAACCGAACATCCAGTTAAAAATTTCGTTGCGTATTTAATGCTTAAATTAATTTTATACGATACATAATTAATAAATATATTAGAATATAAAATTTATAATTGAAAATTTATTAAAAATAATGAAATAAAAATATTATGCTGATGCCGGGTTTCGAACCCGGGTCAGCCGAGAACATCAAAGACTTAACACACCAACATTCCACCACTCCGCCACTTGTGGTATTTGATAACATATTGAAACAATTAATAGATATAACAAAACTAGAAAATCAAACCCAGTCAACAGCGCGCCCAAATCCGCAGACGCCGGAAAATCCGACGATTTCGCCAATTATCGTCGGTTACTTTTGACTTAACGTACGTATTAACGTCGCCTCGGTTATAACCGATGTCCAGTCCCGCGACATCAGTCATAACCGCCGGAGAACAATTGACCAATGAATCGAGACTAGAAACAGACCCAATTCAACTTGATATTTCCCTATAAATGCACACCCTAGCCTCTGGTAATCTTTTCGCTCAAAATCGCACCGATTCTCGAATCAATTTCACTCGCCGGAATTCTCTGCAAGTCGCCGGAAAACCGAGACTTTCATCAACACGGTAAATACCTCGACTCCTTCTGTTTCATTCCATTGTTAGACCAATTCTAACATCACTCCATCACCCAGAATCAATTCCAGACGACGTTGCCGGATATCCTGTACTCGCCGGAAAAACGCTGGAATTTCCGAACTCACGCTATTAATCGGTATGAGCATCTAAACCTCCTGTTAATCATGGTTTAGTAACTCAATTTCATATCTAATCAATCAAAACTGTTAAATGATTCGGACAGACGAAGTTCACAAAACAGAGCCGACGAATCCTTGCCGGAGTTCTGAGAAAGACATCTGATTTGGTATATTCTTTCCCCAAACCCTCTCTGTCCATTACATTTCAATCGCTGATAATTTTCGTTAATCAAATTAAACATGAAACAGTTGAATAATCAATGTCTGTGTTTTGAACGAAGAAGATGAAGTCGGCCAAGTGTATAAGATTAACTAAAATCATAATAATAAACGAGTTAGACACACAGTCCAGCGGTGGACTGTGTGCAAACATGAAACACACGTCTCGAGTTCGATCCCTATCACGACCCTAGCCTCGGAAATAAAAATGTTTTTTTAAAACCGAACCGGGATAACTCACAGAATGATGTTAAGTATAATAAAAACCAGAATATTAACCAGGTTAGACACACAGTCCAGCGGTGGACTGTGTGCAACACTAAACCGCAGGTCCCGGGTTCGAGACCTACTGACGGCACCGGTTCGATACAATTAAAGCCTTTTTAAATAAATGATTTTCGGATTAAGTTAAATAGTATATAAATATAATTAAAAATAGAAACATTTCGGGTTAGACACGTAGCTCAGTTGGTAGAGCTGCGTGCACGCATACGGGAGGTCACCGGTTCGAACCTCACTCAGTGCAACAATATAACCGACCGAACCGGTCAACGGTCAACAGTCCTGGTCAACGGTCAAAGTCAAAAAGTCAACATTTTTTTTATTATTTTTATTTATTTATTTAATTTAAAATCAATTAAAAATACTTAAAAATAAACGTTTTTAAAGTTAGAAAATAGCCTTAAACTCACAAAAATATATCCAAAAATTCTATTAAAATTGATTAATAAAATCCGCTTATTTACCGAACCGTTATGTTATTATCTAGGTTAGTTTCTCTCGTGGTTAAATCCAAATTCGTGCGCATTCGTCATCAATCCAAGAAACGCAACCACTGTGAGTGAATTCTTACAAATTCCCCTTTTTATTCATGTTTTGGGGTGTATCATGTGCCGCTTAAACTAATTCGTTTATTCAAACTCGTGCTATACCATATTATGATCTAAACTTAGAATGTAAATATTGTTTGTTGTTATGTATTACATATCGTCAAGTTGTATACAAATTATTTGTTAGGCCCATCAGTTCCTCGTGGGAGACGAGTTGAACAACGCGTGCCTTAAAACTCATTCATTAGGCCCATCAGTTCGTAGAACAACGCGTGCCTCAAAACGCATTCATTAGGCCCATCAGTTCCTCGTGGGAGACGAGTTGAACAACTCGTGCCTCAAAACAATCTATTATTGTATGTGTGTGCATTATTTAATATTAAGTGTTTAGTGAATAAATTTACATCTACATTTACTCATATGTGGTTATGCACTTTATTTTATAATCAATTCAATAAACACGTTTAAATGTTTTAATAGGATACACTCGCCAACTTTTTGTTGATCCAAAAACCATTTTTACACATGATACAGGTGAACAGGATGAAGCAAGGAAAACATAGGGAAAGTGCCTTCGAAGAAAAATAATGAAGGATAGAAAGACGTATAGAACGTGTTGTACTAGTATGATTTGATTGTATGATCTTCTTTAAAATTGTGATAATAAATATGAAACGTTATAATAAATGTCATGAGCTTTGATGAAAACCCAATCATGCCCCGATCACCTTTTCCGCTGAGGGTCGGGGTGTGACAGATTGGTATCAGAGCTTTTGACTATAGGGATATAGGATAGGTTATTAGACCCTTAGAGCCTATACTATAGTTGATTAGATTTTAATTGTTTATGTGGTTAGATGCAAACTCATGATGTTTATTTCTTTCATATTTATTACATACACAAATGCATGCAAACACTTCCGGTACTACATTTTGTGATACATAGTGAATTATACTTACAGTCAAACATACATAATTACATACACATTCATCATACATATTTCAATGTTCACATATTCAAATCATCTTCATACTTCCGTTATTCAAGATTTTGTCGCATTTTTCATTTTTCAAATCTCATCAAAGTGAGTTCTACGACGGGCATGTAGTAATTGTAAGGGTACAAGTACCGGTAGTCGGAGCGTCCTGTCTAGGTTGGCATTCGTATAAATCCAATATAACGGACCAGTTTGCCTACCTGGGGACTAACGATGAGAGTACGAAGGACCTATTAGGCCAAAGCATGCCACACCAAACGTCGTTCGAACTAACCCCACTTTGAGGTGTCACCGTGTCCACACCTGGATACATTCCGAATATCATACGTTACATACATATTTCTCGATTTTCTCCGGGTTTTAGTGTACGTAACTAGGCTAACACATGCGAACCATATGAAAAACCCGGTAATCATGGGGCCCGCATGATTACGAAGGTGAAGTATGGCGGCATGCAAGGCCCAATTACGAGCAAAGCCCAAGACATCTTATGGATGTAGTAGATTTATTATTCTATATTTATTTTATGAATGTTCATTCCTAAATACGACACATGATCCCTAAAACATTCCACTCATACTCTTGATATGTATTCCTTGTAGATGTCTTCCAGTCTCGCTCGTAGGAAGATGAGATCAGGAAAAGCCCGCGAGCGCATGGCTGCCCAAATCGCTCAACAAATGGCTGCCGTAATACCCAACATTGTAGTTCAAGTTCAACAAGCCCTTACCGCTAATCCCGTCAATCAAGAAGATCAGAATGTTGTCAACCCTCCCCCAATTACCACTAAATGCACCTACAAGCATTTCAAATCCTGCGACCCTCCAAAATACGAAGGGACTGAAGGTGTCACCGCTCTCCTCCATTGGTTTGAAGAAATGGAAAACACATTTCTAAATTGCGATTGCCCCGATGATCGCAAAGTGCGATATGCTACCGGTCGTTTACTTGGAATAGCACTTACCTGGTGGAATACCGAGAAGGCCAAACGAGGTGTTGAAGATGCTATGACTCTGACTTGGGAAGAGTTGAAGGAAATCATGACAAGACGGTTTTTGCCCAAGGAGCGAAATCAAGAAATTAGAGGATGAGTTCTATTCGTTGAAACAAAAGGAAGGCGACCACACCACGTACAACAAGAGATTCCTCGAGTTAAATCAAATGGTTCCCAACTTGTTCACTCCTCTTTACCGCTTGATCGAGCACTACATTCGAGGTCTTCCTTAAAAAATTCAAGATTCTGTAATAAGTACCACACCTGCAACTTTGGAAGCAGCAATGGAGTTAGCTACAGAGCTCACCGAGAACTGCATACGAAATAAGGACTTCAAGGAGGAGAAGAAGAAGGATAAAGCATCAACGGAAACCTCAAACTCCACCCAAACTGAATCCCCTTCTCAACCCATTTCTAAGAGAAAACGAGATGGGCAACTTTTCGCTGTCACCCAACGCAATCAACTAGCCACACAAGCCGTACCCCTCCAAGCTATCCCAATCACTCAAGTAGCACCCAACTCAACTTACCCAAATAAGAAACCTTACTTTGGACCTCAACCTCAATGCAACACCTGTTTTTATCACCATCCATCTACCTTACATTGTCGACTATGTGCGAATTATGGGCGCTATGGTCATTTGAGTAAGGTTTGCCGCACCCCTCAAAACCAACCTCACACCCTACACAAAACATGATCCAAACATATCAACAACCCCAATACCCCATGTTCCCATATGTTCGAGCTTGTTTTAATTGTGGTGACCCTACCCATTTTAGAAACACGTGCCCTCGATTGGTTAACATCATACACGCCCAAGCTCAAGCAAACCCAGTTAACCAAGCAAATCAAGAAAACCTAACCACTAGGCCACCAGCAAGAGGAAGAGTTTTCAACATCAACGCCAATCCTGTTGAAGATAATGACGGCCCAAATGAACCACCCAACTAGTCTTCTTCACAAAAAAAATCAAGATTCAACTCCAACCGCTTAGTTTTTATGTTTTTCCTTTATGTTATCTCAATTTTCACGTATCTTAGTTATAAATTGGAAATTTATCCAAGAATTTTAATGCAAATTACTATTTCAGTTTGTTTTATACTCGTTGATTTAACATTCATATCATCATACTTCACGACATATCTCAGTCTCATCATTTAAAGAAGTTGGGTTGTGTCTCACTTCTACATAGACTAACCTCTCCATCATAACAAACGAGAGAGGTACTGTCATCATTCAAACATGTATACTATCAGAATTAAGACTCAAGCTTTGGTTGATTGTGTTTGTTTATGTTTTAGAGTCACATAGAACTAATCATAACTTACGGATAAAGCCAATGAAAATTTGACAAGAATATGGTGGATACGCCGCTGGTACTTCCTATATATAAGTATTCTTGCCAAAGGATCAGAGGCATTGTCAGGCGGTTATGAGAAGTTCCATGTAGGATTTAGTAATGTCTTGGTTGAAGTTTGTTTTATACTCACTGATTCAGCATTCATATCATTTCATCATTTAAAGAAATTGGATTGGATTGCGTTTCTACATAGACTAACCTCTCCATCATAACAAACGAGAGAGGTACTATCACCATTCAAACTTGTATACTATCAGAAGTAGGACTCAAGCTTTGGTTGTTGTGTTTGTTTATGTTTTAGAGTCACATAGGAATTATCATAACTTACTGATAAAACCAATGAAAATTTGACAAGAATATGGTGGATACACCGCTGGTACTTCCTATATATAAGTATTCTTGCCAAAGGGTCAGAGGCATTGTCAGGCGGTTATGAGAAGTTCCATGAAGGTTTTAGTAGTAGAAGTTTTGTTTTAGGATATAACCTTATCTTTCCAAACATATCAAAACTCTTGCGCATGAAATCATACTTAGTGAATCAACTCTGTTTATCAATATCTTTACCGTAGGCATCAAAAAGCGATTCCTGTAGCAGGGTACTCAACCCTTACAAGGAACGTTACTGCCTCAAACAAAAATTTAAACTCTTACTCCCTTCTAAGTATGTAACTGTCAAATTAAAACACCATCCTTTTGTGACAAACATGCCACTACTTAAATTTCGGGACGAAATTTCTAAAAGTAGGGGATACTGTAACATCCGTCAAAAACCGGGTTAACCAAACTCGCTTCGTTTATTAACCGAACATCCAGTTAAAAATTTCGTTGCGTATTTAATGCTTAAATTAATTTATACGATACATAATTAATAAATATATTAGAATATAAAATTTATAATTGAAAATTTATTAAAAATAATGAAATAAAAATATTATGCTGATGCCGGGTTTCGAACCCGGGTCAGCCGAGAACATCAAAGACTTAACACACCAACATTCCACCACTCCGCCACTTGTGGTATTTGATAACATATTGAAACAATTAATAGATATAACAAAACTAGAAAATCAAACCCACTCAACAGCGCGCCCAAATCCGCAGACGCCGGAAAATCCGACGATTTCGCCAATTATCGTCGGTTACTTTTGACTTAACGTACGTATTAACGTCGCCATCGGTTATAACCGATGTCCAGTCCCGCGACATCAGTCATAACCGCCGGAGAACAATTGACCAATGAATCGAGACTAGAAACAGACCCAATTCAACTTGATATTTCCCTATAAATGCACACCCTAGCCTCTGGTAATCTTTTCGCTCAAAATCACACCGATTCTCGAATCAATTTCACTCGCCGGAATTCTCTGCAAGTCGCCGGAAAACCGAGACTTTCATCAACACGGTAAATACCTTGACTCCTTCTGTTTCATTCCATTGTTAGACCAATTCTAACATCACTCCATCACCCAGAATCAATTCCAGACGACGTTGCCGGATATCCTGTACTCGCCGGAAAAACGCTGGAATTTCTGAACTCACGCTATTAATCGTATGAGCATCTAAACCTCCTGTTAATCATGGTTTAGTAACTTTATTTCATATCTAATCAATCAAAACTGTTAAATGATTCGGACAGACGAAGTTCACAAAACAGAGCCGACGAATCCTTGCCGGAGTTCTGAGAAAGACATCTGATTTGGTATATTCTTTCCCCAAACCCTCTCTGTCCATTACATTTCAATCGCTGATAATTTTCGTTAATCGAATTAAACATGAAACAGTTGAATAATCAATTTCTGTGTTTTGAACGAAGAAGATGAAGTCGGCCAAGTGTATAAGATTAATTAAAATCAGAATAATAAACGGGTTAGACACACAGTCCAGCGATGGACTGTGTGCAAACATGGGACACACGTCTCGAGTTTGATCCCTATCACGACCCTAGCCTCGGAAATAAAAATGTTTTTTTAAAACCGAACCGGGATAACTCACAGAATGATGTTAAGTATAATAAAAACCAGAATATTAACCAGGTTAGACACACAGTCCAGCGGTGGACTGTGTGCAACACTAAACCGCAGGTCCCGGGTTCGAGACCTACTGACGGCACCGGTTCGATACAATTAAAGCCTTTTTAAATAAATGATTTTCGGATTAAGTTAAATAGTATATAAATATAATCAAAAATAGAAACATTTCAGGTTAGACACGTAGCTCAGTTGGTAGAGCTGCGTGCACGCGTACGGGAGGTCACCGGTTCGAACCTCACTCAGTGCAACAATATAACCGACCGAACCGGTCAACGGTCAACAGTCCTGGTCAACGGTCAACAGTCCTGGTCAACGGCCAAAGTCAAAAAGTCAACATTTTTTTATTATTTTTATTTATTTTTTAATTTAAAAATCAATTAAAAATACTTAAAAATAAACGTTTTTAAAGCTAGAAAATAGCCTTAAACTCACAAAAATATATCCAAAAATTCTATTAAAATTGATTAATAAAATCCGCTTATTTACCGAACCGTTATGTTATTATCTAGGTTAGTTTCTCTCGTGGTTAAATCCAAATTCGTGCGCATTCGTCATCAATCCAAGAAACGCAACCACTGTGAGTGAATTCCTACAGATTCCCCTTTTTATTCATGTTTTGGGGTGTATTATGTGTCGCTTAAACTAATTCGTTTATTCAAACTCGTGCTATACCATATTATGATCTAAACTTAGAATGTAAATATTGTTTGTTGTTATGTATTACATATTGTCAAGTTGTATGTAAATTATTTGTTAGGCCCATCAGTTCCTCGTGGGAGACGAGTTGAACAACGCGTGCCTTAAAACTCATTCATTAGGCCCATCAGTTCGTAGAACAACGCGTGCCTCAAAACTCATTCATTAGGCCCATCAGTTCCTCGTGGGAGACGAGTTGAACAACGCGTGCCTCAAAACAATCTATTATTGTATGTGTATGCATTATTTAATATTAAGTGTTTAGTGAATAAATTTACGTCTACATTTACTCATATGTGGTTATGCACTTTATTTTATAATCAATTCAATAAACACGTTTAAATGTTTTAATAGGATACACTCGCCAACTTTTTGTTGATCCAAAAACCATTTTTACACATGATACAGGTGAACAGGATGAAGCAAGGAAAACATAGGGAAAGTGCCTTAGAAGAAAAATAATGAAGGATAGAAAGACGTATAGAACATGTTGTACTAGTATGATTTGATTGTATGATCTTCTTTAAAATTGTGATAATAAATAGGAAACGTTATAATAAATGTCATGAGCTTTGATGAAAACCCAATCATGTCCCGATCACCTTTTCCGCTGCGGGTCGGGGTGTGACAATACTACTTGATTCCTTGGCAATCCGAGCTATTATACAAGTTCCGCTAAAATTGCCTAAACTTTGAAAAAAGGTCATTTTCGGTATAAATCAAGGTTTTAAACACCAAACACCATAAAAATGAGTTATGGACTGATTTGTAAAAATTATTGTGTCAAGAATCTGACCATAAACTGCATTTTTATCAAAAATGATTTTTTAAGCTTAAAAAGGACTAAAATGCCCTTTTCGGCATTTTAGAAAGTTTAAACATAATTTCTTCCACGAGATCTTTTATATACTGATGTAATATCATAAGTAGCTATGTTGGGATGATAAAACAGTTTATAACCCTAGTTGATGCTATAGATTCGTAAAATGTCGTTAAATGACTAAACTACCCTTTTTACGACAAATTGGTTTTAACTAGACTTTTGGGCACAAAATCTTATACCTACTGTTGTAACATGTTAAATAATATATTGTGATAATTTAAAACTGATCATAACCTCAGTTTACATTAAACATCGAATTAAACGGCATTTATCGACTTTATCGCACTTTCGGCACATAGTATGGTTAAAACCATAACTATGAGCTAAGACTTGATACCTACTAATTTATAAACTCATATCCAATATTTTTACAGTAAGTACAAGTCCCAAACTCAGATTCCCAATTATGACTTCAAAGCTATGTGTGAAATTACCAAAATGCCCTACGGGACATAGTTTGGTTTAAAACTATCAAAAACACATAGACTTGATATCCTACTGATATAACATCACAAAATATATGTTTTTACTGAATAATTATGATCTTGACATCAATAATGTTTTAAAATCCTTTATAAGCCTTAAAATGACCAAAATGCCCTTATGTGGCGGAATTCGAATTTAAAGTCCTTTCAGACAAACTTATTGATATCCTACTGATATCATGACATTTTTTTAACATAAAGGCATGTGAAACTTGTATATGACTTTCTCGGTTACCCGGTTTCGCTTATACGCTTATGATTAAGCACACGTGACTAGTTT
Organism: Scalesia atractyloides; assembly: GCA_947069175.1. NCBI lineage: Eukaryota > Viridiplantae > Streptophyta > Magnoliopsida > Asterales > Asteraceae > Scalesia > Scalesia atractyloides. The sequence continues at coordinate 26,110,947 of CAMTDV010000021.1, forward strand.
ACGTAAAGTAACCGAAACGGGTGTAACTTTGTCACTTCCCTATCAAAATCCAGAATGTTATTAGTATACCCATATTATACAAGTCTTAATACTTGTCGGGACCAATTAACCTTCTAATCCGGTAACCGCTTAATCTGGCATATCGTACCGTATTTATTTTAACGTAAGACTAGCCGGTTCAAGTCTAAGACTTAATTAAGAACCCGTTAGCATTCTAATTTGGTTAATAATACCATCACTCCAGACTAAACGCCTCCGTGGTAGATTGTACCTGTACTTGCTATCTTGATTTGCAGCTGAGTTGTGACTTCTGAAGACTTAGCTCAGGTAAATACATTTAACTTATTTTCCCTATACGGACTTGGGATACGGTAAACTATTATCGCTTGGTCGGGTATGGAAATTATGTTTTATCCAGATGTGGTAATTAACTAAAATACATAACCCGGTTTTAATATGTTTTGTCTGAAACTAAAACATTGGGAGTGGGCTTGACCGTGTCTGGGATATCCTTGGCTCACTAAAGTGTTAGTGGCCACAGCTTAAGCATTGGTGTAGGCATACATCGGTAACTGCTATTATTATTATTATTATTCTCTGCTTTCTGTGTGAAAGTTCAGAAGTGGTGTGTCAGTCGATCATGTCTTGTTTTTGTACTAGGCCCCATATGTAAAAGACAAACATGTAAATCTGTAGACAAGGTCAATTGTACTATCCCAAGTTATTTATAAAAATGTGCCTTGTGCACCTAAACTCATTTCGAAAAGATTTTCAAAATGTGTCGGTTGATTGTATTTACCAGTGTAAACTGACGTATTTTCAAAGATCAAGTTACAGGTACAAGCACGTAATAGGCCGGGAGCTGCGGGGCAATTATACTAAGGAGTTGCGACCTTGTAGAAGTGCAGGTAGAGTCTGTTTTCACTTTGTATGTTATTTGATCTGCCTGAGGATCTTATTACAAGCCATGTTTATGTTTGTATATTTGTGTTTCAAACTCTAGACACTTTCTGGTTTGTAGTAGTTTATATTTTACTCCATGCCTTCTGCTGTGTTGCTCTGTGTTGTAATTGGTTATGATGATATCAACTGTATGTCACGATACTCCCCACCGGGCCCACAGGAATACATGTGGAAAACGGGGTGTGACAAGTGGCAAGCCTATGCTTGTTACGAGGCTGACCTAGCCCTAGCCGGAGGCTGCCGGCCACGCGTGGGAATTCCCCACTCCTCTAGCGAGACGCTGGGGAAACCCAATATGGGTATATAAAGGCAGGCGCGGGACAGAAGCTGTCGCACTAGTTCGACTTAAAATTGACGAACTTACTCTCTCGTTCTCCGTTTTCTTTGCACTTTACCCCCTAAAACCCCTAAACCAGCGAAACTCTGCTTTGTAAGTGATTTAACCCTGATCACTGATTCGATACCCTGTCCGATTGATTCGAAACCCAGCAACGGATGCGAAACTGCTGCCTGAATAAGGCTATAATTTGTTAACTACATTAGGGTTTTGATCTTGTGATGTATCATTAAAGTTTGAGTTGGATTGTTGCACTAACACGTCTTGCATTGTATTTTTATTAGGAACTCAGGATTAGCATCAGGAAGCTTTAAGTTAATACTTCTAAAAGTACAACGTGAGTCATTCTTTCTTTTATTAAATGCTTTCAAAACCCTAAAATGTTTTTCAGTTATACTTACAGTGATTAAGTTTTTGTATTATGCAATTACTTCCGGTATGTGGGTTTTGTATACACTACTTGATAATCTTCACTATTGAATGAAAGTTAGCCAATGACTGATATGACCACCTTCACATCAGAACTTCCACCGAGTAATAAATACTGATTGAGTTTTTGATAGATAAAAACAATGTAATCACCCTTGATACTATAAATTATAACAATGTGTCTTTTTATAAAAAATTGAATGAACTCACCAGTATTTTTGGCTGACCAAATGTTTTCAAACGCGTTTCAGGAAACTTATGGTGAAAGTCATTGAAGCTTGTTATGGAGCACTGAAGGCTTATATAAAGTTGCTATGATTACCTGAATAAAAGAAGAAATTTATGTGTTGTCACTTAGGGTTTATCCCTATAACAACATTTTAATGGAATATGGGGTTTGTCACGTTTGTTTAATATTAAACTATGGTGTTTTACAAATTCTGAAATATTTCCTAACTACGATCATGTTGATAAATTCCGCTGTCAATTTAATAAACACAGATACCACCTGTTGTCACACCCTGACCCGCAGTGGAAATGGTAGTCGGGGCATGATTGGGTTTTCATCAAAGCTCATGACATTTACTATAAAGTTTCATATTTATTATTTCTCTTTAAAGAAGAAGTTACAATAAACATACAAGCATAACATGTTCAAATACACTTTCATTACAAACAAAAGTATTAAACAAAATCATACAATTACAAAGGGAAACTAAACTAAATGTCCATTCCAAAGCATTAACTTGTTTATTCTTCTAGGCCATCCTACGTGTTTCTTTTCTCAATTGGATCACCTGTATCATGTGTAAAAATAGGATTTTCGGGTCAACAAAAGTTGGCGAGTGAATCTTATTTAAATATTTGAAAGGATTAGTTATGTTGGTTATTTGAATAAAATTGTGCATAACCAAATATGAATAAACGTAAATGTAAATTCAACCATAAACACATAATATCAAATAATGCACATGCACACACCAAATGATGAACAATGAGATCAAGGCTCAATCAAACGGAGCCGATCGAATGAGGCACCTGATGCTCAACTCGTCTCCCACGAGGAACTGATGGGCCTAATGAATGATTTGCACGCAACTTGACAAGAATATAAACACACATTACAACAAACAATATTTACATCACAAGTTTAGGTCATATAATGGTAATAGCACAAGTTTGAATAAACGAAATAATTAAAGCCACACATGATACACCCCAAAGCATGAATAAAAATGGGAATTTGTAAGGATTCACTCACAGTGGGTGCGTTCCTTGATGATGATGAATGCGCACGAATATTAGGATTTGATCGACGAGGGAAAAACTAACCTAAAATAATAACGAAATGATTCGGTTAATAAATGGATTTTATTTGAGATTAATACTTTTAATTCATACTCTTAATGGGATTTTTAGATTTATTTTTGTGAGTTTAAGGAAATTTTCTAACTTTAAAAATCTTATTTTTAAGTATTTTTAAATAATTTTCAAATTAAATAAATAAATAAAAAGAAATAAAAATGTTGACTTTTTGACCGTTGACCGGTCGAACTGTGTTTTTATATGCGCTGAGTGAGGTTCGAACTCGTGACCTCTCGTATACGTGCACGCAGCTCTACCAACTGAGCTACGTGTCTAACCCGAAATATTTCTGATTTTAATTATATTTATATTCTATTTAGATTATTCAGAATTTTATTTAATTAAAAAGGTTTTTAAACCAATCGAACCGGCATGCATGTTAACACTCGAACCCGCGACCTTATGTTGTGTTGCACCCAGCCCAACCAGTTGGGCTGGGTGTCTAACCTGTCTAATTTAGTAATATTATTATACTTAACATCTTGCTGCGTGTTAGCGTGTTTGGTATAAAGAAAAAAGGAAACGGTTATTATTAATACGGATCTGACCAAGACTCGAACTCGTGACGTGAACATTATGATCGCACACAGTCCACCACTGGACTGTGTGTCTAACCCGGTGATACTTGGGATTTTAATTATATTTATAGACTGATCAGACTTCATCTTCTTTATTTGAAGCCCTCTGTTTCAGGATGGATCATTTAAATCTTGTTAATTTGATTCGATCCTGATACAACATTAAACACAAGGATAGAGAGGGTGATTATATACCGACGATGGCTGCAGATTCTCCGGTGACACCTCTGATGATTACACCCGAATTCCGGCGTCTTGCGGCGAACTCCGGCGAGTTGCAGATGAACTTTCCGACGAGCAGAAGGTTGAGCAGATAAAAATAGAGGTAAATTGTGAAGGAAGTGAGCGAGTTCCTATGAGTGAAAGGGTCGATATTTATAGTTGATCTTTCAATCTTGTGGGTTTCGGTTACAACTTTGATTATGGATTGATGATTTTCAGTCTGTAACCGAATGTGGATTGAGATTTGATTGCTGAGATCGTAACTGGTATAACAGTTTCGCAATCAAGAATTATGTTTGATTGATTTTGGCGGTTACTGATTTCTGAAAAGGAAAGAGTTGCAGGTTTAGCGGGTTTTCAAAAATAAAACTTAATTGTTTTCGTTTCTAAGCACAAATGTGCGTGCGGTGTAGTGGTGGAAATTGTGTGTGTATAAGTGTTTGGTTAGGGGTGAGACCCGGGTTCAATTCCCGCGGTCTACCCCTTTCTATTTTTTTTATAACTATTATATAGATAAACTTTAAACTTGAACCTGGTATCTTGGACCACACATTTTCATAAGCTTTTCGTATATACACATATGTATAGTTTAAAGTTGACTATATACACATATGTATATTAAATTATACACATATGTATATAGTCAGTTTTAAACTATACATATGTGTATATTACGAAAAGTTTTGGGAAAATGTGTGGTCCAGAATGTTTCTCAAGTTTCTCAATTATCATAGTGCTTCTCATATGATCTTGATATGTATTATGTAATATATATATACAGTGAAAGTATATCGTACAATATGCCTTAACGTACATCGGTACGTTGGGGTGAATTCGCACATTATAATGATGAATTCGCATGGATAAAAAACGAATTCGCATGTTGAAAAAAACCAGTGTACGTAATGTACGTTAAGCACAATTGTACGTTAACCAAACCCATATATATATATATATATATATATATATATATAATATATAATATATATATATAATATATATATATATATATCAACCCCATATATATATAGTAACGTGTCGCAATGATCGACGATTTTGATCAAATGTGTTTGAATACTTGTCTGTTTTGATTTTCCTGTGATATTAATATCTGATTTTGTTTGCAATCCAGACGTCAAATGAGTAAATCAAGAAATTCACGCTAGTAACAATAACGGACTCCACATGGATAAAAGTGCTATAGAAAGTATAATAGCCCAAGGAATAGCTGATGCCATACCTCTAATCATTGAAGCTATTAAAAATCCTATGCCTGTAAATAGTAATACTATTGTAGGCAGTAAACGTACTCATCACTCTGAACCTAGCCACAATGTCAATGGAGACAATGACATCCTTGTCAAAGCTCCATTTCCCAAACGAAAGAAGACCATCGCTTATGGTTGTTCTTATAAAGAATTCTTATCTTGTAAACCAATTGATTTTTTTGGTAATGAAGGAGCTATTGCAGCTTTGCGTTGATTGGAAAAGACTGAAGCAGTTTTAAAAATTAGTAAATGTGCTGAGAAAGATAAGGTAATGTATGCTTCTAATCTTTTCAAAGATGAAGCATTAGAATGGTGGAATACCATTATTCAATCAAAAGGTAGTGACATGGGTTATGCCATGGAATGGAATAAATTTAAGGAAATGACCGAAAGAAAATTCTCTCATCCTCACAAAAAGGAGTAGATAGCTAATAAAATCTTAAACCATAAGATGATTGGAGTAAATTGTCGTGAATTTACTACCAAATTCTTTGAATATGCAAGAATAGTACGTACACAGGCTTCACCAGAACCGGTATTAATCTCTCGTTACATCTGGGGATTAGTCAGTGAAATAAGTGACATGGTCAAAGTAGCTAGACCATAGACAATTGAAGAAGCAGTGGAGCTTGCTAACACTCTGACAGATGGATTAATACGCACACGGGAAGAAAACCAGAAAAAAGGATTTAGCCCAAAGGATTACCCAAGAACTACGTTCTGGTAATTCTTACTGAAAGAAAGGAGCAGGTTCATCTTCTTCACTTTTCTGTAAGTTATGTAAAAGGAAACATTCAGGAAAATGTATGGTATATTGCAAAGGACATAAGGAAGAATAGTGTAGAAGGAAAATTACGCTAAAATATGCTTCAACTGCGGAGAGGCAAACCATATCCGACCAAACTGCCCGAAACTAGTTACAACACCTAACAACAAGGCAAAGACAACTGAAGGACCCAAGAAGAATGCTAGAGCCTTCGTACTAACAGCCAAAGAAGCTGAGTTGATTCCCGATGTGATTGCCGGTACGTTACTAGTCCATGATGTCTATGCTAAAGTATTATTTGACTATGGTGCAAACCAAAGTTTTATAAATACTACTTTCTGTCAATTTCTCAATCAACCTTTAACCAAACTTTGCCAAGAATGTACGATGGAAACGGCAAACGAAAATCTATCAACATAAGCGAAATCCTTAAGAAAGGAAAGATAGAATTTTTAGGTCATAAATTTGCACCTAGCCTATTACCAATGAATCTAGTCGGATTCGATGTTGTATTAGGAATGGATTGGTTGGTAGCCAACCATGCGCGAATCTTGTGTGATCAAAATTTTGTTGAGGTTTGTATGGCAACAGAAGAAACGATCACGATCCAGGGACACAAGCCGACAACATCTACAAAATTCATCTTTGTGATGAAAGCTACAAGCTACGCACGAAAAGGAGGAATAGTGTATATAATCACTGCAATCGTTAGCACTAAAGGAAAAGAACTAAAGGATATTTCTATAGTGTCCGATTTCTCAGATGTTTTCCCAGAAGAACTACCTGGACTACCACCTGATCGCGATGTCGAATTTAGAATTCATCTAATACAAGGAATTGCACCAATTGCCAAAGCACCCTATCGTCAAGAACCAACGGAGATACTGGAACTGAAGAAGCAACAAGTCGAACTATTGGAAAAAGGTTTCATATAACCTAGCTCATCGCCTTGGGGAGCACCTGTGTTATTTGTCAAGAAGCAAGATGGATCGATGCGCATGTGTATTGATTACAGAGAAGTGAATAAGGTTACAACTAAAATCAATATCCACTACCGAGGATTGATGATTTATTCGATCAACTTCAAGGAGCTCGATATTTTTCCAAAATAGATTTACGCTCAGGATACCATCAACTGAAAGTACAGAAAGAAAATATTCCTAAACTGCTTTCAGAACTAGATATGGTCATTATGAGTTTACAGTCATGCCATTCGGTTTAACAAATGCTCCAGCTGCATTTATGGACATGATGAATAGGATATGTAAACCATACCTGGATAAATTTGTAATTTTCTTCATAGATGATATACTTATTTATTTCAAGAGCAAGGAAAAGCATGTTGAATATCTACAAGTACTTCTGACATTGTTAAGAAAGGAAATGCTTTATGCTAATTCTCAAAATGTGAATTATGGTTACAAGAGGTACAATTTCTTGGAAATTTGATTAAACACGAAGGAATTCATGTGGATCCTACAAAGATTGAGGCAATTACCAAATGGAAAATCCCTAATTCACCAACAAAAGTAAGAAGTTTTCTTGGATTGGTAGGGTACTATAGACGCTTTATTCAATATTTTTCTAGAATAGCTATTCCACTAACCAAGTTAACATGCAAATCAGTTAAGTTTGAATGGGGACAAAACCAGAGGAAGCTTTCAAGATTCTGAAGCAAAGACTAACTAATGCACCAATACTTGCTATACCAGAAGGAACTGAAGATTTCATCGTATACTGTGACGCATCAAAATTAGGATTTGGATGTGTGCTGATGCAACTTTAGAAAGTGATTGCTTATGCCTCTAGACAACTAAAGAAACATAAAGAAAACTACACAACACATGATCTGGAGTTAGGAGTGATAATATTTGCCCTCAAGATTTAGAGACATTATCTTTACGGTAGTAAGTTTACTATTTTACAGATCATAAAAGTTTAAAATATATTTCTGTTGGGATTGAACCCTACAAAAGAACAGATGATAAAAATGCCAAAACAAGTCTGTTATATATGACCCAGAATAAATAGAGTTTAGAGTCACTCTTCTCAAAGACCGGCTACCAAACCGCTGATAGTTCTAACAACTTCCTTGTGCCAATGCTCTGCCAGTTATAAAGATTGTTGTATCACCAAACCTCTGATGGGTCAAAGATCTGCTAGAAGCTAAAGGTCTGCTATAAGTCAAAGGTCTGATCACCCTTTGAAGAACATCTGCTACTGCTTCATCAGAGTTTAAGCTTATCATAGGATAGGATCACCAGTGCTTTGCCATCAGTGCTTATACCCACTATCAGAGGATAGCTTAGGCAGTGGAAGAGTTTGTTAATATTGTTAGATGTCACTATCAAGGTGATGTCAGCATAGACGATCAGCGGTTAGGATTGTACTATATATAGACAGTGTCTGTACTGTTCTATTCTGCTTTTCACACTTGCACTTTCTTGTACATTCTTTCTGTGTGTAAGCTCGGTCTGAGGGGGAGTCTAGTGATTCATTCATGTAATTACTTTGTAATGATTTCAATCTTTCAGTAATGAAAACGTGGTATGATGAAAACTTTTCTCTCATTGACTGTGTTATAAAGTTTTAACTATTATTCCACTACAAAGTTCTTCATGATTTATCATTTTGTTATCAATTTGGTTAAAATAATACAATCAATCCAAACTCAGATCCTAACAATTGGTATCAGAGCATGGTCAGTCAAATTTGATTTAACCATCAATTTGACATAAGAAGATCAGCTCGATCTCGTTGTTATTGTGCTATCTATAGGTGTTGAGATCAGAGTTTTAATTTGTGCGGAAAATCGTGTTTTATATGGTCAAAGTGTTGCGAAGGTGTGTTTGTGTTGATTTCATAACAAATTGATGAAGAGGATCCATATCAGTCTCATAAAAATGACTGAGATGAACTCTTAATTCATAACTTCCTCAAAAGGATTGCTGAAAATCTATCAGATCAAACTGATTCACGTATCACGAAATTTTCTACGAGTTTTATAGTAGAAATTTCATGTTTATATCAGGTCTTGTATTTCTCCTCCGATTTTTTTTGGAGATAATACACCTTGAGTTTTGCTTGTTTTTGATAGACAAAACTCAAGTACCTGCCTGAAGTAGAACCCTATTTTCAGACAGGGAAGATACTTCCTCTGATAGTGAATCAAGAGGACTACGGATGATGACTAGTTCAAATCAGATTTAAATGTCCTTGAAAACATGTCCTTACAGACAAAATAGTTTGTACCATCTGGGATATTCAACCTCTTCCAAGGCCTGTAAAGTGTTTGTATACAAGTAGTAGCACGTGAATGAGGCCTTGACTGAAAAGGTCTGAAAATTTCAGTTGGACATGTGCGGTGGTCTGTCAAAACTAAACTTGCGTATAATCAAAATTTTTATTAAAACATGATGACATCAGACATCACTTTGTGAAGGATTGTTATGTAGAAGGTTTGATTTCTTGACAACGTGTCTATATCAAAGATCAACTAATAGATGTGTTGACAAAGGCATTTGATGCCTCCATATTTGATAGTTTGATATCTTGGTTTGGAATGCTGAACATGCGTTAAAAACAAGTTTTTTGCAGTTCATGTGTAAAAGCATCAAAATGTTTTGGAAAATCAAAATTTCTTTCTTAAAAATAGTTTAAAATTGAGTTTCTCAATAAATCCTCAAAGTCTGTTCAAAAGCTCTGATAGCCTAAAAACATTGTCGGATAGAAAAACCTATCCACTGATGTGGAACCTCTGATAGTGTTAACATTAGGTCACAACCACTGATAGTTTACTCTGTCAGTGGTTAGCCAAACAACTGTTTTCCATTGTCAATTAGAGGTTACACGTGGACAAATGTTATTCGATAGTTGTTGCGTCAGATGCCACATCATCATTACTTTTTGAAAACCCTATAAAGCCCTATTTCATCCACAAACAGAGCCTTCACTTTTACTATGCCATTTCAAAGTTTCTCAAAACTATTTCCTCTGATAATCATGGCACCCAAAGCGAAATCAACACAGGAACCACCAAAACACACTCTTAACATAAAAATCCGCATAATTATCTTTGTACTTTTGAAAAGACCAAGAAAAATACAGAGTTTCATGAAATCATCGATATCTTTTCTTCCTTAAAGTATAAGACTCTGTTAACCTGCAACGCACCGATTTATCAAGATGCCCTTCGAGATTTTTGGGCAAATGCTGAGATTGAAAGTCTAAACAAGAAACCTTGGGCAATCACTTCAAAAGTGAGAGGGATTTTGGTTGCAATAACCCCACAAACCATCTCAGAGGTTTTTCAGATGAACGATCTAGAAGGTAAAATTTCTTTCCCTAAAAGTGAGTATCAAATTGTTTTGAAAAACAAATGGTATACAGGAGATTTATCAAAAGCTACCATGAAAAAGGGAAAATTTCCACCTCCTATGAAATTTCTGCTCCATACCCTGCTCACATATGTGTCAAATAAAACAATTGATTTTGATGAAATACCATTAAAAATTCAATACTTGGGGTCTGCTATTATGTCTAAAACTGATTCCAATTACTCCCAAGTGTTGTTTAATGATTTGGTAATAAATCTAGAAAATGTGAAAAACTAAAGGGAAAATGCTTTTCTGCTATTTCCGAGGTTCTTAAGTTATTATTTACTAAAGAAAATCCCAAAAGAAAGTGCACATGTTGTTGTTCAAGGTGTGCCTTTTCAAATAAACAGCTTATCATCTGAAACATATACTCGCCTTATGGCCAAAGAGTCAAAAGTTTCAAAAACACAAGAAGGGGAGTCTGAACAAAACTTGGATGAGTCCACATCCACTCCTCAGACCTCAGCTGCTGAGCCCCCTGCTCTTGGTGACCACAGTAGCACAACCACTGCTGTGCAACCCACACCAAAAACCACTAAAAAGACCAAAAAGAAATCTTCAAAACCCACCAAACCTATCAAAAAGGACCTTATGGAAGATGAGATCCCAGAAGTTAATCCAGTGAAAACACAAAAGTCACATGAAACCACTGCGGGCTACTTCCTCACAGCAGATGGTAGAAAGATCTCCACCCAAAACCATAACTCCTCCTGATTCCTCACAAAAGGAACATGATGTAAGCATAGGGATTCCACAACTGATAACATCACCCTCATTTGAGAGTATGTTAGAATGTCCATCTCCCAGGACAAACCTACCTTCCACACCACTCTCCACATTTCAAATCACAACAACTACCACATCACTATTTGAAGCCTTTGATAGTCAGTCACAAAAGGGTCACTCTCACCAACACATTACTGAGAGCAAAACTTCCACAATGGCTGTGTATGATAAAAATCAATTGGTTATCCCACAAACAGTTGAGGATGCTACATCACTTGGATTTCACGAAATACCTATTGATAGTTCAAATGGAGCAGCAATAGGTATTTCGTGAAATCCAGCAACCACCTGTCACAGTAGCAGATGTTGATACTACTAAAAGTACAACAGATGTTACGACAGCAGTGGTTTGCACAAATGCCCCTGCACCAAAACTGGTTTATGCTAGAAAAAGAAGAAGAATGGTTACAGTGAAAAATGATGACATACCATCTTCACTTGTTATCCAAACAAATCCAAAACCAATCATCATCCATTCATCATCACTACAAACCAGATTTGCTGAGTCACTCAAAGGTCAAAATCCAAAAAGAAATATTCCTATGGAAACATCATATCCTTTAGAGTTGGCTGCAGTAAAAGGAGAAATGCTACAATTCTATACAGAAGTTGATCCATCCAAAAGAACCTTCCCATCTCTTCATGGCTATAGAAATCCTAAAACCATTGAGGATTATCTAATACTGAAAACAAGACAAGCAAAAATCATAGCAAAAGAAGAAAGCAATGGGAAAGGTAATACCTATTCAACAAGAATGGAACAGCATGAGCTAAGCAAAGTTAAGAAATTAAGAGTATGCAAAAGAGCTTAATGAGAAAATGACAAAAGAATCTCCAAAAGATGATCCTCAAAAGAAGCTAAGGGAAAACCTCACAAGATTTATCATGAAAGAAAAACCATATCAAGTTGAGGAAGATCAATTCAAGGAGTGGTACATCCAAGCTCTCAAACAAGAAGCAAATAGAATTGATATGATGAAGAAAGACCCTCAAATAAGACAGAATGCGCCAGATTGGAAAGATGTTAGAACCTCAGTGCAGGTCTGGTCTTAGAAAAAACCATTCAAGCCCTCAACCAAAGGAAGAGGCAGCTGAAGATGGGTAAGCAAGATCAGCAAACGGATGCTATTCTAACATTTTAATCTAGGGGTGTGAAAAACATGGAGTCGAAACTCGCCCGGGAAGGTCGAGTTCTCTAAGTTCTCACAACTCGGGGTGGTTTTTTCTTGCTCCTAATCCTATATATATATATATATATATATATATATATATATATAGGGAAAAGCTGATGAGACATAAGATCATGAATAAAGAAAGGTTTTGGCATCATCTGTTCTAGGGGGAGATTGTTGGGATTGAACCCTACAAAAGAACAGATGATAAAATGCCAAAACAATATGATCTAGAATAAATAGAGTTTAGAGTCACTCTTCTCAAAGACCGGCTACCAAACCGCTGATAGTTCTAACAAATTCCTTGTGCCAATGCTCTGCCAGTTATAAGATTGTTGTATCACCAACCTCTGATGGGTCAAAGATCTGCTAGAAGCTAAAGGTCTGCTGTAAGTCAAATGTCTGATCACCCTTTGAAGAACATCTGCTACTGCTTCATCAGAGTTTAAGCTTATCATAGGATAGGATCACCAGTGCTTTGCCATCAGTGCTTATACCCACTATCAGAGGATAGCTTAGGCAGTGGAAGAGTTTGTTAGTATTGTTAGATGTCACTGTCAAGGTGATGCCAGCATAGACGATCAACGGTTAGGATTGTACTATATATAGACAGTGCCTGTACTGTTCTATTCTACTTTTCACACTTGCACTTTCTTGTACATTCTTTATGTGTGTAAGCTCGGTCTGAGGGGGAGTCTAGTGATTCATTCATGTAATTACTTTGTAATGATTTCAATCTTTTGAGTAATGAAAACATGGTATGATGAAAACTTTTCTCTCCTTGACTGTGTTATAAAGTTTTAACTATTCTTCCACTGCAAAGTTCTTCATGATTTATCATTTTGTTATCAATTTGGTTAAAACAATACAATCAATCCAAACTCAGATTCTAACAATTTCCGGGCAAAAAGAATTGATCATGAGGCAAAGACGTTGGATGGAGATGCTCAGTGATCATGAGAAGCCAAAAAGGGTACGTAGTAGCTGATGCTTTAAGTCAGCTAATGTAGTAGCTGGTGCTTTAAGTCATAAGTATCATGAGAAGCCAAAAAGGGTACGTGCTCTCAAATTAAACCTGCAGATAGATCTAATGGAACAATTGAAAGAAACTCAAGAAGCAGCAATCAAGGATGATGCTGAAGGATTAAAGGAATGATCAAAGAATTAGAAAAAAGAACAGATGGAATTTGGAAATTCCACAAGAAAAGAATTTGGGTACCTATCCAAGGAAATTTACGAAACCAAATTTTAGAAGAAGCTCATAAATCTACGTATACAATGCATCATGGAAGTAACAAGATGTATCAAGATCTAAAGAAAAAATTTTGGTGGATAGGAATGAAAAAGGGTATAGCAAATTATCTTTCAAAATGTTTAACTTGCTCACAAGTTAAAGATGAACATCAGAAACCTTCAGATTAACTTCAACAATTAGAGATGCCAGTTTTGAAATGAGAATTGATAACAATAGACTTTGTAACCAAACTACCCAAGACGCAAAAAGGTAATAACACAATCTGGGTGATTATGGATAGATTAACTAAGTCTGCATATTTCTTACCAATGAAGGAAACTTTCAACATGGAAAGATTAGCTAAGCTGTATGTGCATGAAATAGTCTCACTACATGGAATCCCTTTATCTGTTGTGTCCGACAGAGATAGTCGTCTTACTTCTCATTTTCGGACTTTCCAAAAAGCTATGGGAACTCGATTAAATTTAAGTACAACTTATCACCCTCAAACAGATGGACAAAGTTAAAGGACGATTCAGACTCTGGAAGACATGCTTAGAGCCTGTGTAATAGATTTGGAGGAAGTTGGGACGAACATTTACCATTAATAGAATTCTCTTACAACAATAGTTATCATACAAGCGATGCTGAACCATTTGAAGCACTCTACGGACGAAAATGCCGAACACTTGTATGTTGGGCAGAGATAGGAGAAAAGCAATTATCAGCACCTGGGATTGTACAAGAAACAACTGACAAAATAATTCAAGTCAAGGAAAGACTGAAAACAGCCCGAGATCGTCAAAAGAGTTATGCAGACAATCATCGAAAACCATTAGAATTTCAAGTCAGAGATAAACTATTGCTAAAAGTTTCTCCTTGGAAAGGAGTCATCAGATTCGGTAAAAGAGGAAAGTTAAGCCCAAGGTATGTTGGACCATTTTGAATTTATCAAGAGAATTGGTCCAGTAGCCTATCAACTACAATTACCCGAAGAAATGGACTGGTGTATATGATGTGTTTCATGTATGCAACTTACGAAAATGCCTAGTTGATGAATCTCTTGTAGTACCTCTTCAAGATATAGAGGTAAATGAGAAAATGAAATTTGTTGAGAAGCCTCTACAAATTGAAGATAAGAAAGTCAAGAACCTCAAACATTAAAGATTGATTCTGGTCAAAGTGAAGTGGCGTTCAAAAAGAGGACCGGAATACACATGGGAATTAGAGTCAGAGATGAAACGAAAGTACCCCTACTTATTCCAATGAATCTCGAGGACGAGATTTAAAACAAGGTAGGGAGGATGTAACAATTCCAAAAAAACACCTTATAAGGACCCCTGATTGCAACCCGGACACGTACAATGAGACCCCACACAAAAAACGAAAAAATTGATTTGGGTATCCCAGGCACCAGCGCCAGAAACCCCTGTATCTCTCGCGATGAGCGGGAGAGTACCAGGACACGTGGCCCCATTTCACGACAAGTGGCAAGCCTATACATGTTACGAGGCTGACCTAGCCCTAGCCAAAGGTTGCCGCGCCACGCTGGGGAATTCCCCACTCCTCTTGCGATGCACGGGGGAACCCAAGATGGGTATATAAAGGCAGGCGTGAGACAGAAGCTGTTGCACCAGTTCGACTTAAAATTGACGAACTTACTCTCTCGTTCTCCGTTTTCTTTACACTTTACCCCTAAAACTGCGAAACTTTGCTGTTGTAAGTGTTTTAACCCTGATCAATGATTTGATACCCTGTCTGATTGATCCAAAACCCAGCAACGGATGACAAGTGCTGCTTGAATAAGGCTATACTTTGTTAACTACATTGGGGTTTTGATCTCGTGATGTATCGTTAAAGTTTGAGTTGGATTGTTGCACTCACACGTGTTGCATTGTATTTTTATTAGGAAGTCAGGATTAGCATTTGGAAGCTTTAAGTTAATACTTCTAAAAGTACAACGTGAGTCATTCTTTCTTTTATTAAATGCTTTCAAAACCCTAAAATGTTATTCAGTTATACTTACAGTGATTAAGTTTTGTATTCTGCAATTACTGCCGGTATGTGTGGTTTTGTATACAGTACTTGATAATTTTCACTATTGGACGAAAGTTAGCCAATGAGTGATATGACCACCGTCACATCGGAACTTCCACTGAGTGACAAATAGTGATTGAGTTTTTGATAGATAAAAACAATGTAATCACGCTTGATACTGTAAATTATAATAACGTGTCTTTTTCTAAAGATGGAATGAATTCACCAGTATTTTTCGCTGACCAAATGTTTTTAAACGCGTTTCAGGTAACTTATGGTGAAAGTCATAGAAGGCTGCTATGGAGCACCCAAGGCTTAAATAAAGTGGTTATGATTACCTAAATAAAAGAAGAAATTTATGTTTTGTCAATTATGGTTTATCCCTATAACAACATTTTAATGGAATATGGGTTTAATCCTGTTTGTATAATATTAAACTTTTGTGTTTTACAAACTCTGAAATATTTCCTAACTACGATCCTATTGATAAATTCCGTTGCCAATTTAATAAACACCGATACCACCTGTAAATGGCTCACGACTACCGCCCAGGGTGTGGTCGGGGACAGTGATAGGAATAACCAGAACTCAATAAACGAAAATAAGAAACATTAAGAGTTTGTTAGATCAATTACGTATTCTTAAATTCTTTAACGTCACTCAAACGATGTTCTTTACTTGTTTTCCCAACCACCAATTTTTTCTTGACCTACAACCTTGAAGCAAAAGTATCAAATAATTAGCCACAATAATTAATGTTATATTACGTAAAACTTCTAGAAGTTGATTAAGATAAAACTAAAATTAAGATAAGTTCATGACAATACCTTGTTGGATCTTCTGATTGTCATATCCAACCAATTTTATAAACTTGCAGTTTCTGTGTTAACATGTTTTGATAAACAGGTTGTGTTCAGGGCGACTTATTTAACCGTTAAGCTAAAATGCTAAATAGGTCGACCAACCAACCTATTTAACCTATGTTATACAATCAGTCGACCCAATTAGTACGTCTACAACTTCATTACTACCTGTTAACCAACATTTAGATGAAGGGGTTATATGGACCGTGATTAATTTTCATGATTTTAAATGCATAGCGGCTCCAAGTAGTTATAATATATATATATTATATATATATATATATATATATATATATATATATATATATATATATATATATGTATGTATATATATAGAGAGAGAGACATGAGTGAGTTAGCGTTTAACAATTGAACATTCCAACGTCAATAAAAAATTCTAACAATCTAACACTATTAACATCGTACTTAGTGTCCAAACATGCATATATTGATTAAGTAAGCTCTCTTGTTTTTTGGACTTCGGTTCTTTAATTTTTATCATATTAATTAACTTAAAGTGTTTTTTTAACTACCAAACATAAGAATTTTATTTATTAGGTCTATGGAGGGTGGGACGAGAGCAAATAATTTCTCTTGGAATACAGAGTCTACTTCGCCTCCCTAAAAACATATTTTTACAGTACAGTATAGGATATATTCATAAATATTAATCATTTAATCTACTATCCGCTCATAGCAGAGCTATATGTAGGGTTCAGGGATGGTGGGATGAGGTCCAGGGCCGACCCAAGCTATTTGGAGGCCCCAAGTAGGTTTTCTTTTATAAATAAGTCGTCTTGTAGTGCTCGTTTTCTTTGTTGGCATCAATTACATTTTGATTCCTCACGACTATCCTATTATTTTTGAGATAACGAGATCGCGTGTCATTATGGTTCAAAACTAGTCAGTTGTGAAGATTTTAGGCTATAAAATGTAACTAATGTCTAATGCAACTTTGATTATAGTCACATTCTAATTCCTATTTCCAAGTCAACTTATACTGAATCCATGTTAATTCTTTTTGATAAACTAATAATTATAGTTAACATATATAACAACTAGAGCTTTCTTCTACAACCTTTAATAAACACCGAAGAAAATACAAGGAACTTCTATATTTTAAAAGTTGCAAACTGTAAATAGGTTTGGAAAAAGAAGTGATAGAACATAACTTCAAAAAGAATTCTACAACTATAACTGTTGACAAATGTTTTAACTTCAAGTACTGGTTGATACCCATTAGGCCATTACTATTTACCAACATAAGAGTTAAGATACAACAGCGTAGGCTTGTAATTAACAAAACGACTGAAACCCTTTAGTACATAAATTTTTTTTTACGGTATAGTATAGTGAAGAGCAATATATGTTAATATAAATCGTTTAGTTTTCTTGATCTGTAGCTTATTTATGTTCACATACTTTGTTATCCATGAGTATAGCACAACTGTTAATTACCCGTTAATCAACGTCGAAATGGGCACCAAAGAATGGGATAAAGAAAGTGAGATTGACATGAATTCTAAACCGATTATCCCGGTTGCAGCTGAAGAAACGGCGGTTTACTATGTTTTTTTGGAGCAGTTATTGACTGAGAACCCCGGTAGGTCAACGGTTAATAATGTAGGTGAAATGGTGAATGATAATAAAAAATATGGGAAGTTTTGGTGGAGTATGAGTAGTGTTAATAATCTTGCTGATCAGCTATGGCAGCTTACTTCAGTAGAGAGAAGTTGATAATGGTTGTCAACCCTTAAAATTCACACGTGGAGTTTTACTATGAGGCGTGTGACTGACCAGTATCTAGCCACTAATCATGTTGAACCAACTATTTATGTTGCAGCAGAAAAATAAAGTAAAACCCATCAAACCTTTAAACCACAAGTTTAATAAATGTTCAAAACATAAAGTTTAAACGAACCATCCACTCCAGCCGATTGCAACGCTCGTCTAAAGCTGTACCTACTAACCTGCAAAGCATGCAACAGTGTGTCAACATAAAGTTGGCGAGTTCACAGTTTTTGGTAAATATAAAGTAAGTTCACATGCTAAAGCGTTAAAAACCAAGGCTCGGGTAGTTAACCCTCATCAAACAACTAAACCACGTAGATACCCAAAGCTGACTGATGATGTCGTAAGGTCGGTCAAAAATATAATTAGAAAATGTCCTATTCACATTTACTAGTAAAGAGCAAGTAGGGTGTCGAATCCACGGGAATTAGTGGAAAGTGTTAAAGTTCATTGCTTTTTATGATTATCTATTTCTAAAACTATTTGCTTTTTGCTAACTGAGAGAGTTGTTGTGAAAACGAATTTAATTTGTGTGGTTGTAAACAGTTGTGAGAAAATAACCAATCTCCGGGTTTTCGGGTTGAGTAGAAACTCGGGTTACCTAATTACTACTAATTGGAAATCACATAGACATGATTTGTTAACCTACTTGTTTTAATATAACTAACAGATAATATATTTAATTGTAATGATCCACGGTCTAAACCGAAAGATTGATGCAGTTGAATAGTAATCTAGTTAATTACCAATCCTAGATTTCCCAAACACAAACAAATTCAATGGTTAAAGGTTAAAGAACACTGACAACTTAGAATTTAATCCCAATTGTTGATGACAAAACCAAATAACTGATGGAAAAGTTTGTAAGCGATAATCCAACAATTGTTTAATAAAAAACAAGTAAATAAAAAGATAACTAACCAATGCTTAGACAAATCCAAAAGTATGTAAATACAGGTTAACCCGCTTCCTAACACAAACCCTAGCCCCGGAGATGATCACGGGTGAATTAGCCGCTCATGTTCTTGATTTGATCTTCAATCTTGATGAGCAATTGCATGATTGATGATTGGATTGAGGTTAGGAACTCCAAAATTCGTTCTTGGGAAGTGGAAAATGGCTAGGGTTAATGATATTTTCGTTTGGGGAATGTTTGGCCTTAAATATGGTGGAAAAACATGAAATTCGCGAGTCAGATCTGGGATTCAGCGCCCAGTGCGCCAAAAACAGCACCTAGTGCGCCAAAATGCATTTTCCTTCTGTGGTGCGCTGAAATCAGCGCCTAGTGGCGCCAATTGCTACCAAACTTCCGTTTTCCACATTTTGACCTTCCAAGTTGTGTGTATGCTTCCAATACTCCATAATGCTTCCCGAACACCTTCTGTCAAGTTCCAAAAGCCATCTGTTATGCTCCGGATACCTGCAAATCAAAATCAACTCAAAGTAAACCGTTTTCATACACATAATCATGTAAAATCTCATAATTAAACACTTAAAACATGGTTAAACACCCTCACATCACTGACGTAGTAAGTTTTGGTGCCTTCCATCAATGTCTATCCGCATTGATGCAAAAGGAAAGGTCAATAGTTCACGGCCGACTCCAAGCATGGTGTGTGGTTTGTCGAACCTAATAGCGCTATCAACTAATACCCGTTGCAACCGACAAGCTAATCGTATAATGTGTAGGGAGTTTCATGATAGAGTTTGACTTAGTTAGAGTACTATCCAATCCAGGGATAATAGTGTTCCCAAACCAGGGAAGTATGTGCGGTCCCAAACCAGGGATAATGTGTGTTCCCAAACCAGGGGCACATGCTTTTAGAAAAGAGTTGTGAACTCACCTTAGTTTTACTCGGTAAGACTTAAATGCTTTATAAGTTGATGAGTTCAACCACGTCCTATTATGGTTACCAAGAATGTTAGTGGGTGTTTATGCAATTCACGCAAGTCCTATACGTATCTAGCAAATAGCACGCGAACAAGATCCCACAAAATATTTCTTCGTGTGGTTTTTCAGGCACATGTTCCCAATATAACCTATGACATGTCATATATTATTTATATAATCATTAAGCAAGTGCTGACACTAAAAGTAGCACGTTCGATGCTTATAAACTTATAAATCATGCATAGCAAAATTCACTGAAATTTGGTTGTTTTAGGAAGCCCGTTTACGATGCTCCCGAAGTTGAAAAAATTATGATCTTTTTATGGGACGTGCCCCTCAAAGGGGTTGCCCGTGTGTAAAATTTTCAAGGTCTAACTCTTTACCAAAAATTTATAAAAAATCATTTACTAAGCAACAATCAGATTCATCACTATTTGACTACAGCTCACGGGAACATTTAAAAATCCTGATTACCCGATTGACCCGATTCCACTTGGAGACATACACCTAATACCATCTACTGTATAAATTTCAAGAACTATTCCAAGTATTCACCATGATATTATGTAATATGCAACACATAAATTCTGCAGAAAATTGCATCATTCACCACTGAAACGAAATAATTCGTTTAAAATATTAAACGACATCGAAAAATGTGATTCCAGTTGGGTTTGAAAGTTTTTTCCTGGAAGTTCATCATAGACTCAAGAAAAGCGGATTTCGTTATGTTTTGACCTTGTTACAGCCAACACAAGTCGGCTATAAAGATTTGGACAGAATCTATTTACTTTCAGCTCTTCCCAAAAACGTGTTTATGATCTTGTTTACCCCAAATCCGACCCGTACATCATGCATAACCCCAAATACATGAGATTCAACAACCAAGTATCATCAATATCAAGTTATAATCAAAACCCTAATCTTTAAATCATGAGAAAAATAAAAATTCATCAAGAAAGCCACCAATTGCAAGATCCAACCAACAAATCAAAGTGGATTGGTGTTTTGAAGGAATAATTTCGAAATTATGGTGGAGGTGGGGCTGCCATATGTATTTGGGGGTTTAGGGATAGGTTATGTTTTTTTTTAACTAATTGTTCCATGGGTGGGCCTTTTGGTGGGCTTTTGTAACTTTTGGTGGCCTTTTCTAGCTAACACAAGCCCACCAAACTATTTTTACTAATTTTTAATAGCCAAAGTCTCTAAAAATAAAACCCACTAGTTTGTTTATAAAAATAAATATTTTTATAACGCTAAATCACACAAAAACGCACAATGTTTGCAATTATAAGAAACAATCAACAAGTAGTCTATGTAATCAAATAACATATAATTCCACTTAATTACATTATTATTTCTATGTTTGCAATACTATATCCATGTTTCACCAACGTTTGGTGTCAGACTTGTGTGTGGTTTGGTAATTCGATTAAGCCGTCGAATTATTGTTACGTGAGTGTTAGTGTACTAACTAACTGACACACTTAACCAACAATATGAAGTGAAATGCTATAATGAATGTTTTAAATCATGTTAAAGATAACAGAGTTAACCTGAAAAATCTCAGTTGTCACATCATCCCCAAGTTGATAGAATTTTCATCCCGAAAATTTATTAATGTACGATAATGGACATACTCGTGTGTGGTCTAGTAATTCCTCGAGTTACTGCTACTTGAATGTTTGTGTTTGTATTTGCGTAATGTCCAATTCACTTAATTAATTCCAATTAAATGTAATATGCGAATGAATGATCATGACAAAAGAGTTTACAAAAGTAGTTTATAATATGAAATTGTCCGATGTCACAATGGTGAATTGTGTTAATTACTTTAGTGTATTATTTGTTATGTTACTAGATTTAGTTAATATTGGTGGGGTGGTTGTAAATTTGGTAAGGGTTTATATGATATATGCTTTTGATAAGTAGTCATTTATGTTCTTAACAATTTACGTAGTTGTTGAATGGGTCGTGTCTGTGGGTTCTTGCTGGTTGAACCCGACAGGTACTCGAAATCATGTGATACACACAGGCCAAAACACAAATCACATATTCGTGGCTCGTTAACCTATCAATTTTTGTTTTACGTTTACATATATTACTCTAAATTATAAATTTACTATAAAATTCCATAAAATGTATATAAAAAATTACAAATTTACTTTTGCTCGAGTATGCTTAAAACCCTATACTCAAGGCTAAAAATATGGCATATACGAAGGGTCACTTGTGTATCATCAACAATGTACCCTGTTTAGTTCTTGTATCAGGAGGTTTGATTTGGACTAACTCACTTTATTTTTTGGTGCAAAACATTCAGCTTATATTGTACTTTGTCATTATGTATAAAACACACGAATTCAACCACCATATTACGTCATTCATGACCTAAAACACTATAAGGTGTTCATAATATTTACCTCATACCTTTGTCAATGGTTGTGTTTATTTAGCCATAGTTAACGCCTTGACAACGCCAGTATATGGAGAGAGCTGAGATGGTAGAGACCGGTAGTTAAAGTGTGTCCTTAAACCATACTTTAACTTCTGATAACACTCCAAAACATCCATCATAAATTTCTAACGGTGTAAACGTTTACAACATTATGGTAGAGTGTTGGTGTTCATAAAATGATTAAGCTAGCCTCGCTCGCCATCTTTAATGGATAAATAACTTCATCATACGAAGAGAGCATAGATGGTGGGGGACTGGTGCCAAACACTGTTCTCAAATTGCACTTCATCGCTATGATGACAACACTCCAGTTCAACCACATACATTTCTAACGGTTGCATCTTCTTTTCAACATCATACATTAAACATGATGTTCACACTATCTCGTCTTTGGTCAAGTTGTCCGTGTCATTTTATAATACAATGATGATGTAAACAATATAATGCAACATAGATAGCCTATGATGTTTGCTTGCAATACGTGTCCGGTATCTAGATGCGTTGTGAGCGAAGATTGTAAATGGTCTCTGTAGTAGGAATAGTAGAAAAATCAAGTAAAGTGATTAGTTGATGAATTCCATCTAACATCCCTTTCTTTCAATAAAGAGTTAAATGCCATTTTGGTTGTCATTAATCCAAAAGTTTGAAACATTATTATTTTAATCTAAACACTTTCAAACATAGCCATTTTACTCTAATATATTCAAGACCTCTCATGCTAAAATTACTAGTGAAAATTGTCAACGTGTGAACATTTTCTACCTCAATCATTTAATACCAAAAATAAATAACATTTGCGTATACAACTCTTACCCAAACATTTAATAAGAAGAGAAAAAAAAAACTAATTTAACATGAGGTAATAAGAATTAAATAGTCTAGTAGATAACATTGAATGTAGTGTGGAAGGTGGCAAGCTAGAGTTGAATATATGTTGCTAGAACTAAAGGATAACTATTATACGACTTCTCATTCGAAATGGATTTATGGTTATTAAATAGAAAAGGGTAAATTTCAACTTGTATATGAGAAAATGTATTAATGATCTAGTTTGTAGAAACATGAAAAACGGTTGAAATAAAAAAAATCAGATTGAAAAGGCATAAAAGATGTCAAAATCATACTAACGTTTAATGTTTGATATTTGTTTTTTCTTTTATCTCATATAATATAGGTGTGGTCATGATTCTCATTACCACAATGACCCCCTACATAAGCGGCATATCATCTAATTCTAATCTACCATCTAAAACCACTACTCTAAGGATGTAGTCATGACCAAAACCAGTATCCCCTTTATATTTTTAATTTATTTTTGTCTTAAAATCATCAAATGGGAGGGCCATCGTTTAAACCACACGAACCACCATGATTTAATGAAGGGGATGGTATAGCGCATGAATAATGGTCCTATGTGGCAAATCATGACCAAACCATGGCCGCATACCCCTTAGCCTAATCATTTATGAAACTCAATATATGCTAATGCTATAGGGTGTGGTCATGACCCTCATGACCACCATGAACCGCCATCTCACTCATCTCTAATTTACCATCCAAAACCACTACCCTACGGATTTTTTTTATTATATATAAAAATATCTCTAAAAAATTAATGGGTTTTTTTAATATATATTAATTAATATTGTGTTTTAAAAATTAAAGGGTATTTTATATATTAATATATGTATTTTTTAGTTGAATTAAGTGTCATTTACTCCCTGTGTTTGTTCATTTTTGCCAATTCAGACCAAATTTCAAAATTGTGTCGTTTTCCTCCCTCACATTCTTAAAACGTGCCATTTCAGTTCAAAAAGTTAACCTCGGTTAAAAAACTCAGTTAGCTCAATGGTAAAATAGTCATTTTACATATGCATTTTATTTTTCACTTTTTTAAACTTTGTTTTATTATTAATATACTAATTACTATTATTAAAACGAGTGGGACCACCTTCACTATTCCCTTTTCATCAAAAGTTCAAAACCCGACTGCAAGACCACCGACCCACACCCCTCCGAGCTCCAGCCAACTCCGGCGACCACCCCGTCTCCGTCTACATCCACCACCACTACACCACCAGTCCCCTTCCGTCTCTGTCAACATCGTCTTTGATGTTAGTGTTCAACACAATGAGAACTCAGTCCACCATTCCCCTCGGTTAGGCAAAATATTCACATCGTGTCCGGAACTCAATCCACCACCATCTTTAACGTTGATGTTCACCACCACCTGCTCTATTACGAGTGATGATGTTCACCACCGCCTCTTTCGTTACTATAAAAAGATTAAGTTTGTTTTTTATTTACGTTTAACCAAGAGTAAACTGCCATTTTGGTCCCTGAGGTTTGGGCAGTTTTGCCACTTTAGTCCAAATCTCAAACTTTTTGCATCTGCGTCCCTGTGGTTTCAGTTTTGTTGCCATTTTAGTCCGAAAGCAAAATCAATTCAGATTTCTCATAAAAAGACCTGGTTTTTTGTCCTTTTCTGAAGGGCATTTTGGTCATTTCTGTATTAATATATAATATAAATAAATAAAATAAAAGATCTCAAACTCTATACATAAACACTCTGCCTCTCTCTCTCTTCTCTCTCTCTCTCTCTCTCGAACCGTGGAGGATCATCAGTCTCAACCGTGGATCATCACCCGACCACCCCTATCATCCGGCCACCATCTCCGTCACTTTCCTCTTAACAACCGTGGAGGATCATCATCTGCCCCCTTTATTTATCATCATCATCATTGCGGTTCGTTAAAGTCCCCAAATTGTTGAAATTGGATGGAAGATTAATCGATATTAGTGGCGTATCCTGTTTGATTTCTTGTTAAATTCATTAATTTATCCTCCTTTTAAGGTAGTTTCTGTTTTGTTTGAATTTTCTGGATCATTTCTCCATTAGAGTTAGGGTTTTCTTAGATTGTATGAATCTGTACTGTTTATATGTTTTGATTTCATTTGTACATACGGGCATTGTATCATTTTGTGTTCTTTATGTACTATGATGTTCTGAATCAATTGATCAGTTTTGTTTATCTGGAGTTAAAGATTATCTTTTAAGGTTGACTTTTACCAAAATCAATGTCAATTTTGAAATTAGAAAGGAATTGATTTGATATGATTCACTTTTTTTATGAATCCGTTTTCGTAGATGTTATTTTAATTGTTGATCAAATGTATATCATTGTTTTCTAGGGGATAAGTGTTACAATGCATCGTTTGGAATCACCGGTGGGTGTGGCTTCAAAGAGAGAGAGAGATCAGAAGAGAGAGAGAGATAGAGAGAGAGAGAGTGATCAGAAGGGAGAGAGTGACGTGACGTTGTGGTGAGAAGAAGGAGATGATAGCTGTGGTGAGAAGGAGGTGGTGGTAGCGGCTGTGGTGAGGAGGTAGTGGTGGCGGTGGTGAAAGAGATGAGGAGGTGGCGGTGGTGGAGGTGGTTGTGGAATTAGGGTCTTTGCATTTGAGGAAGATGACAAGCTGATTTATTTAGTTTTATTTTTTAATTAATAATGAGTTATAATAAAACTATAATGACTAAAATACCCCTGAGGAAAGGACAAAACACCAGGATTTAATTTAGGGAATCTACCTGATTTTATTTTTGGACTAAAATGGCAACAAAATTGAAACCGCATGACCCAGATGCAAAAGGTTTGAGATTTGGACTAAAGTGTCAAAACTGCCCAAATCTCAGGGACCAAAATAGCAGTTTACTCTTTATCCAATTATTTAATTTGAGTTGTGTTTGAATTCCATTACTGTTGGAACTTGGAATCCTAATTTGAGTTGTCCAGTAGGTGTGGTCTGAGATGTTGGTGATGGTGTTGAAAGGTGGGGTGAGTGTTTTAAGACAGAGAGAGTAGAGAGAGAAACGGGGTGGTGATTGTGGTATGAGATGTTGGTGATGATGGTGAAAGGTGGGATGCGTGTTTTTAGAGAGAGAGAAACGAGGGTGGTGACTGGTGCTACTGTGTTGGTGAGTGTTTTTAGAGAGAGAGAGAGAGAATGGTAATGTGGTGGGTATGAAAGATGACTTTTATTATTTTTATATATCTAATACACACAATATACATGTTTTATTTTTTATAATAATAATAAAACAGAGTTTAAAAAATATTAAAAATAAAAAGTACATGTTCAATGCCCATTTTACCCTTGAGCTAACTGAGTTTTTTAACTAGGGTTATCTTTTTGGACTGAAATGACACGTTTTAAAAATGTAAGGGAGGAAAATGATGCAATTTTGAAATTTTTCCTAAAATGGCAAAAGTGAACAAATGGCACTTAACTCTTTTTAGTTTAAGAGTTTTTTAGTTAAAGTTTTATTTATATATATAACTGAATAAAAGAAAAAAAATGGTTTTTGGATGAAAATAACAACTATCAAACTATTTAGTGTGAGTTAACTGACATCTTTTAACGAAGTTAGTGGGTTGAACCAAAATGACAAAAAAATGAAAAACTCAGGGACCTAGAGGAGAAAAAAACTATTTGGACTGAAGTGTCAATTTAGGACAAAACTCAGGGACTAAATCACAATTTACTGTTGGGATTGAATCCTTTACAAAGGAACAGATGATACAGAGCCAAATACACAATCAGAGGTTTGGTCCATCTATCAGAGTTTACAACCGCTGATCGGCTAAACTCTGCCTTCCAAAGATCTGATGCCTTTACATCATCTGCTACAATTTGCCAAAGGTATGCCAGAAGATAAGGAGTAGAGGATGGTCATCAGTGTTTTACTTTTGTTAGTATAATAATCAATGTAACAGTGCTTTGCACTAACAGAGTTTAGTCATCAGAGGTTAAGTTAGTTATTTTGTATGTTAGATGTCACTTTCAACCCTGACGTCATCAAAGATGCTCAGAGGTTAGGAAGTTAGTATAAATAGGAGTTCAATGTAATAGTATTTTTCTAGCTATTAAAAGATCCTTCATCAGTCTATCTTCTCTGCATTTCTGTACTTTCAAACGATTATCATTGGGCTAAGGGGGAGTTTGTAATTCACATGCAAATACTGCAATTAGTTCAAAGCATGATGATGAAAACATACGACCATCAATTGTGATAAAAGTTTTCCATCTATTCCGCTGCATTAAAACTCATTTTATCAACATATTTCCATACTTGAAACAAAAAATCACAATTGATTCAAACTTATATCCTAACAATTGGTATCAGAGCTTGGTCAATCAAAATTTAATTTAAAATTTAATTAGATTTGAAAGATCAGCTCTCCCTGCTAATTCGTTTGTTAGTTTTTGTTGAGAAACAGAGTTTTATTTACGTCTAAAGTTTTTAAAACACATATCTGTTGAAAATCAATCAGAAATGTCTCAAAACACATCAGACTCCAACATTGGATCTATGTTCAAACCACCGATGTTGAAATGAAATGAATATTTCATATGGCAACGTCAGATGGGTCACATCTTAGCTTAGCAAAACACCAGATGTTAGCAATCCGTTGTGTTTGGACGACATATTCCATTGGTTCCAAGCACAGAGGATCCCACTACTCAAGTGCCAAAAAATCTTGAAAACTACTCTAAGGAGGAATTACAGAAACTAGAGTTGGATGCAAAAGCGTTTAGCATTGTTGCTTCCGCGCTTCCCAACGAAATCTATGCTGGACTACTCCCCTGTAACAGTGAAAAAGAGTTGTGGGATGCACTAAAAGGGCAACTCGGTGGGAATGAGGAGGTGATAGAGAACAATAGAGAAGTTCTGAATCAACAGTATGAAACATTTTGTCACGTAAAAGGAGATTCGTTAACACAACAGTTCGAACGTTTTAGCTGTGTCATCAGTGAATTGAAACTGGTTAACGTGGAGTTTCCAAATTCGACTGTCAATAGTTGTTTCTTAAGATTGTTACTAGAAAAATGGGAGACTGTAGCTTATGTTACTCGAATATCTTTTGGGTTTAAAGAGATGACCCTTACACAACTTCATGGTAGACTCTTCACATATGAGAGAGAATTGAACCAGAAAAAGAAGTTGCAAGAGTCAGGGAAAGCAACAGACGACTATACTTTGGGTAACACTGCTCTTTATAGTCATGAAAAGAGTTCTGGTAGTGGGAAGGATCAGGGTTATGACCATTATATTGACATAACTTCTGGAAACAATTTCACCTCTGATCTTTACACACCCAATTTTGCTTTTGTTGCAAATGGGGAAAGCCAAAACTCTGACAATATGTCCTTTGAGATGAATGACTTACAACATTTTGAACCCACTGATCTGGAAGAAATGAACATTTTACATCAGCTGACACTTTTGAGTGTTAGAGCAAGTAAATTTTACAAAAGAACTGGTAGGAAGTTTCCTGAATTGCATGGGGGGTTGAAAGTGGGGTTGGATAAATCCAAAAGTAAATGCTAGAATTGCAACAGGTTAGGACACTTTGCCAGGGAATGCAAATCTCAAACTGCAGGTCCAATTGTGACTCACCCAGGCCCTAGACCTTAATGCACTGCTCATTATTTCCATTATACCCCTACACCACAAATGCAAAACACTACACACTTTGCACATCCTGCTACTACGGTTCCTGTCCATTATATCCAAACACCTGCTCCACAGATTTAGTATGTCCAAGCACCACCTCAAGTGCATGTGCAACAAGCTCCACATGCCACTCAAACTACTCAAACCACTGCTCCGGCATAGGTCAACCAACAGAGCTTCTTTACACAAGGCTTTGTTGACTGAAGTAGTTTGGCTGAGGATTTATCAGATGAAAACTTTGTTCTGATGGCTAAAAATGATTTTGAAAATGAAAATATTTGTTTAATGGCCTTAGAGACTATAGTTGAAGGTGATGAGTCTGAGGAACAAGTGTTAAAATCTGATGAGGCTCAAAGTTGTGATGAAGCAGTGGTTACACCAGTGGTTTCTCAAAACACTGTTGATGAAGAAAAGACCTCTCTATCTGATCCATGGGATACAAAGGTATGTGAAGAAGACTGTGATTGTGCTCTTATGGCTGCTTCCAAGGTATCACCTCAGATTCTTAAGAATCTTTGTTCCGAAAAATGTATAATAGCTTTTGCTAACATTAAACAGGTGAATGAAAACCTTAGAAACAAAATCTTAGAAGATGAACTCAATTTTGGAAAACTTATCAAAGAGTTAAAAACAAAATTGACCTCAAAAGATTCTGAGATAAGTAGCCTAAAGCATGAAGCTTGCATAACCAAGGACCAACTTAGACAAATACCAAGTTTGCAAAAAGGAGTTAGAAACTACCCAGATCACATGTGAAAAATGGGTAGAGTCTTACAAAGGTTTTGAAATTATGCTAGACAAACAGATCAAGAGTAATATAAAATTTGGCATTGGTTTTGAAAATGAAATACAAGCCACTGAAAATGTTACAAAAATTGATTCTGAAAAGGTTGAAGTTGTTCCTAAAAATTTGGCTGGAAATGAGATAAAAATCACTGATAAAAATGGTAACAAAATTTTTTCTGGAAAAACATGAGGGGTCCTCAATTGTTGAGGAGATTGAGAAATACCAATTCAAACCCACATGGTCAGATGAATGTGATATCTTAGAAAATTTCAAGCCACTAGACTTCTCAACCATTGAAGGTGTCAAGGCACCAAAGGCTAGAATCATTCCCATCAAAGATCTTCCAACAGAGGTTACAACATCTGCTGAGAAGAAATCAGACAAAAAGAAAAGGGAAAAGATCAAACATATGTTCTGTGAATTTTGCAACAAGAGAAACCATGTAAAAGAAAATTATTTTCTTTTAAAAGCATATGACATAAACAGAACACATGTGATTCCAAATGATTCAAAATGCTTTGTCTATGGTAAACAAATCACTTAACTCATGAGTGTGCTTATCTTCAAACCTATGATCAAAAGGTAAAAGAGATCAAAGCAAAAGCTCTTGAGAGAGAAAGTTCATGCTCTGCTAGAAATAAATCTAAGCAGACCTTAGAACTTGTTGAAACATCTGTCACAAAAGCATTGAACAAAACCTCTATTCCCAAAGAGGTGCAAGTGACAGATGCTCCACCTGCCAACGAGTACCCAAGAGGACATGGACAACCAGTTTATCAAAAAAGTTCCTATGAGCTACGAAGGTTACAAAAAACCTTCAAAGCCCAAAGTGAATAGACATCCTCATGGTTACCAACATCTGACAGAAAATGGTTCACAACAGTGGATACAAAGCAAAACTCAAACTACTGACCATGTTCCTGGATTTGAGAGTGGATACTTTGTGACCCCATCCAAAGCCATTTGGAATCTCATGTAAACTAATTGTTTACTTATGTGCAGGGAGCTTCTACTTGCCTTGATAGTTTATGGTATGTAGATAGTGAAGGCTCCAGGTGCATGACAGGATATAGAGCCCTTCTCAAGGATTTCTTGGCTCATGGAGGGGGGATATATCTTTTGGTAACAATTCAAAAGGGAAGGTGTTGGGGTCAGGTGTGTTCAGGCTGGGAATCTCAAATTTGAAAATGTTAGCTAAATTGACAATCTAAAATTCAATCTTCTGAGTGTTTCACAAATGAGTGACAAAGGGTATGGATCTTTCTTTACAAAGAAAACATGTCAAATTGTACGAACAGAGGTTGTTAAAAAGATTGATCAAATCATTACAGAGAGCAAAGCACAACTTGTTGCTTATAGGAGTGGCAATGTGTATGTGGTTGATATGTTGAAAGATAACCCTATGTCTGATGCATGCCTGTTCTCAGTTGCATCCAGCAAAGAGACAGAGTTATGCCACATGAGACTTGGGCACACAAATCTGAAAACAATCACCACACTCTCTAAAAAATGTCTTGTCGAGGTTTACCACAGAAGCAATTTACTTGTGAAGAACATTGTGTTTCCTGTTTAAAAGGTAAACAACATAAAAGTTCTTACAAGTCAATTGAAGAGTCCAAAACAACCCAATGTTTGCAACTGCTGCACATGGATTTGTTTGGCCCTGTAAAAATCATGAGTTTAATGAAGAAAAGATACTATTTGGTCATTGTTGATGATTTTTCAAGGTTTACATGGACTTTCTTCTTACACTCCAAGGATGAAACTGCCGGCATATTGCAAAATTTTGTTAAACAAGTTGAAAAGCAATATGACCTTCCAGTAAAAATCTTTAGGAGTGATAATGGGACAGAGTTTAGAAATAAGGAGTTGGATGCCTTCTGTGAGTCAAAAGGGATTGCTAAGCAATATAGTGTCCCAAGAACTCCTGACCAAAATGGGGTGGTTGAAAGGAAAAACAGAACTTTAGTTGAATCTGCAAGAACTATGCTAGCAGACTCTAGTTTACCCTTGTCTTTTTGGGAAAAGGCTGTAAACACTGCCTGCTATGTTCAGAACAAAGTTTTTATTAACCCCATGCTTCAAAAGACTACCAATGAATTGCTGTACAAAATCAAACCTCTGATCTCATATTTCAAAGTCTTTGGCTGCCCATGCTTTATTTTGAACTTAAAATATTCTATTTCTAAGTTTGCAGCCAAAGTTGATTGTGGTTATTTTCTGGGATACTCAACCACTGCCAAAGCCTACAGAGTTTTTAACACCAGGACCAAGTGTGTGGAAGAAACTTTAAATGTGAAGTTCAAATGAACTTTTTTCTTTAAAAATCCCAACAAATCCTGCTGAATTGTTTGATTTAGATAAATTTACATTTGAAGATGTGTTCGTTGAGACTAACCATGCAAGTATACCACAATCATCAACACAAGATCAAGATATGATTGCATACTTCCAAATTTCAAGATCAGCCCTTCAAGCAGAGGAGCAGATGTTAGTAACAATGGTGAAAGCTCTACTGGTTCAACAGTGGTTAATACTCAATCCTCTGCCTGCTCACAAAATCAAAACACTGTTGATAAAAATCCACCCAATATGGATAAAAATCAACAGACATTCACACCCATAACCACCCATACCTCCACCTTCATTCCAATCAGATGTTGGACCTTCAAATTCACCAGCAGATGATAGCTCAAATGATACACATCTGCAGTTTCACCTCAAAACGCAATTGTTCCACATCAAGGTGATTTGATTTTCCTCAAAAGCCATCCATTGGATCAAGTTATTGGCAACATAAATGAGGGAGTGCTCACAAGAAGCCAATCCCAAAATGTTTGCCTTTTTGCTGGTTTTCAATCACTCACACAACCTGTCAAGTACCAAGAGGCACTGAAAGACAACAGTTGGGTAGAAGCTATGCAAGAGGAGCTTCTTCAGTTTAAAAGACAACAAGTTTGGGAACTTGTACCACTGCCTAAGGATGTCAGTCCCATTGGCACAAAGTGGGTATTCAAGAACTAAACAGATGAAAGGGGTATTGTTGTCAAGAACAAAGCAAGGCTCGTGGTTCAAGGCTACAGACAGGAAGAATGTATTGACTATGATGAAACCTTTGCTCTTGTAGCAAGGTTAGAAGCCATCAGACGGTTCTTAGCTTTTTCTACTAACCACAACATCAAAGTGTTTCAAATGGACATCAAAAGTGCATTCCTCTATGGAAAGATTAAGGAAGAAGTGTATGTGTGTCTGTAACAACTCTAAATTTCGTTGTTACTTCATTTTCAGTTTGTTTCCGTTGTATTTCCGTTTGTATTCCGAGATTCGTTTATAAGAAAAGTTTATGTTAATTAATTACAATTATGTATGGTATATCACATCTAAATCGCTTATTCAATCGCATCGCTAATCTCATCGCATCGCAACTCGCAGTTAATTATATGGTTTTATATTATTTATGTGTTGCGTATGTTTGTGGTTATGATTACGCTCGTTATCGCACCGGTTTCGAACACTCGAGTCGCTAAATCGCATATTACATCAATTATAACGCTTAATATAACTAATTAATACGAACCGAATCGCCAAACGAACACTTAACGCAAAGTAAAAGAAGAAAACCCAACCTTTGGACAAGTTCGCTCGAACTTGGTGACCCCAAGTTCGGCCGAACTTGACTGGCCAAACTCAGTTTCCCTTTTCTCTCCTCTAAGTTCGCTCGAACTTGTCTGAGTATTTAAGGACTCAGCAAGTTCGGCCGAACTTGATTCTATAACCTTCAATATCTCACAAGTTCGCGTGACTTACATGTTTCCATGCAAGTTCGGCCGAACTTGACTCTCCAGCTCTCCATTTTTGCCTTCTCTTATAAATACTCAGTCCCATTCTCTCATTTGAACTTGCTGCAACTTCGCTCTGAGCTCCTGAAACCCGAAACTTTTTGTTTTCTAAGTAAGAATCAACCGGGTGTTTATCAACGTTTTACAACGATTTTGCACAAGGCATTGCCTTCGTTTTCATCAAATCTCTTCTATTTACAAAAATCTTCATCTTTTTCCATCAAAACTTCTGTTTTTGAGATCTATACTAGATCTGAGCAAAACCTTTTAAAAACCTTGATTTTTACACCATTTTCGGACTATTGACGTATGTTTCGTTCACTTTTGAGTGGAACGAGGCGTTGTCGAAGCTAGATCTCAGATATGGAAGCACAAGGACGAAATCGTCACTTTACACAAGCTGGACTAACC
Organism: Scalesia atractyloides; assembly: GCA_947069175.1. Classification (NCBI taxonomy): domain Eukaryota; kingdom Viridiplantae; phylum Streptophyta; class Magnoliopsida; order Asterales; family Asteraceae; genus Scalesia; species Scalesia atractyloides. The sequence continues at coordinate 26,145,037 of CAMTDV010000021.1, forward strand.
CGTACGAACCTTCAAGTTCGCCCGGATTAGCCCGAGTTTCTGTAAAATGGCTAAGTTCGCTCCAAAAGACCTCTCTGGCCTAAGCTTTACTCAGTGGCTTAAGGTTGGAGGGATGGGCACTTGATTTCCTCAGCAAACGACGCGAAAACGCAAGATTTTGGACCCGAAAATATCAAGTTCGCTCGTGATTACACTGATTTTGACAGCACAAGTAGTCAAGTTTGCTCGAACTTTCCCTCTAAGGGTCAAGTTCGACCGAACTTGAGTGAAAATGGCCAACTTTCTAGAGAAACCCTCCAAGTTCACTCAAACTTGCAAAGTTTCTGAGGAAACTTCACAAGTTGGGCTGAACTTGTCAATCCACTTACTAAAACCCCACAAGTTCGCTCGAACTTGTCAAGTTTCCCTGAGAATCTTACAAGTTCGCTCGAACTTGACTCAAACATCACCAAAACCTTACGAGTTCGCTCGAACTTGTATCTTTACATACAAGTTCGGCGAACTTGCCTACTGTTCAATCCAAACTTAAGCGTTTCAGCTTTTCGGAGACTGATGCACTTCCATTCGTGTATGCAGGCTGATCCGGCGCTCCTCTTCACCTCTCGACAGTCGTCTACTCTCTCCTAAATGCACCGACTGTGAGTATACTTGAGCCGTTTTTGCTTTAATGCACTATTTGGGTGTTACATACGTTCCTCTATCAAAATCACTTCACAACTCAAATTGTTTATCACATGCGAATAATCTGATTACGTATGCTCAATACGTGATACTAGAAACATTTGACTCGGACTTATTTTCGTTAACTTGCCTCCTTAGCTAGTATGGTACTATAGTGTGGCTAACACCCGGCGGGGTCTAGTTAGGATGGACGCATAAGCCTTCTCACGGTAGTTAGCATGAGAAATAAGCCTATGTTTATCTGTGTGATGTGTTTTGGTGTATCATGATATGTAATCGGACTATTTCACGAACGTTTTCTCTATTATGCTAGTATTACTAAAACCTGGATGCTCACCTTTACTTAATTGTATTGACTTGTATTTTAACGTATGTAACAGGTTGAGGATTCTTAGCTTGGATGCTTTGGACGTAGTTTTACTCAGTTTGGCTTGTTTTGTTTAGTTTCCAAATGTAATAAATCTAGGGAAAATCAAACCCGATTAGTTTTGTGGGAAAACAAGTTTCTGTAATGATTATTTTTAAATATTGTGATTCATGGTATGGGACGTTAAATGTTGAATGATGTTGATAGATAATTGTTATGGAATTCTCATGAGACAACTGGTCGCCTAGTGCCACTAACCCCGATGTTTCCGCCATCGGTTGGGGTGTGACAGATTGGTATCAGAGCCCATAACCTTAGGATAATAGGTAGAATTGCCATGATTTGACCTAGTAACATGTTTAAGTACCCGATTGACCTATCTTTGACTTAAATGTTAAACTACTTGCAATAAATGCTTAAATGTGCCTTTGCTAATGCTTACACAATATACACGCTTGGAAACGCTCGTATCACACAAAACGAGTGATCAAGTCGAGAATAGGTGTGAAAACCGAGAACTCTCGATGAGATCATTCACTCCGTGCAATCTCTATCGCACGAGATACCTTTGTTGAGTTAGGAGTGATATCCAAACCTCGACGGAAATCTCCATTTCTATCTAGTGGAACGCCCGATGTGATCGGTACGTGTAGCCACAACTAGGAACGACGTTGCTAAGTTAGGGGTGAAACCCGCATCTTAGTAACAAATTCCGCCTTTCGATTTTCAATCTCACCAAAGTCTCGATTATTCCGATGATTTGGAACACGTAGTAACAGGAAGGATAATGTAGTTAGCCGCTTGCGGTGAGAGCATCTATCTACTAGGCCAAAACGTGGGTCCAAGTTCAGAGGGTACTCGAACCACTTTGGGTAGTCAACGTCTCAAAACCCCGGACACTCCTAGATTGATTTAAGCCTATATCGTCGATTTACGCATCATCGAGTTTATTATTATCCCCATGTGTTTAAAATTTTGAGAATTTTCGCTTTATTCGATTTCTCGCTTTATTTATTTCTCGCATTACCGATTTCTCGCTTTATCGCTTTACGCTCCATAACCATGCACTACTCGCACAGCTCTCGTAATCTAAAACGCTAATTAATACACCAACCAAACTAATCGCTTAACTCGCTTACGCCTATGAGGACATGTGTACCTCATGCGCGGTATTATCTTGCTTATATATATATATATATATATATATATATATAATATATATATATATTATTATATATTATATATATATATATATCGCTTATATCTCGCATCTCATATTGCGCTAAGCATGATGGCTAATTAGAAGTGAATACGTGCAAAATGTGTGCTTACGTGCCTACGTGATTATGTGCTTACGTGTCTATGTGTTTACGTGTTTATGTGCCTACGTGTTTATGTGTTTACGTGGATACGTGCTTAGTGTTTATGTGCCTTGTATGAATAATAATAAAAATAAATTTTAAACATAAACTTTATTATAATCGAATCTCATCCTATCAAATCCTTCAATGTAGATGTCTTCAATGGGATCACATACCAGGAGGAATCTCCAGCGCAGCAATGCCGATAAGCGTATTGCTACAATGGTAGCCAAGGAAATAGCTAAAGTCATCCCGCAAATCGTCTCAGAAATTCATGCTGTGAGCAGTAACTCATCGATCGACTCGAAATCTGAAACCCCCAAGTCACGGTTCAGCTTCAAAAATTTCAAGGCTTGTGCACCTCACGCCTACACCAGCAACGATGGACCGACTTCCATGTTCCATTGGTTTGACGCCATTGAGGTCCCCTTTAGGCAAAGTGGATGCCCCGATGACTTTCGCACGATGAACGCTACCGGAGTCTTCCAGTCCCGTGCTCTCGACTGGTGGACCGCTGAAAGAAATAAGCGCAGTAATGATGAAGCCTATAATCTGTCTTGGGAGGAACTCAAGGAAGTGATGATGAAAGAATTCTGTCCTCCGCACGAGATTCAGAAGCTCGAGAATGAGTTCTGGCGCATAAAGCAAGATGGTCCCGACAATGCTGGATTCACCGCTCGATTCAAGATTTTGAGCATCATATGTCCTAGCCAAGTTGATACTACTGAGAAAGCTATCAACAAGTAAATCCGTGGTCTACCCGAATGTGACGCGAATTTTGTGAAAGTTGCTCGTACTACAACCATCGAGGAAACCTACATACTCGCTGCTGAGATCAATGATCAGCGAGTTCAAGATGGTTACTTCAAGAACTCTGTGAAAGTTGCCAATCAAGTTGTCACCGAACCAACTGCTGCTATCGAACTACCCAGTGACCCGAAGGGAAACTGTTAGGGACACAAAAGAGGAAACCCTAGCAAGAACTACGCCGCTGCTACACCACTCAACTCTCAGCCTTATCAGGCTATTGCTCAGGACGCACCCCCAGCTAAACGTGCGTACACCGGTCCTCACCCACTGTGCCCTAAGTGCACATACCATCAGGTGGTGGGTGGAAACTGTCATTTTTGCACAAACTGCAATATCTACAGTCACTTTACTGTTAGTTTCCGTACCGGCCCTCGTCAGCCAGCTCCTCAAGCTCCTCAAGTGAAGGTTCGTGATCAGGCGGTTCGAGACGGAAGTTAATGGATAGACGAAACCGATTCGGTAGAATGTTATTACAGAAAGGAGTAGAAACAGAATGCAGCGGAAGTCTTCATTCATACCGAAAGAGTATACATCTTCAAAGTCCAGCTGCCGGAGTTCCTAGAGAGAATCCGGCAGCACCTCCCCGTAGGGATGCCAAAAACTTAAATGACAAATGAATAACACACCTATACATAGGGAATCAAGTTCGCTGGAGTGTATGGAAGTTCGGGCGAACTTGCCTAAGGAAGTTCGGCCGAACTTGACATTGCATAACAATCTCAAGCGAACTTGGCCTGCTATAGTCAACTTCGGGCGAACTTGACTAAATGCACATCAAGTTTGGGCGAACTTGACCAATACAGGTCAAGTTCGGGCGAACTTGTTCCCTTTTACACTGTAATCTCCGTATTTCGGTCGTGTGTTTGATTCTAACCTATACAATATTCAACACACGCTCAATCTAGCCTATTCGACAAGTGACGAACACAATATTGCATCAACATCAAGCACCAGCAATGCCAACTCTTCAGCGTACTCCCCAGAACAACCAGCAATAACAAGCAGCTCCAAAAGCACGTGTGTGCTACGTGTGTGGTGATCCGAACCACTTTGCAATGTCTGCCCAAACCGTACCGTAAAGCAAGAGCCGCAGCAACAGCCACCACCGCAGCCTCAGTAGCAAAAACAAGCTGCGCGTGGAAGGGCTTTCAACCTGACACACCGCCAGGCTCAGAATGACAACAACGTTGTCAATGGTACGTTCCTCGTTAATGGTATTTATGCTTCATGTTTATTTGATATTGGTGCCGATAATTGTTTTGTGTCGTTAGAATTTGAAAAGGTTTTAAAATGTAAGCGCGCTAAACTCCCAAAGACTTTCGATGTGAAAGTCGCTACTAGAAGAACCGTTACTGTTAATTCCGTCCTACGTGGTTGTTCTCTCGATCTCAACAACCATGTCTTCTCGATCAATCTCATACCTATGCAATTAGGTAGCTTCGATATCATAGTAGGTATGGATTTTCTTCGTGAAAATCATGCCGAAGTTATTTGCTTCGATAAAATGATTTGCTTCCTTCTCCCTAACTGTGATCAACTTCATGTCTATGGTGAAACTCCCTCAAAGAAGTTGATGCTTTTGTCATGTACTCGAGCACACAAATGTTTACGAAAGCAATGTGTTGCTTTCCTCGCTCATATCGTAAACCCGGAAAGAAAAGAGGACTTTTAAAGACGTTCCTGTTGTTCGGGAATTTCCCAAATTCTTTCCCGACGATTTACCCGGTTTACCCCCTACTCGAGATGTTGAATTCTTCATCGATTTAGTTCCTGGTGCTACTCCAGTTGCTAAAGCTCCTTATCGTCTCGCACCATCCGAAATGCGCGAACTATCAAGCCAACTTCAAGAGCTTCTTGATAAAGGCTTCATACGCCCAAGCACTTCGCCATGGGGCGTACCCGTCCTTTTCGTGAAAAAGAAGGATGGATCGTTCCGTATGTGCATCGATTATCGTGAACTTAACAAACTCACGATAAAGAACCGCTATCCTCTTCCTCGTATCGACGACTTATTTGATCAGCTTCAAGGTGCTACTTGCTTCTCTAAGATCGATCTTCGTTCCGGATATCATCAGTTACGCGTATTGGAAGAAGACATTCCGAAAACCGCCTTTCGTACCCGTTATGGCCATTTCGAATTCGTAGTCATGCCTTTTGGTCTTACCAATGCACCCGCGGTCTTCATGGATTTGATGAACCGTGTGTGTAAAGTTTTCTTAGATCGTTCCGTCGTTGTGTTTATCGATGACATCCTTATCTATTCGAAGTCGAGAGACGAACACGCGCACCATCTCCGTTTAGTTCTTGAACTCCTTCAAGGTAATCGCCTTTATGCTAAGTACTCTAAATGTGAATTCTGGCTCGAAGAAGTCCAATTTCTCGGCCACATTTAATAGTCAAGGAATTCACGTCGACCCTGCAAAGATCGAAGCCGTCAAAAGTTGGATTACACCGAAGAATGCTTCCGAAATCCGTTCATTTCTTGGATTGGCGGGGTACTACCATTGATTCATCGCCGACTTCTCGAAAATCGCCGTTCCGCTTACCGTTTTAACTCATAAAGATAAACTTGTTTGGGATTCCAAGCAAGAGGAAGCTTTTCAAACACTCAAGCGTATGCTATGCAACGCTCCCGTTCTCGCCTTGCCCGACGGAAACGATGATTTAGTTGTTTATTGCGATGCCTCTAACTTAAGTCTTGGTTGTGTTCTCATGCAACGAGACAAAGTTATCGCTATGCGTCTCGACAACTCAAGATCCACGAGAAAAACTAAACAACCCACGTCTCGAATTCGGTGCAGTTGTTGTTGCATTGAAAATATGGCAACACCACCTTTGCGGTACAAAGTGTACGGTCTTCACCGACCATAAGAGCTTACAACATATCTTCAACCAAAAGGAACTGAATATGCGCCAACGCAGATGGGTTGAACTTCTCAACGATTATGATTGTGAGATACGCTACCATCCCGGCAAAGCAAACGTCGTTGCCGATGCTCTAAGTCGACGAAGCTATGTATATAGTGTTCGTGACTCTCAAGCTTTGAATGATCTCGAAATCATGATTCGCTCCGCTCAATTCGCTTGTTTTAACGAAAATACTTTGGAGGAAGAAATGAAATGTGGTGCCGAAACTCAGCTCGTTGTTAAACTAATGGTATTTATTACTATCTCGATCGCATTTGGATTCCTACCCGTGTAACTCTCCATGAATTGCTAATGACCGAAGCTCATAAATCTCGATATTCCATTCACCCCAGAGCCGACAAGATGTGCCAGGACCTTCGTCCTAAGTATTGGTGGCCGGGCATGAAAAAGGATATCGCCGTATACGTCTCGAAGTGCTTAACTTGTTCGAAAGTTAAAGCCGAACATCAAAGGCCCTCTGGCTTGCTCGAACAACCCGAAATCCCGATGTGGAAATGGGAAAGTATAGCCATGGACTTTATTATGAAACTCCCGCGTACTTCCTCTGGTCACGATAGCATTTGGGTTATCGTTGATCGTCTTACTAAATCCGCGCACTTTATTGCTATACGAGAAGACTTTAAGGTCGAACGGTTAGCCCGAATCTATACCTACGAAGTTATATGTCGACACGGGACGCCTCGTGACATCATCTCTGACCGAGACGGTCGCTTTACCTCACGTCTCTAGGAGACTTTTCAATCTGCTCTCGGTACTACCCTCAATCTCAGTACCGCTTTTCACCCTCAAATCGACGGTCAGACTGAGCGTACGATCCACACCCTCGAAGACATGCTTCATGCGTGCATCATAGATTTCGGTGGTAACTGGGATACGCATTTACCTTTAATCGAATTCTCGTACAATAATAGTTATCATACCAGCATTCAAATGGCTCCTTTTGAGGCACTGTATGGAAGAAAATGTCGATCGCCTATTGCATGGCACGAGATCGGAGAAGCACAAATCACCGGTCCCGAGCTAATCCAAGTAACGACAGACAAAATCCTCCAGATCAGAGACAATCTCTTGAAAGCTCGGAGTTGTCAAAAGAGTTATGCCGATAAACGCCGCAAGCCCCTGCAGTTCGAAGTGGGAGATCATGTACTCCTAAAGGTTGCACCTTGGAAGGGAGTGATCCGCTTCGGGAAGAAAGGAAAGCTAGCGCCTCGATACGTTGGTCCCTTTAAGATTCTGGAAAGGATCGGTAAGGTAGCCTATCGTCTCGAACTACCGGTGGAACTTAATAACGTTCATCCGACTTTCCACGTGTCTAACCTCAAGAAATGCCTAGCCGAAGAAAATCTCCATGTACCTCTCAAAGATCTGCAAATCAGCGAGACTCTCCATTTCGTGGAAAAGCCTGTCGAGATCATGGACCGAGAAACCAAGAAACTCTCGCATCCCTATTGTGAAGCTCCGATGGGAAGGCAAACGCGGCGCAGAGTTCACTTGCGAATTGGAAAGTGACATGAAGGCTAAGTACCCACACCTCTTTGTTACGGCCACTACTTAAATTTCGGGACAAAATTTCCTAAAGTAGGGGAGACTGTAACAACTCTAAATTTTGTTGTTACTTCATTTTCAGTTTGTTTCCGTTGTATTTCCGTTTGTATTCTGAGACACGTTTATAAGAAAAGTTTATGTTAATTCTTACAATTATGTATGTTATATCACATCTAAATCGCTTATTAAATCGCATCGCTAATCTCATCGCATCGCAACTCGCAGTTAATTATATGGTTTTATGTTATTTATGTGTTGCGTATGTTTGTGGTTATGATTACGCTTGCTATCGCACCGCTCTCGCACACTCGAATCGCTAAATCACTATTACATCAATTATAATGCTTAATATAACTAATTAATACGAACCGAATGGCCAGACGAACACTTAACGCGAAGTAAACGAAGAAAACCCAACCTTTGGACAAGTTCGCTCGAACTTGGTGACCCCAAGTTCGGTCAAACTTGACTGGCCAAACTCAGTTTCCCTTTTCTCTCCTCTAAGTTCGCTGGACCAATAGAGGTTAAAGCTCATCAAAGTTTCTACCAACAGATGCTAGATCAACAGAGTTTATATATTAATTTAAAAGTGTTTTAGCCTAACAGATGTTAGAGGTTGTTAGATGTCATTGTCAAGGTGACGTCAGCTTAAATGCCACAATGGTTTGCTTTGTACTATAAATAGAAGTGCATGTATTGTTCTATTCATCACTTCTTGTACGAACAAATCAGAGTGATCAGGCTGAGGGGAGTTTGTATATCTTGCATGCATACGTAAATCAAAGTTTGGAGGGATGGGCACTCGATTTCCACAGCAAACGACGTGAAAACGCAAGATTTTGGACCCGAAAACATCAAGTTCGCTCGAGATTACACTGATTTTGACAGCACAAGTAGTCAAGTTCGCTCGAACTTGCCCTCTAAGGGTCAAGTTCGGCCGAACTTGAGTGAAAATGGCCAACTTTCTATAGAAACCCTCCAACTTCGCTCGAACTTGCAAAGTTTCTCAGGAAACTTCACAAGTTTGGCTGAACTTGTCAATCCACTTACTAAAACTCCACAAGTTCGCTCGAACTTGTCAAGTTTCCCTGAGAAACTTACAAGTTCTCCCGAACTTGACACAAACATAACCAAAACCTTACAAGTTCGCTCGAACTTGTATGTTTACATACAAGTTCGGCCGAACTTGCCTACTGTTCAATCCAAACTTAAACGTTCAGCTTTTCGGAGAGTGATGCACTTCCGTTCGCGTATGTAGGCTGATCCGGCGCTCCTCTTCACCTCTTGACAGTCGTCTACTCTCTCCTAAACGCACCGACTATGAGTATACTTGACCCGTTTTTGCTTTAATGCACTATTTGGGTGTTACATACGTTCCTCTATCAAAATCACTTCACAACTCAAACTGTTTATCACACGCGAATAATCTGATTATGTATGCTCAATACGTGATACTAGAAACATGTGACTAGGACTTATTTTTGTTAACTTGCCTCCTTAGCTAGTATGGTACTATAGTGTGACTAACACCCGATGGGGTCTAGTTAGGATGGACGCGCAAGCCTTCTCACGTAGTTAGCATGAGAAATAAGCCTATGTTTATCTGTGTGATGTGTTTTGGTGTATCATGATATGTAATCGGACTATTTCGTGAACGTTTTCTCTGTTATGCTAGTATTACTACAACTTGTATGCTCACCTTTACTTAATTGTATTGACTTGTATTTTAACGTATGTAACAGGTTTAGGATTCTAAGCTTGGATGCTTTGGACGTAGTTTTACTTAGTTTGGCTTGTTTTGTTTAGTTTCCAAATGTAATAAATCTAGGGAAAATCGAACCCGATTAGTTTTGTGGGAAAACAAGTTTCTGTAATGATTATTTTGAAATATTGTGTTTAATGGTATGGGACGTTAAATGTTGAATGATGTTGATAGATAATTGTTATGGAATTCTCATGAGACAATCTGGTCGCCTAGTGCCACTAATCCCGATGTTTCCGCCATCGGTTGGGGTGTGACAGTGTCAAACTCTTGGATTTGAAGATGCATTTCATCCTGATCATGTTTACAGGTTAAACAAAGCATTGTATGGTCTAAAACAAGCACCAAGAGCCTGGTATGAAAGTCTATCCACTTTTATCTTATCCATAGGTTTTTCAAGAGGTAAAATTGATAAAACCCTGTTTTTAAAATGGAAAGGAAAAAATTTGATACCTGTCCAAATTTATGTGGATGACATCATTTTTGTATCCACATGCACTGCCATGTGTGAAGAGTATAGAAAACTCATGGCAGTAGAGTTTGAAATGAGTGCAATGGGTGAGTTACAATGTTTTCTTGGTTTACAAGTTAAACAAATGCACAATGGCACTTTCATTCATCAAAATAAGTAGGTGAAAGAACTGCTTAAGAAATTTGATATGAATGATTGTAAACCTTGTAGCACACCCATGGCAACCTCAAAGCTGGTTAATGTTGTTGATAAAGATGACTTGGTTGATCAAACTCTTTATAGAAGTATGATTGGGTCCTTGTTGTACCTAACTGCTTCTAGGCTAGATATCATGTTTGCAACATGTGTTTGTGCCAGATCCTAGTCAGCACCTAAAAAGTCTAATCTTATTGTTGTTAAAAGAATATTCAGATACATAAAAGGTGCTCCCACACTTGGTATCTGGTATCCAGCTAATGGAAACATTGAGCTTTCAGGTTACTCAGACAGTGATTTTGCTGGTTGCAAAACAACAAGGAAGTCCACATCAGGAGGAGTCCAATTCCTAGGAGATTGCCTAGTGTCTTGGCAAAGCAAAAAGCAAGTTGCAGTTTCTACATCCAATGTTGAAGCTGAATACATTGATGCTGCAAGTTGCACTGCTCAACTCTTATGGCTTCAAAATCAACTTTTGGATTTTGGTGTAACTGCTTTAAAGACTCCACTCAAGATTGATAGTCAAGCAGCTGAAAAACATCATTAAAAATCTTGTATCTCATTCTACCACCAAGCACATTGACATCAGATATCACTTTATGAGGGATTGCTATGAAAAAGGTTTGATTTCTTTACAATATGTCCATACTAAGGATCAGCTGACAAGTGTTCTAACAAAAGCTTTGGATACATCTACCTTTGAAAGCTTGATCTCTAGGATTGGAATGCTAAACATGGATTAAAAACAGTTTTCTGGTGATCCATGTGTAAATAGCATAAAAATGTTTTCAGAAAATCAAAATCACATCCTTAAAAATAGTTTAAAATTGAATTTTTCAAAAAATCCTTAAGTCTGCTCAAACCACTGATAGCATTGAAACACTGTTCGTTTAGAAAAGTCTATCCACTGTTAAAAGTGTATCCTCTGATAGTGTTTTTGAAAGGAATCCTCTGATAGTGTTAAAACACTGTTCCCAACCCACTGCCCATACTCTCAAACAGTGTTTTCCAAACAATTGTCTTCCATTTTCAAACAGAGGATACACGTGGTCAGACGTTATTCATCAGTCAATTGCATCAGATGACACGTCATCATCACTTTTTCAAAAACCCTTATAAAACCCTGTTCTATCCATAACAGAGGTTCCACTTTATCATGTTGAATTCAAAAATTCACAAAATGATTTTCTCTCAATCATGGCACCCAAAACCAAATCCAAAGCAAAATCCAAACAAGAACCACCACCATTCACCCTCATCATCAAAACTACTCATAATTACACTGCAATCTTTGAAGAAACTGATCCTAACACAAGATACCATCTGATGATCAACATCTTAAAAGATTCGAAATTCAAGCATATGTTAACCGTCAAAGCCCTAACCTATCTAGAAGTACAACGGCAATTTTGGGCAAACGCAGAGGTTCATTCTCAAAAAGATGTTCCTTATGTCATCTTATCCATAGTGGGCAAAACACTGATGAAAATTACCCCTCGACGATCTCACAAGTGTTTGAACTGAATGATATGGCACATCCTGTGTCATTTCCTATCAACGAGATGCATACCGAATTTCTAGAAAGAGGTTACATTGGGCAACTTAAAGGTATGACAATTTTCAAACCCAATTTTCCTGCTGAGATGAGATTTTTCTTTCACACTCTTTTAACATGTATCTCAGCCAAGACCACAGCTTTTAACAAAATCCCATTGAACATCCAGTATTTGGGCTATGCTATTTTAACTGGATCAGATTTTAACTTTTCCCAGATACTGTTCAATGATCTTGTGGCAAATTTTAATAACATTGCAAAAGAAAAAGCTTTTATGAAACATCCACGATTCATGAGTGTTTATCTTCAAAATCAGTTACCTGAGGATGATGTTAAACAAGGCGCTGTTACAGAACCAGGCGGCCTAACTCATGAAACTTTTACAAGAATTACAAATCAGGATAAAGTTTCAAAAACACAAGTAGGGGAGGAAGAGCAAACTTTCAAAGAACAAAATGTTCAATCTCAACGTCCTGCTACTGAGTCCACTGCTCCTGGTGATCAGGGCACTACAACCACTGCTCTGAATCCCACACTAGCCATCTCTAAAAAGAAACCAAAGAAAATTACCAAAAAGCCCACCAAACCCAAAAAGGGCCATCTGGAAGATGAGATCCCAGAGGTTAACCCAGTGATAACACAAAAATCACATTATTATAATTATTTATTAATACTGCATCGGGCTAACGCCTCGTTTCGCCTTGAGGCTTACACCTTGTGAGGCGAAGGGAAACGCATCGAAACTCCTTTCTGTTCTTTTAAACCTTGATAGCAACAAAGAAGGGTATATTATTTATTATTATTAATTATTATTATTATTATTATTATTATTATTATTATTATTATTTTATTTATATGTGGTGTTAAAGCAGTTATAACACCTTATAAACCTGATCAGGTATATTGAAAACTTGATCATCACATTCTGTTATAACTAACCTTGTAAACCTAATGCCTACTGTAATCTTGATTCCTGAATTCAAAAGCCGCCTAAGGTTGTAATCTTGTTTGCTCACTGATGAAATTTGTAAATTTTCATTTTTGTTTAGCCATCACTCCCTCAGACGAAGAAGAAGTCAAGGCTACGTACGAGTCATTCCTTGTCGAACATAACTAAAGTCTACAATACCCCCCTGAGAGAAGGAGAAGTGGTTTAAAGGTACTCATAGGTGCATAGATCACCACAACTCCAATTATCTTAGTCCTAAAAGCAAGATAGGCCTCACCCACCTAGCAGATGTCTCTGTAGAAGAGAGTCGCAAGAAGAAGATCCGTTAGTAATTTAAATTTCCATGAATTGATTTTCAAAAATTTATGAATGTATATAGTTTTGTGATACATACCCGGCTCCTTTAAGAGTTTATTCAAGGCGAAAAAATCAAACGGAGTCGGGTAAGCCCAAGGAAACTCACAGGAGCAGCTTTGCATTATTTATGGGTCCCGGTTTGACCCATTTAAACCTGATCAAGGATATGAGGAGATAAAGGGGCAAGGATGGTGTAAATTTTGGTGATTATGAGGGAGATAGTAGGATGCTGAAAAGCTAGATGAAAATAAATGCTTCATCAGAGTTTGCCTTTAAATATTTTGTTCATGTTTCTAGTTTTACTGTCTTTTTGAATATTGTTTTTTGAACCTTTGTATTGGAGACCGCCTATCTCGAATCAGGCCTTTTATTCCTAAATCCAGAAAAATTAATCTTTTTCATCCTTAGAATTTATCACTAGTTCCATTTTTGGGAAACAAAGAAGATGGTGAATACCTGGAGTAGTGACAGCAGGCACAAACCATGATCAAATTGTTGTTCAATTAGGAGCCATTACTGCAAAATTAGAGTCAATTGACACGATGAAGGAAGACATTGCAGCCCGTAAAGCCGGTGATAAATCCAAAGGAAGCAGATATGATGAAGGGGAAAGTTCATGGCGCAATCGACAACCCTTCAAGCCCTACAGAAAAATTGAATTTCCTGTTTTCAGTGGCGGAGATCCACGAGGCTGTCTTTTGAAAGCCAAGAAGTACTTCAGGTACTACCAAATACCAGATAATGAAGAAGTCGAGATAACTTCAATGCATTTAGAAGGGGACGCTTTAGATCTCTATTCGTGGTTATCAGCAGACCGTCTGATTACTTTCTGGGAGGAATTATTTCAAGCCTTAACAATCAATTTTGGTCCTGCAGAGTTTCAAAACCCAGACGAGTTTCTTTGCAGTTCAAATAGACAGGGTCGGTCCAAGAATATAGACAAGAATTTGCTAAAGATCATCTCGTGTTTCAAATTGGCCCAACCATTGCCTATTGGGGATATTTCTAAACGGATTTAAAGACGAATATCTGTTGTACGGATTCACAAATCCTGACAGTTTACAACGCTATGAATCTTGCGATGGAGTTCGAATCTAAAACCACCCACCAACACTATGGGAAGGGTTCCAGTTGGACCTCTAACCCTAAGCCCACCAACTCCGATTCTAAAACCGTACCAACACCTACATCCCTGAATTAGACCCAGCCGAAACTCCCCTGTGTATCACCTATCCTGAAAAACAGACTTGTTATCTTAAGGGAGAGTGTTTCAGGTGTGTACATAAATATGGCCCTGGCCATCGTTGTAAAACTGACACTTTGAAGGTGTTAGAATCTGATGAATTTTTTGAAGAGCACTATGGTCTGTTCGCGCGACCCCTTACAATCCTTACCAAGAGGGAGGGTTTTAAGTGGTCTAAGGAAGGTACTTTGGCGTTTAATAAGTTGAAGCAGGCCCTCATGACAGCCCAAGTTCTTAGACTGCCCGAATTCTCAAAAGCTTTCATTGTTGAATGTGATGCATCATCAGAAGGATTAGGAGCAATCCTGATTCAAGAGGATCACCGGGTTGCTTATTTCAGCAAAGTGTTCTCTCCGAATAATTGTTTAAATCAACATATGATCGAGAATTACTTGCCTTGGTTTAAGTTGTGCAAAAGTGGAGCCACTACCTTCTTGGCATGCATTTTTTATCAGAACTGATCATTACACCCTCAAGTTTTTACTCGAGCAGCGGATCACGACCACCGAATAGCAAAGGCTTCTTTTGAAGCTAATGCCTTACGATTTTTCTATTGTGTGTAGGTCTGGTAAAGAGAATCGAAGAGCTGATGCCCTCTCTCGCAAGCCCTCAAATGTTGAACTCTATACCTTATTACTACCACACTGCTTGACTTTAACTGAGATTCAAGAGGGGCTTAAGAAAGATCCTTATACATGGGAGATCATTTAGAAATTGACAAGTGATCCGTCTTCTTTACCAAACTTTGCATTAGTGGGCCAAACTTTATTTTACAAAGGACGGGTGGTGGTACCCGATGACCTGACACTTCGTAACACCATTTTACATGAGGCTCACGGCACTCCTCTGGCGGGCCACGGGGGGTTCCTATAAACATACAAAAGGGTAACAGCCCAATACTTGTGGCCCAATTTGTAAAAAGACATTCGGCAGTTTGTTCAACAATGTCTAATATGTCAACAACAGAAATATGAGACCCTTTCACCCGTGGGTTTACTACAACCTTTACCAATTCCCACCCATATTTGGGAGGACATCTCACTTGATTTTATCGTGGGATTACCTGCATCTAATCGGTTTGATACTATATTTGTTGTGGTTGACAGGTTGAGTAAATATGCACACTTTTTACCACTTACACATCCATTTTCAGCTAAGGGAGTTGCAGCACTATTTTGTAAGGAGATTGCTCAACTTCATGGATATCCCCGGTCCATTGTATCTGATAGAGACATCATCTTTCTAAGCAATTTTTTTGCAGGAGTTATTTCGTCTCAGTCATACCTCTTTGAAAATGAGCACAAGCTACCACCCTCAGACGGATAGCCAAACTGTGGTAGTTAATCGCTGTCTTGAGGCATATCTTCGTTGTTTCGCTCACGAACAACCAACTAAATGGAGTTCCTTTTTTCCTTGGGCCGAGTATTCGTACAACACTAGCTATCATACCTCCACTCGCACCACAGCGTTTGCAGTCGTTTATGGTCGAGACCCACCACTACTGCATCCTTATGTATTTGGGGATACTAAAAATGATGACCTTGAAACTCAGCTAATGACCCGTGTTGATATGTTACAGCTTCTTCGAGCTAACTTGCAGAAGGCACAAGATCGAATGAAGGCTCATGCAGATCTGAAACGACGGGAGTTGTCTTTTGAGGTGGGTGATGCAGTCTTTCTTCGAATACAACCCTATCGGCAGAAGAGTTTGGTGAAAAGACATTACAGAAGTTATCTCCCAGGTTTTTGGTCCCTATCGAGTTACTAAGAAGGTGGGACCAGTAGCTTATGAACCGGAGTTGCCACCAGATTCTCGCATACACCCGGTCTTCCATGTATCTAGGCTCAAACCAGCTCATGGACAATTCCCATCTATACCTTCTGCACCACTTCCGATTAGGAAAGACTGGGAGATCGATCTGCAACCGGCCCAAGCCCTAGCTCATCGCTGGGTTCATGCCACGAAACCACCAACTTTGGAGTTACTTGTCTCTTGGGCTACTCGTCCTACTGAAGAAGTTACTTGGGAAGTTTATGATTTGTTTGCTGGCCAATTCCCAGATTTTCGACTTGAGGGCAAGTCGTTTTACGGAGAGGGAAATGTTGATACAAACCTGGCTCTTATGAGAGTTTATTCAAGGCGAAAAAAATCAAACGAAGTCGGGTCAGCCCAAGGAAACTCACTGGAGCAGCTTTGCATTATTTACAGGTCCCGGTTTGACCCATTTAAACCTGATAAAGAATATGAGGAGATAAAGGGGCAAGGATGGTGTAAAGTCCGGTGATTATGAGGGAGATAGTAGGGTGGGGATGCTCAAACGCTGGATGAAATATTTTCATTAGAGTTTGCCTTTAAATATTTTGTTCCTGTTTCTTGTCTTGTTGAATATTGTTTTTGGAACCTTTGTATTGGAGATCGCCTATCTCGAATCAGGCCTTTTTATTCCTAAATCCAGCAAATTAATTTTTTTCGTCCTTGGAATTTATCATATTGGCACGAGGTGTTCCTCGTTGGATATGAAAAACTCTACACCCCTGAAGAGAAGGAGAAGAGGTTTCAGATTTTTAAAGATACTCTCAGACGCATAAATCACCTCAACTCCACCTTTCCTAATCCTAACTGCAAGATAAGACTCACCTATCGTGTAGATACATCGGCCCGTCAAAGAGGTTCACAATGAGTTCACAACCTACTTTCTTTCTGGGATTCAGACCTTGCCTCTGAAGATCAAGGTAACCACGATTAGTTATTAAAAAGTTACATGAACTAGTTTTCTAAATTTATGAGTTTATTTAGTTTTGTGGATGTGGGAATTGATTACTAACAATCGGTTGAATTCAAATTCCAAGTTACCTATAGACTAGTCACATTGCAAACATATGGTGTTTTTCACATGCATCACTTTTATTCATATAAGATAGTAGGGTTGTAAACGAACTGAACATTCAGCAGAAAGTTCGCTTATGTTCGTTCATTTAGTTAAGGAACAAACACAAACAAGTTATTATGTTCGATTAACTAAATAAACAAACACGAACGAATGTCTCGTTCGTTCGACTGCGTTCGTGAACGTTCGATAATATGTTTGTTTACATTTGTTCATATTCGTTCGTTTACGTTCGTCTGTGTCTGTTTGATTATGTTAATTTGTTAAAAGTTTTTAGTGTTTTTAAATTTTCACTTTCCTCTTAAGCTTTACTTTCCCTTCTAAATATTAGTTAATACTTATATTAAAAATTGGTAAAATGTAGACACTTATCTAAACATATGAAGACGTTATACACTAAAGGCAGTTTTTGGGGTATGTCTAAGTAACTTTAGATAATTATATCTTAGGTTAGCTAAACTTGATTTATCTTATGGTGCTTGTCGTAGACTTCTTGTGCCTTGAATTATTGATTTATCATTTAGTGGTTGTATTTGACTATTTATGTGGGATGTTTAAAGTTCATGGTGTTTTTTTTATTAAATTCAAGTTAAATGATCGTCTGTGTTCGTGGCCAGTGTTCACAACCTGTTCGCAAACAACTAAAAAACCTTAATAAATGAAAATGGTGTTTTTTTTTAATTTCAAATTTAATGTTCGTTTGTGTTCGTGACCAGTGTTCACAACCTGTTTGTGAACAACTGAAAACCTTAACAAATGAATACGAACAAAAAATTTTGTTCGACTCTATGCTTATAAAATATTGAATACACATAGAAACTTGCAACCCAATTGACCCAACTAATCTGACCCGTTCCAATTTTAGCCCGTATACATTTCTTTAAGCTGTTGGATATTAAACACGGCCCATTTCCCAAATAAAGTAACTTGGCCAAAATTGCCACTACAAATATTAATGAATATGGTATATAAAAATCAAATAATTGTTATGAATCCAGCTATTTTATGGCCCAACCAATGTTTATGGGCTTTAGGTTTTGGGGATCTATTGTACTAGTTATATGTATGATGTATATGTTTGATGAGTTGGATGAATTGAATCAGTTTTCTCTCTATTTTCTCCCTTTGTTTATCACACGTTATCAGCACCGTTCGCCTCACATTCTCATCTTCAACAACGTCACTCATGTCATAATACCATCGTTCTAATCAAGAACATAGTTGCATGGACACTTGGTTATGCACAAATAGAGTGATGACCAAAATTCAAAACAATCAGATTCAACTCCTCAATAAAAAGCAGCAGTAAACAATGGACAACACCACCAACGAGGACATTCAGATATTGAAGCAGCCCAAATATGACCGACGATCTACACTATACACGATTGGATGTTTGACAAATCAGTCACCAAGTTAAAACTGTTACGGTGACTGCACAATTGATCGAAGAAGATGGCTAAAGAACCTAGAAGCCATGGCGTCACAGACTCACCAGAATACCGATTACGACAACAACAAATTTTTTTCGATTTTACCATTCAAGAACAAAAACATATTGCAGCCTCACCGTAGTTTGACAAACGAACAGATCTGTGATATTCAGTCGACCGTTGAGTTACAACAATCAGGTAACCAACCGAACCATATTTTAGAATTTGTGAGTGTTAGATTACGTATATATGTTATGTTTTATCTTGTTCCGGCGACTGAGTTTGTTGATCGGAAAATTGAGCAACGACGATGATGCCTGATGGGATTTCGCTTGGGTATAATGCGTCGCCGGAAATAAAGGACGACCACCGCATTTTATGGTGGTCATTGAACGAACACTCCGTATTTATTTCCTTATTAAAATATCTGTTTTCCAAATAATATCAAACACATTTAATATATTAAACTTCACGTATTGTTTTGTGGAGTCTAAAAGGTTGTTAGTAGAAAAAATAATTATCAAAATGGTGTTTTGAAAAATATTTATAAAAATGGGTTTTTTTTATATTCTTTATTTTTTTTATAGAGAAACAACAATTAGCTTTTGGATGAACTCTCGATTCCTCCACTCGGTCCATTTAAATTATTGTGTTCTATTCTACAACACAAGGAATTAGATTGAATTATTATTGTTGTCTGATCCCTGGAAAGGAAATCTCTCGGAAAAAATTATCCCGTAGGTGCAACGCTTCGATAAGATTTTTCCGTAGTAGCAAATTAGATTCAATCCCTGTGATACTTTGATTCAAGTTCGGTTCAATGGTGATTCAAGTTCGATTTAATTGGCATATTGCTCGGATTTTGATTCAACCCGGTACTTAGTTTTGGTTTCCTTTTAGTTTGCTCAAGAATTGCGTCAGTTGCTACATGTGTACACTTTTTCATTTTTATAATTCTTGTGTCATTGGCATCAACTATCTTTTCACTTCAATGGATTAACAAAGTCTCTCGCTTCTCTTCCTGCAAAATCAAAGGTGAAATAGTTAATATATGTTGAAGATTTAAGAACATTAGACTATTATCTAGTGAAACAACAATGAAATTATAAGCCTAGACTTTTATAACCAAAAATTCCTATTCATAGTGATTAACCCAAAATTCATAATGCATTACCAACATGGAATTTAAAGTGCAAAATGTTGACCTGAATCTATCAGAAACAATTTAACTGGTCCAACCTGGTAGAGAACTGATAAGAAACCTTCGATGGCAGCCTTGGTGGCGAATAAAAGATAAACCTTCACGGATATCTTGATGGTTGAATCGAGCAACAAGAATCAAGAAGAAACCTCGATGGCAGAATTGAGCTGTAGAAAGTGGATGGTAGAACCGAATAACAAGATTCGAAGGCAAAATCGTTGCATCGAATGAGACCGATTGAAGAAGCGATGAAAGACTGAACGTTGCTTTGGAGTTGAGAGGAACCTATTTTTTCTCTTAAAAAATAATAGATGAAATAAAAAAATAAAAGAAATATAGAAAAACACCAATTTTAGTAAATATTTTTCAAAACACCCATTTTGGTGATTATTTTTTCACCCACACCCTTTTAGGAAAAACTCTGTTTTGTGAAGGTGTATTTATTGTCGGTTAATTATATGAAGATAAATATATAACAGGAACCATATTGTGAGATAGGTTGACTTAGTCAAATTAATGTGTATGTTATTCACGTTTTTAGTAAATTCCTAAACTAACTTATTTTCAAAAGATTGGTTAAAATCTACTAATATTGATTTTTCAATGCCAAGTTTAATAAAGATATATCTTTTACATGGTTTACGACAGTATCTATGGATATAGTTCTAGTATCACAAGGTTTATCATTGTATATATATATTTTTTTTATTATTTATGATAATTACTATTTGTGTATAGCTGGTTGCTTCTTACTTAACAAACTACACTTAAACTAGTTAACGAAATTAATAGATGATGAACCATAGGCTTGGAAGTCATATGCATGAAGATGGGCTTTAAGTTTCTTTAGATAAAAAGGCAATATTCACTTCCTCATCCTTAAGAGATTTCACCGAAAGTTACTTGATTTAAATTTAGACACAAGTAATAACAAAATGGTGAGAAAATATGAAAGCAAGAACATGAAGCTCTACTTATCAGGAGACTAAAGTTCCTACCAATGTATACCAAAGTATATTTTAAAACCAAATTGAATTTATTATTAGCGATACAATTTCAAAACTTTCATAACTTTGAGTTCATTGCACTGCCCGTATTTAGACAAAATAATCCGCTAGTGATAAATAGTTTTGGAGTGGAAATCTTTGACGAGAACAAGAGTTCCATACAAGCAACAAAAGTCATGATGTTCCTCTTTTAGATTTTTTTTTACCTTTAGGATATGTTCTAGATTTGTGGAGGAACACCAAAGACAAAGACATGTTTGAACACCAGAAGTTGGTCGTTCTTTTGTCGTCCTCCCAAAAGCTCGATACAACTCACGATTGTAAAATTAAAATTTTAAGACGATTTACAAGGAAAACCCTTATTACCTCTGAATTAAAAATGTTGAGAAAACATCAACAAAGACGTATCTTTTTTTACGTCTCACACTCATCAGATGCTCTGTCACAAAAATACAAAGTACATGTTTTCACAAATTAATTGGAGGCCATATCACATCTTCTAAATCATTGAGCAAATTTGCAAGCTCTTGCATAAATACCATTCAATATGATCAACCGGGACCAGTCATTCCCAGAAGTGAATGTGACAATATTTTGTCACCGATGGAGGAGAAAAATATTTGCCCTAGTAGAGACCATTTGTGTGGAAGATCATATTCAAATTCAGTGACACAAACTGACATAAATGAGTCAGTCACTAAGGGGGAGGTCTGTAAGAGGGAAATAAAGCACCCAGTGAGTTATCACAAATATGGGTGACAAATGTCAAGTATACAAAAACACAACTAACACTATCACAAAACATAAGAAACATTTTTATCAGTTGTCCGAACAGAGACAATATAAATACTAATTCACGTGTTAGTAGCATACCAAATGATCTGAATGAGCATCGAGTCTATTTGGATAAATAATCATCACACTAGAATGGTGACAAAGAAGATGATATTGAATATCTCGAAATGCATATGACAATATGGCTTGAAGACCATATTCGAAATTTAAAGGTCTGGCAAACCAAAATTATATTACACAAAATAAACTACATAAAGTCAAATACGGTGAGTAACCTAAAGTTAATAGTCAACAAAAAATTTCATCATTTGGCGTGAAGAAATAGATCATGATAGTAGAATAATGACGAAGAGAATAATCAAAAGTGGCCCCCTAATCACATACAATGGGTTGTCTTGACAAATCTATCTTATGACCTCCTAAGATAAACTCCCAACAAATATTCTTTTATTCATGAAAAAAAAAGCCAATAGGATATATGTTGTCCAATCCATTTTCATGTGAACCGTTTTTCAAAAACTATATGGTTAGATGTAAGTATTTTAGCTACCTAAAGTGTAGCATTTTCCCAACTATTAACCCAAATCCTATATGAGAGTTTAGGTGGATTACATCTATAGTTAGACTGCTCATTACGACATCTAGAATGTCATCCATTTCTTCATGCTACTGTATTAATCAATCTAAAACCAACTCTAATCAAGTATACCCCCCATTACAACTGGTTTTTCGAAGAGAACTAAGTTTTAATTAAAAATATTTTGTGCAACCTATGTACCAATAGCACCACCATACTAGGGATAGCAATGGGTCAGGTCTGGGACGGATTTAGGTAAACCCAAACCCAGTTAGATAAGCTTGTCCTAAACCGTCAAAACCCGTGGGGTTTTTAGCGGGTAAATATCCATCGGGTTTCAGGTATACATGCGGGTTTCGGGTAAATCCGTTAATTTTAAAAAAACAAATTACCTATTGGGTATACCTGACCCAAAACCCATCGGGTATCTACTAATTAGTTACATTAAATATCATCACTATAAAATGTATAAAATAGTTTCAATGTATACGAAATAAAATACCTATATGTATAATAATGGGTGTATCATATATATACATATTTAAAAATATAAAGAAATTATGTCAGGTATACAATCGGGTAAACGGATACACTTTATCGGGTAATTGGGTCGGATACATCACCAAATCCCAAACCCATCCCAAACCCACAAAAAAAATTAAATAAATAAATAAATAAAGATTAATCCCAAACCTGATTATCCGACCCCAAATAAGTTGGGTTTCAGGTTTACTCATCGGGTTCGGGTTTGATTGCCATCTCTACACCATACTACATAAAATGGGATATGTACACAGTATTCCCAGTCTTAGGGGGAGAGAAGATATAAAATGAAAGACTGGTAACATAAGAAATTATCAAATGCATCATCGTTATTGAATTTCAATCCCTGAAGTGGTCAATCTAAATCTGAAGTCCAAAAGAGCGTAAATTTGCAAATAATAGCAAATGAAATACCAGATGCATTCACAAACACAAACAAAGTGACAGCACATATACCAGTTAAACTTATCTGCTCGAATTGAAGTACTTACAAAATGATTATCAAATATGAGTGGTAAATCGCTTCCAAAAGATAAAACCCACAAAAACAAAAAGAGCAGAGTATCGCAGTTAGGGTAACCCCAAAAGAAATTATGTATAAAACCCCAGAAGTTGTTTGCATACAAAACCCCAAAAATGGTGCATAGAAAAACCTTATAATAGGTTATTGATAAACTCTTTGGAAGAGGATAACGGAGTTTCAAAAGAAACTCAAATATCAAGCAAATATGAGATCTCAAATGAATTATTATGTACAAAATTGTACAATATGGAACCATAATGAAACACGTGTAAAATGATATATTTGAATATGCTATAGCAATAGATGTAATCGATGAAAAAGATTACGTATATAGAAACTGTGCATGAGTGTACGCACAGAAATAGCCAAAATGGCTAGATGACTTAAATGCTAATTAAATTCGCTCGACACACTAAACGTTTTCGAACCAGCAGTTCGAACAGCCATAAACGTCAAACCAGTAGGTTATAAATGGGTGTCTTTAAATAAAAAGAAACGCAAATAATGAGTTTTGCGATGTAAGGCGTGACTTTTAACATAAAGATTTTTTTCCCAAATCCCAGTAGTTGATTATGAGGAAACGTATACCCCTGTAGTGGATGCGATAATCTTTAGATGTTTAAGCGGCCTCGCAATCTCAGAATGACTTCAGATAAAACTTATGGATGTCGGCATTGTATACATGTACGAGACAATTACAAATGACGTTGTATGAAATCCCTGAAGAATTAAAAAAATCTCAAAGCATTATTTCACTCTTAATGTTCATTGTAATTGGAGTTTACACTGATGATGTAAACACTATCGAAAGGAACTTTCAAACTATAGAAGGAAAATTCTGCAAAGACCTTTATACTGTGTAGTTATTCTTGACCCACAAACTACATCTATAAGATGTTATATAGATAAAAATTCATTTGTTGAGTACGCTAATGATTGTCGAATTGCTTGACATATGGAAATGATCTTATTGTCCCTAAGAAAATGATGGATAAATAATTGTCCAGAAGTACCATACTTAATGGCGATCGGAACATTGATGTATCTTGTCAACAAGACGACACCTGATATTGTGTTCTTGATTCTATTCCAATTTAATATGTTGCACACTTTTTTTCCCTTTACTAAGTTTTCCTATTAGATTTTCTTAGTAAGGTTTTTAATGAAGCAACATAACTGATCAGTAGCATCAGTTTATCTTGTAGGTACCGAAGTATTGACTTAACATTATTCTGGAGCATTTTGTTAATTATGTCTAATGCGCAGTGCACTCTTTTTCCCTTAGCTACGGTTTTATCCTACTGGGTTTTCCTAGCAAGGTTTTTAACGAGGCATAATTACAAAGCGTATTAAATAATATGGGATTCAAGATATGATATTTTACATGAGAAAATATAGAGTCCCAACTATCAGATTATGATAATGAAGGATATGTATATTAGACCCCCACAAAACTCAATCTCAATCTCAATCTAAATATGTTACTAATGGAAGTCAATGGCTTCAACACATTCAAGAAGGTGAAGACTGGAGTTTATAAAAGGAAGCCGAAGTGTACTATTTGAAGACAATGCAAGCTGAATCAGAAAAATCCTAAGCAAAGAAGAGTACATCAAAGATCAAGTCAAGTGGTTATAGTTATTCCTGAATATTGAATCACACAGACTAAGAGTTATATGTAAAATTGAGGGGGGAGTATTATACATGGTGTACTCTTTTTCCTTAACTAAGTTTTGTCCCACTGGGTTTTCTTAGTAAGGTTTTAATGAGACAGTATATTGATCCTAAGTGTCAGTTAATGTCGGCCGTGAAGAACCGAGCCAATATTTTTCAATAGTATAATGTTCATAGTGTATAATATAAAATGTCTGAAGGGGAGTGTTATGAATCCAGCCATTTTATGGCCCAACCCGATGTTTATGGGCTTTCGGTTTTAGGGATCTGTTGTACTAGTTATATGTATGATGTATATGTTTGATGAGTTGGATGAATTGAATCATTTTTCTCTCTATTCTCTCCCTTTGCTTATCACAATAATATGTTAATGACCATATTAAACAAATTTTGCTCATTACCTTGCGACGAGCAACTCTCGTTTCCTTCCGATAGTTGTTAACGGCAAATATGGACAAATAGTGATAAGGTACCTATATGCTACATAACGAATGACGATAAATAGCGGACGCTATTTTAGTATTTTCTAAATAGCAATACACTAGATTTTTTTTAAATATATGTATATTATATAAAAAACCCCCCGGTATATACCCTATTTTACATAAATATTTAACAAAAACCTAAAATTCAGCTATTTCATAGTTACATTTAATTGCCATTTATATTTAAAAAACAATTAAAGACCGCTATCTATCGCTACAGACCATATAGATAGCATGGACCTATATACCACGCTACGTTATAGCGACTGTAGCGATCATATTGACAACTATGTTCCTTCTAGCATAACAAGCTTCTTGATCTCGGTTCCATTCTCCTACAAATTCAATAACCATAGTAAACAAATATTGCTGTTGACGTTAAAGTTTGAAAGTCAAACAAACTACCTTAAATTTCATAATTCATTCAAGTATGCTTGATTTTCAAGAAAAAATTTAATGCATAACACGCAACAATTAGGACATGTAGAAATTGAAATACGTGGAAAATGTAAAAAAACAATGGAAACAACTTTGCTTGTTGACCAACTGTTTCTATGTGATTCTGCTTGCTGAATTACATTTGCAAGAGACACTTTACCTTTGACTAAACTCAAAGATTGACTTTGTTCCCTAATCGTCTTTGAAAACCGATACTTGAACCGTTATGAGGCGTGGTAGCTTATGTTCTACCATTGTTATTATTATTGATATACAAATTAGCTTTTGATTCTTCTACCTCAAGGATCTCACTTCTTAGATAAACATGTATATATGTACCTGTCGATGAGGGCTCCTGATGGGGCACATCGCTTGGGCCGCTTAACTGAGATCCGGGACAGGCCCATTACTTATATTCTCAAAAGCCCAACATATGAAGGGAAATAACCATGACTTAGGTCCATCAACTCAGATCATCCTCTCCAAGTCACAGGCATTAAATGAGGAGAGCATCTCACCATTAGGGGAGTGACACGTGTCTGAATGATCAGCCACCAGGCTGGCTCCAAGATTACCGTTGGATTGCTCCGAGATCCCCACGAGATGATAAGGTCCTTTCTCTATATATAACCCAACGAAGTGATCACTAGGGGTAAGCATTCAATTCTCAAGCATTCACTCACATACTTACATTAACTCCAGACATTCTCTGGATCGTATTGAATACAATAAGAGATCTACACCATACATTCCGATGATCACATATCGTCGGAATTATTCATCTTATCCAGCAAGTTTACTTACTCTCACGCTGGAGCTTGTTCAAGGATCTCCCATCGTGGTCCTCTGTGACGAGGCTAACGGTTTATTGTTTTGTAGTGCATCAAAAAGACTCAGCCAAACGCCGATGAATCACTTGACCTTCAAACTCGAAGCTTAGGGATTGGCGCCTCTCATAAAAGGATGTATGATTAAATGCTGAAGTTAATATTTGAGAAGACAAGGGTATGCCCCAATTGGTTATAGATAACTCAACCATAAGCAACCAACTATAGTGATTAAGTACCATTTTGTATTAAAATTACAAAGTAAAACTAATATAAGAAATCCCACATCCTTGGCAGACTCAAAAAAATAAGCACTTATTATATATATATATATATACTAGGTTATCACCCGGGAACTTCCCGGGCTAGGAATATTTAATTTACAATAAACAAAAGTACATAAATAACACTTTGAACCTCTTAAGTGTCCTCTTTCCCTTCTCCACCATAAATTTTTAGTTTGGTTTTTTAAGTATCCCAACTTTGCCTTCATATGTATTCAAAATTTTCATGTAAAGTTAATTCCTTTTTAATTCATAATGAGATTTGGTATAAGAATGTTTCCGAAACCTATACGCCTAAGAAGACACGCCATGGTGGATAAATAGCCAAATGGAGCTATTGCCCATAAATTTTTGTATCACACCAATTATTTAGTTCAACAACATATTTTCCCTCATCATCTCAAGTAAAATAACTATATACGAACTCAAACTTTATCATAATCACAAAAATATAAAACTAAGCTATTAAATGAGCATCACATGTAAAAGAACTTGTAGAATTTCGAGTTGTTAAATTAAACTACATTTTTATGTTATGATAAGCCATAACTTTGAAATCATTTTAATATGAAAAGGAGCTAGTGGAATGTTTTCGGTATCAAATTTGATTGACATTAGTACTTATTAGGATGTTGAAAGCAATTGCATTTATATTTTTTACATTCCCATTACCTATGCACAGGGGTGGTTAAGTGCGTTTTGTCTAGGACGTCTTTAAAGGAGTAACATATATACTTCAAATGTATTCAATCTCAATGTGCATCAACGAAGCACAAGTTACACTTCATATTCATCTAAATATAATAGTAGACCACCAAGAAGGCCTGAACCGGTATATATGATTATTTAACATGAGATAAGATTATAGGTCCACCTTGAGACACATATAACTTATCTTCATCATGCTGACTATCTTGGTTGTAAACCGCTTCATTTCAGCCTAAAATATATGCCTAAAATATATGTGATCTGATCAAGAAACAGTAGACCAAATAAGGAAGCTTTGGATGTTTACTAAAAGATAATAATTAACCTTAAAAGACTCATTAAAAGTCTAAAGCTCAATTCTAAGTATGAAGTGTAGCCATAGTGGAAACCCACTGTTTTTGAAAGAAAATATTTAGCACCAGGAACTTCCCGAGTAGAAAAAATTAATTTATATAAATCTAAAACAAAATAACCAATCCATAAAGCAAAGAAGTTCAAAAATTCATACAATAAGGAAAACAAATTTCAAAGACTCAAATGACCACATGCATGATCAAATAACATTGAGAGTAATACTAAAGCATACCAGAATTAAATGAAAAGGCCCTTTCTACTCCAAAATGAAAATGAAAAAGCCATCAATAAGGTAACTTAATATCTGTTTAACTAACATCCATTAATTAGCCAAAAAGTAATATAAATTTAAATTTGTCACCATTTGTGAAATTTCACCCTTCTTCATGATCTTTACATCTTTATAAAGCCCATCAATGACTTGTTTTGTCATGAGTAATAAATCCCAACTTGATTTTAGTTTTCTTGATCCCATATTATACAATTAAAGATTTAATTTTGAAAGTTAGCACAAAATGGCACTCACTGATACGTGGTCGAAAGCCGGCGTTTGTTTATGCATTAGTCCATGTTTTTACGTGACTTTTAATTCCAGATAGCCTACTTTTAATAAGATTTGTGTTTTGCAGGTCTTAAGGAGTTTAAGGAGCTAATCGGGAGCGTAACGGAGCATCAGAACGTGAACTGGAGCAACCGGAACCAAGAAACGGAAAAAATGAGAATTTGGATTTTTGGGCATCGTCGCCGACACCCATATGGGCCGTTGTCGGCGACGCCCTGTGTGTTATCTCGTCGTCTGAAATGTGCGTAGACAGTAGAATAGGCCGTCGGAAGGAATTGAAGACTGCATGGTCCGTCGCCGACAGGGCACTAGGCCATCGGCGACGGCCCTACTAAATCTGTTTCGCGAAATTTTTGTTTATTGAGTTTGAGGGACGAGTTAAAACACACTTTTTGACTTTTTCCGGGTGGTTACGCAATTTTGAACCGAAGAACACCTCTTGGAGCCAAGAATCACCATCCACTTCAATCCGAATCCATTTCCATCATCCCAAATCATCAATCCTTCGATTCTAACCCTAGCATACCATAATCCTTTCTATCAATCCATCCATTCATTCACCTTCACCATCCATTGCAAACCCTAATCATCATCATCATCATCATCCTTGAAGCTTCAAGATGTTCGGGTTCAAGTTCCAATCATCTGGTGATCAAGTTTCTCCAACCATGAGTGGCTAATCACCTTGGTTTCACCTCGGTGTAGGTAGTTGTTTAATTTAGGGTTTTGAATTGTTCTTCATTTAACTTTGTGACAAATTGTATTGATTTTTGAAACCTTTGACAATTGTTTGCATTTGTTTCGTATTCGTAAAATGTCGAACGATGATAAAGTTATGAATTTACGAAATGGTTATGTGTATTTATGCGTTGTCTTGGTTAGGTTTTACTTGTTGTGATTACAAAGTGCATTCTTGTCCGTTCTTCAGAACGTTGATAGTTATTGGCACCTAAGTCATGGTACACTAAATTCGTTAATCGTTATGCAATTGAGTTGAATCTAAAACTTATAGAAACCCTAGGTTGGCAATTACCGAAACCGGGTGTGAACCCTTTTTCTCAAATATTGTTTGAATCATTAGTTGTGTTTTCGTTAATTATAGTCAATCATTCGTAGTAGTCAATAAAAATTACAATCACTGTTGATTAGTTCCAACACCTTTTCTCAAATATCTAAACAAATCAAATTAGCAAGCTTCATAAAATTGTGACACCTTCATAATCGAATTAATCCATACGTAAACCACATACTCTTCATGGATCGACCCCTTACTACCATTAACACATTGTTAAGGGTAATTTGGGCATATAAATATTATCTTTGACCGGAGCGCGACACTCCGATCAAATTTTGGCGCTGTTGTCGGGGAGTTAGTGCGCTTTGCATTTGGATTTATTGAATTTTGTGATTATCTGTTTAATTGCTTGCTTCTTTCAGTTTATTTGCTTTTGTGTTACGCGGGGTGTGTTACTTGTGCAGGTTACAGGTAGTGCATGCGTACACGGAATCCGGGCGAACTTCACCACTAGTTTACGAACCGGAAATTGAGCGAGTGGCAAAAAGGAATTTAGCAAGCCGTTTAGAGGCAACACTTGCTCCTAACCAAAACACCCAAACCTCACCATCCACACCGTCTGTTGGAACCGTTCCAATGGACCAACAAAACCCAAACCTTCAAAACCGTAATAACCGCTAGGGGCAACAACAATTGCCCACTAGCCAACCGACTCCGAAAAACGAACCTCAAAACCAAAACCCTCTACCCAACCTTAACAACCGTAACCGCAACCAAAACTTGGGTCCTGGGCAAAATTTCAATCAACCCGAATTCGAACGAGTAGACCCGAATGATGCGAATCAGTATGAACCGAATTACGCCGAGTTAAGGAACAACATTCCAGATGATGCTAGATTTAGTGTTCCAAGTTACCGGTCACCGGATCGGTTTAGTGTTAACACATGGCAATCGGAAGATGAGAGGGATGATGGCTTCGGGGATAATGATAATGATGGGAACTTCTACGATGGCAGGGGTTTTGATCGAGAAGAGGGGTATCAAAATGCCAACATCAACTATGGGAATGAAGAGTGGGATGATGGGAATGGTTATGGGAATGAGTACGATGGTGGGTACAACCAAGATGTCAGTTATCAAAACAATCGCCAACCTCGGAACCACAATCAAAGGAATCCGAACAACAATCGAAACAATAACAACATTCGGATTCCCGCGTTTGTGGGTATGGCTAATCAACCACAACACCGACGGGTAAATCGTGGACCACCGGTAACCAAGAGGTGAATGGTCCGGTAAGAAATAACAACCGCAACAACCAACGTCCACCATAAGGGGTTGATGGTCGATTTCGACCGATGATATCGAAGAATGATTCTCCAATCATACCACCTCGAGGAAGATTAGTATTCGATTGCAAGCCCAACTACATCAACATTCTTCCGCATTTCAATGGGCGATCAAATGATGAGACGTACACGCACTTACAAGAATTCTCGGCAATTTGTAGTACCATTGGGGGAAACTTTTCCCAAGATGAGATTCGCCTTCGGTTATTTCAGTTCTCTTTAAAAGACAAGGCAAACCAATGGTTTTTGACCCTGCCCACCAATAGTATTCGTACATGGGTCGAGATGCAACAAGCATTCTTGGATGAATACTACTCAATGTCCAAAACAGATGATGCTAGGGATGAAATCCGGTCTTTTAAACAACTCTCGAGTGAACCGTTACGCGAAGCATTCATGAGGTACAAAGAACTAATTCGAAAGTGTCAGCATCATCAAATTGAGAAGTGGGAGTTGGTGAAATGCTTTGTACGGGGTTTAGATGGTGAGACATGGAACCATCTCGAGTCGACTAGCAATGGGACAATACTAAGCAATCACGAGGACGAAGATTGGGAATTCCTCGAGAGGATGGCGAAAAGATCAAAAGCCAAAGAGTCGGCCGACCGAGCTAAGGAGCACCCTATATCCCAGTCATTTCCCGATCTTGATTCTAGTTCCAAAATCGAATCGCTACTTTAGAACGGGAGTTGGCAAGCATGAAGAAAAAGGATGTGAATGCGGTGCAATTCGCAGGTTGTGACGGATGTGGGGGACTTGACCATCGGACCAGTGAATGTCAAATGGGGAAAGCCGAAGAGGTTGAAGAAGTGAATCAAGTGTATCGCGATCGCAAGAATAATGATATGAACTCAAACACTTACCATCCCGGTTTGAGAAATCACCCAAATTTTCATTACGGGAACGCCGAAAACCAAATGAACCCGAATTTTCATGCGGGTAACCAAGGCGGATCTTCCTTCCAAAACCGTCAAGGGGCTAACCAAGGAGGTTTTCAACGTAATTACAACCAAGGGTACCAAGGTCCCGTGACAATAGTAACTATCAAGGAGGGTACCAAAGGAATTACAACAACCAAGGTGGCGGTGGAAGTGGTACGGGAAATCAAAGTGGGGGTGGTACTGACTTGAATTCTAAAATGGATGCGATGCTTTCGATGATGCAAGAGTCTAAGAAGGAGAATGAGATTCGAGACAAATCACATGAAGCATTAGCAAAGCAAGTGGGCCAACTAGCGAAGCGATACCAAGCGATACCACGGTAAACCCAAAACATCAAGGCTCTTCCGGAAAGAACACACGTGAGGTACCAATCAATAAAATTTCTTTCGTAGTGGTCGAGTCGTTGATAACGGTGTTGAAACTCCACCATCTCAGTTTGTTGAAGGGGTGGTGGAAGAGGTGAGTGATGAAGAGAGTGATGATGGTCAAATGAGTCAAAACGAGAAAGTTGTTAAAAATGATGTCAAAACACCCGTTGTGACCACATCTATCCCTATTGCTAAGGAAAAGGGTGTGGAGGGTAATACCGCCCCTTATCCCGAAGCATTGAAGGGACCCATTAAAAAGATTGTAAAAAAAAAAGAGGTCCACAACAAGAAGAGTTGTTAGAAGTTTTCAAACAAGTAAAAATCAATTTACCTCTTTTGGATGCAATCAAACAAGTTCTGTCTTATGCTAAGTACCTAAAAAATTATGTACCCAAAAACGAATTCATAAATTTCCAAAGAAATTAGACTTGAAAAGAAATGTGAGTTCAATCCTTTCGGGTTCACTTCCACCCAAACTTCAAGATCCGGTCGCACCCATTATCTCGGTCCAAGTGGGCGATTTTAAAATTAACCAGGCGCTCCTTGATCTTGGTGCTAGCGTGAGCATCCTACCGGGTAGTTTATATGACCAATATGACTTTGGCCCCCTTCAAGCGGCAAATACCACCGTGGTGTTGCCCGACTTGACTCCTAAGTTACCCCGTGGGATTGTCTCCGATGTGATAGTGAAAGTCGAGGACTTTTATTATCCGGTAGACTTTTTCATACTTGATTATGTGGCCATGGACCCAACCAAACAACCTACGGTGATATTGGGTCGACCGTTCCTTGCAACCGCAAATGCTCAAATTGATTGTAAAAAGGGGACGGTTGACATAACACTTCGAAATCATAGGTTGAGGTTACATGTTTTTTCTGGACTGATGAATCATTCAGTTGATGAGGAATGCTATATGGCAGACGTTATTGACCAGTGTATACCTCTCTGCGACACAGTCGTGGATGAGGAGAACACAATGGAGGAGTGTTCTATGTTTGACAGGTCACAGGTGGAGACAAACAGGAGCATATACGTGGAGGTGAAGAGTTTGGAGGTGCTTGCGGTTAAAGAGGGAAAACCGACATGGACGCACCAAGTGGAGAGCTTACCGGAGACTATTGATACAAATTTGAAGCCGTCATTAGTAGAGCCTCCGGAAGGTGAGTTGAAGGTGTTGCCCAAACATCTCAAGTACGCGTATGTTGGAGAGGGCAACACACTTCCGGTCATAATTGCTTCGAATTTGACCGAGGAACAAGAGCAGAAGTTGATGGGGATTTTGGACACTAATAGGGCGGCTATTGGATGGACCATCTCAGATTTGAAGGGTATTAGTCCCTCGGTAGTGATGCACAAGATCATCACAGATGACACCATTACACCCACCCGTGATGCACAAAGGAGGTTGAATCCAAACATGCGGGAAGTAGTCAAGAAAGAGGTATTGAAATGGCTCAATGCGGGTATCATTTACCCCATCTATGATAGCCAGTGGGTGAGTCCCACACAAACTGTCCCCAAGAAGGCAGGTATTCAAGTCGTAAAAAATGACGCAGGTGAGGAGGTAGCTACCCGGCCGGTAACCGGGTGGCGTATATGCATAGATTATAGGAAGTTGAACAACGCCACTTCTAAAGATCATTTTCCCTTACCATTCATTGACCAAATTGTGGGGAAACTAGTCGGACAAAAATTTTATTGTTTCTTGGATGGATATTCCGGATACAATCAAATTGCTATTCATCCGGAAGATCAATAAAAGACCACTTTTACGTGTCCATACGGCACATTCGCATTTAGGCGAATGCCGTTTGGATTATGTAATGCCCCCGCCACCTTTCAAAGGTGCATGATGAGTATCTTCTCGGATATGGTGGGGGAGTCTTTGGAGATCTTCATGGATGATTTCTCCATTTTTGCGTAATCTTTTGAGACTTGTTTAAACCAACTTGAAAAAGTACTAAAAAGATGTGTTGAAACTAACTTGGTTTTGAGTTGGGTGAAGAGCCATTTCATGGTTCAAGAGGGGTTAGTTTTGGGATACGTGGTGTCCAAGTCGTGGGATAGAGGTAGACCGGGCAAAAGTTAAGGTTATTTCTACTTTACCCTACCCCACGAGTTTTAAAGGCATTAGGTCATTTTTGGGACACGCGGTTTTTATAGGAGGTTTATTAAGGGATTTAGTGACATTATAAAACCTTTATGTAATCTTTTATTTAAAGACGTCCCATTTGAGTTTAATGAAAAATGTAAAGAAGCCTTTAACATTTTGAAGCAAAAGTTAGTTGAAGCCCCAATTTTACAATCGCCAAATTGGTCACTTCCATTTGAAATTATGTGTGACGCAAGTGATTATGCGGTTGGGGCCATGTTGGGTCAAAGGGTTGACAAGAAATCTGTTGCGGTGTACTACACAAGTAAGACTCTCTCAGACGCACATTTGAATTATACGACAACCGAAAAAGAGCTACTTGTGGTGGTATACGCATTGGATAAGTTTAGAGCTTATATTGGGGTAGTAAAGTGATTATCTACTCGGATCATAGTGCCGTAAGGTATCTCATGGAAAACAAGGATGCTAAGCCTAGACTAATTCGTTGGGTTTTGTTGTTGCAGGAATTTGAATTGGAGATTCAGGACAAAAAGGGAAGTGAGAATGTGGTGGCCGACCACTTATCCCAGGTGATTTTTGAGAAGGATCCTACATCTGTAGAGATCAATGAGTCGTTCCCGGATGAGCATATTTTGAGTTTATCTAAGTTGCCATGGTATGCTAACATTATTAATTATCTTGTTACAAGTGACTTGCCGGAACATTGGGATCGACGGAGGAGAAAACATTTTTTGTCTCAAATCAAGTATTACCGGTTAGAGGAACCGGATTTGTGGAGAGAGTGTGCGGATTAGAGAATCCGGAAGTGTGTTGTCGATGAATACATTCCTAGCGTGTTGAGTCATGTGCACTCATTTGCATGTGGTGGCCATTTTAGTGGTCACAAAACAGGACATAAAGTGTTAAATAGTGGTCTTTATTGGCCAACTATATTTAAGGATGCATTCGAGTTTGCTAAAAATTGTGTTGATTGCCAAAGGTTAGGGAGCATTTCAAAAACGGACGAGATGCCCATGCAGCCAATCCTCATTGTTGATATTTTCGATGTATGTTTCCCATTTCCTATGGTAACTGGTACATCTTGGTGGCCGTTGACTATGTGTCGAAATGGGTCGAAGCAATAGCTACCAAGACGAACGACCATACCGTCGTCTGTAGTTTTGTCCAATCCCACATATTTTCAAGGTTTGCGATTCCTCGTGTCATTATAAGTGATGGAGGATCTCATTTTAAAAACTTTCGGTTTGGCAAACTATTAAAACGGTATGGTGTTGACCATAGAATTGCTACCCCTTACCACCCGCAAACAAGCGGGCAAGTGGAGGTGTCAAATCGGCAGATCAAACAGATCTTGCAAAAGACCGTACGAACGGACCGTAAGGATTGATCAATTAAATTGAACGATGCCTTGTGGGCCTACTGGACGGCGCATAAGACACCCTTGGCACAACTCCTTACAGGCTAGTTTATGGTAAAAACTGTCATTTACCGGTCGAATTGGTGCATCGATCATTATGGGAAATTAAAGAGGTTAATGTTAAATATGATGATGCAGGTAAGGAAAGGAAGCTCAATTTGTGCAAGCTAGAGGAGCTACGGGAGATGGCATATGAATGCGTGTCCAAATACAAGGATTGAATGAAAAGAGCGCATGATGCCAAGTTGAAGAAGAAAGAATTTGAGGTGGGGCAAAAGGTATGGCTTTACAATTCTAAACTCAAGTTTTTCCCCGGGAAGCTCCGGAGTAAATGGGTAGGACCATATGTGATCACCCCGGCCAGACAATTGGGTGATGTTACGATCGGGGATCCAAAGGATGGGTCGCGACAAACGGTGAATGGTCATAGCCTCAAGCCATTTCTTGATGGTAACGGAAGTGTAGAACGTGGGAAGGAAGTGGTGAGCTTCTTGGCAACCGTTCCGGTGTATGAGGTCGATTAAAAGAGGACGGTAACAAAATTTTGTTGAGTTTTGTATATTTTTCATTGTTTAGTTGCATTGTTTTAAATAGTTATGCTTATTGTTCGATCTAACAACTCTTTGAGATGTGTGAAGTTCCGGAAGCTATGAACGAGTCTTGAAGACATGAGGTATGTTTTCGAACTTGTTTATGTGTATTGAGGACAATACACGACTATTCGGGGGGTGGTAGGATCGTCAAACGATAGGTTGGTAGTGAGTGTTAAAACCGAAAAAGTCACACAAAAAGATTTTTAATAATTTTTAGGATTTTTTTAGCATAGTCTCCCTTTATAAAAAGTTAATATTTTGGTCCATATTTTCAAAAAAAATGAAATTTGGGGGTTGCGTCGGCGACGGGGCATCATGCCGTCGCCGACGGGCTGCAGAAATGTGGCGTCGGGTATGAACTTGCGTAGATAGGAGGTTAGTGCGTCGCCAGCTTTTGGGATTTTTAGAGGGCGTCGGCAACGGGCCTTGGTTTGTCAGCCGACACTGATGTTGGTTTGACGTAAAAATTCAGGTTTTTATTCATTTTTGGCTAACCAAACTCGACCCGAAAGCTTTTTGAACCACATATTCGACCTGGTTGACCCCATATCTGATTCCTAACCTCAATCCACCACAAAATCTCTGCATTTATCACCACCACAACTCCCTTCAACTTCATCTTCTTCATCCTTCAACCAAGAACCCTAATCTTCAATCTCTCATAACTCTCTCAAATCTCCACCAAATCTAGTGATTCTTGAGCCTATTTCACCTAGTTTTTCGAGAGGAACAAAACCCCAACTTTGTTTTCAGTAATTCTTGTTAGTTTGCAAAATTTTTGGGCATGAATTTTCGGGTTTTTCGAAGAAGTTCATTAAGCTTCAAGCTTTCCATCTTCCTCTAGTTCTTCTTGCTTAGACAACATCAAAGGTTGGTTTTTACTCAAAGTTAAGCATGATGATCATATGGTTAGTCAAATTCTTCTGAAATTTTAAAATTTTTGTTTAAGAGTAGGTTGTTTATTTTGATTTATGATGTTATGGCTTGAACTTGAGGTTGAATATTTGATTTAGGTGGGTTTTGAGCATGCAACAACTATAGTGATGTGATTACACTCGTTGTTTACATGATTGAACATAAAACATAATGTTGAACTTTGTGGAGCTTTAAAGAATCTAAGAGTGAAACATGAAGGAATTAGTAATAGGTGATAAAGTATGCAACTTTTTAAGTTTAAACAAGCTAATTTACATCTAAAATCTGATTTTGGTTCAACATTGTACTATGTTACAAGGTTTGAGAAGTTTTTGAAGTGGGTTTAGCTAATTGTTTCCATTGTTTGTGATTGTAGCTATGTTTGGAAGGAAGAGGAGTAAGACTTCCGGTGAAGGCTCATCCTCGGGAGCCGGTTCTGGCTCGGGTTATGTTCAACGAAAATGGGAACAATTGAGTGCGGTCGAAGAAAGGGATGCAAGATTGTATCGACAAGATTAGGCTTGGGAAGAGTTCAAGAAAGTCGTGCCGCATCGGCATGGAACAACGAGAAGAAGAAACCTCTTTCACGATACAACAACAAAAAGTTAGAAGCTAAAATGTGGAAATGGAAGATGGTTTCAGGGAATGTTACCACCTCGGTGCCGGAGCGAATTGTACCAGAAAGATCTGTTAATGTGGAGGAATTCAGAGCGATAATGATTGTTCAGAAATTTGAGACACTCGGTTGGGAACGCGTGTTGGATTGGTGTGAGGACATCACACCCCGAGTCTATCTAGCGGTTGTATGCGAGTGGTTGTCAACATTAAGATTTGTTAATAAGGATGGGCCCGTTTACACGTGGCAATTAGTGGGTAACATTGGCAAGAACCAAATGATTATGTCATTTGAACATATGAACGCGATAGCTCAATTTGACTCATTGGGGGTTGATGCTTATGATTACTACACAAGTGATCATTTTCTGGATAACAAGATGAATGGTGCTGACCCCCGGGTATGTTGGCGGCGGTATTGGTAAAATCAGGAGGGTTGGAAGAATCAAGGAATGATATGCCTTTGGAGGGGAATATTCTTCAAGGCATTTCATTGGAAAACGTGATGGTGCGGTTCGGAGACCTCGAAAAGGTGAAAGCTCCCGATTGTCGGGTGTTGCATGCTCTGTTATACGGGTCGCCAAAATTGTCGTGGCGCCAGATAGTCATGATGAATACATGGGATACAAGAGAGGCGTGCAACAGAAAGATGATCCCCTACGTGAGGATAATCAGTGCCATGATTTTGCAGCAAAACGCGTTACCTGTAGAGTCACTATGGGTAGATAAACCAATTGATCAAATTTCTTTTGCATCAATGAAGCGCCACTGGAAATTTCATGTTTTGGTTTTTGGGAACCAGTACACAGTCAAGGATGAGCATGGCAACAGTTTTCAGTTTGTGGATCAAGAAGCCCAAGGGGATGTACAGATGGGCGAAGAAGAGGAAGAAGAGGAGCAGGGGGTTGATAGGAGACCCCGTCAAAGATACGCAAGAGCCCACCAAGAGGTCTCGAATGAGGTGGCTCGGGTTGTGGTCTCCCGAAGAAACCCGACCATTGCAATTACAATCGGGGAGAACAAAGTATTTATGATAATGTATCTGCGGGCATTGGGGATAACCGCGGGTACCATGAGGAAAGGCACCAATGGGAGCAAAGCTTCCAAACACAGTACCAAAACCATTGGAATAAGGAGGTTGTCCATAGGGCTAAGGCTAAGCAGTTTTGGGAGGAACATCGGTTGTTCCAAGCCTAACAACTATCCCAATGGGATTTGATGGAGCAACAAAGGGCTCAAGAGAATGCTCAAAGAAGAGCATGGGAGGAGGAACAAGATCGTCTCCGTAGGGAGCGAGAGGCTTTTGACGATCGCCGTTGGATGGCGACCGGCACAGGTCAACAAATAGCCATCAATAACGCCAAGATCCTGCATGATCAAGAGAGGCGTCAGCGGGATTTGATGGCCGGTTTGCCATTTCAGCGACATACACCATGGTATAATTATGAGGACCTTCCCGTGCCCCAAGGACCCTCCGACCCATCTTCACACTGGCCCGAAATGCCTGGCTCAAGTTTCTTCCCGATATAGCCACCGCCACCGTCTGAAGGGGAATCGGGTCCACTCGACAATTGGAAAGAGGTGATGTCGTCTCTCACCGGGTTCCCATATAACCCGTACCCGCCTAAAGATCCAAACGAGCGTTACCAAAGGTAGGCGAGGTATGTCTTATGTTGTTGTTGTAATTTTTGTTTTTATTCTCTTTATTAGATAGTTTTTATTACTTTCTTAGTTAAATGAACGTTGTGGGCGTGTTCTCTATATAACCCTCACGAGACCTACTCGTCCTTCCGAGCTATCGGAAGGTTTAAAAGGACTTGTTGCATAAGCTAAATGCAACCGTGATTCCTACGATAGTGAGTTAGGATTGTTATTGTTGTATGTTATTTTCCACATTATTCAAAAGTAAATTAACATATGGCTTGGTAAATATTCATAAAAATGGTAGAAGTAGGTTGCTAACAATTTTTTATGGTTGTGAGAAGCATGCTTCTACACAAGGATTAAGATTTGTAGGTACATCATGTTCGTGAGGCGACCATTTTGTTGAAGAATGAAGAGCACATGACGAACAAGCTCGAAAAATCGGGTGCATACGTTTCTTTTTACTTTTGATATTTTAGTTAGAAAATAAGTGGATTGTAAATTGTATAGTATTTTCCGGGGTGAAATTTCGGGGAAGTTAGCCGTGTCACATCCCTTGTGCGATTCAAAAAGCCTATTCTTGCACATTGAGGACAATGTTTACCTCAAGTGTGGGGATGGGGGAGTAAAAGTTTTTCGATTTTGACCCGTTCATTTAAACACTACACATTGAGGACAATGTTGACCTCAATGTGGGGATGGGGGGAAATTTCAAAAAATTTTCAAAAATGTCTTTGTTTGAAGCAATCTAAAAGCACAAGTAACTAAGTTAGCGAGGGGTGGCACAACCCATTTGGTCTTTTATCATGGTCAAGTTTAAGTTAATAGCATGACATATATTTAGCGGGTGGTTATTTGGGAATAACCCGCCTAATAAACTTGGAATTTATGCATATCATACTTCATACCCTTATACGTGAGATTTTGAGCCACTTGTATGCATTATATACACATATTTCTTTGTTTGAGTGGACCAGTAGGCATGTATTGTAGAACTTGCATCGTTTGATACGTTTGAGACCATAGACTGAGTACAAGCACGAGAATAATTAAGGAATTAGGTAAACCTTTTTCTTTTACACCATTTTCTTACCCTTACCCAAAATCTACCCCCTAGTCACCAACTTTGAGCCAAAACCTGTCATTTGATCACCCAAATTAGCCCTTAACCATTAAACCTCTTTTAACCTGTATGATGAAATTCGATCTTAGGAATTAGTTGTTTGTAAAGTTGTGTTTTGATTTTTAAAAAAATCAGAAAACGTTGCGAAAAAGAATAGAAAATCGCTGATAAAAATACAAAAATATGAGTTTTGAATTGTTGAATAAAAGGCGAAAAATGGTTGCTTCGTATTTGATATCTATAGTTCATTTTGTTTAGATTAGTGGTTTTGTAATAAAAAATCGAATTTTCATCATCTTAGCCACTTTCAAAACATCCTATTTCCTACCCTTCGCCTAGTCTCAGTACAACCCTTTGAAGACCTTTTGACTTGTGCTTAGTATTCGTGTCAGTGGTGGAAAATGATTGAGTTGCAAGCCTATGCGGGTACTTGTTCTAGTCGGTTTTGAGTGATGATTTTCAAAAGTGCTAATACATCAAAAATTAGCCAAGCTATGAACCGAGTGGAGTGAACATTGTGAGAGATGTGTATGAATTGTGAGTTTCAAGGGTGGGTTAATCTTGGATAACCATTTTGATGTGATTAATCGTTTACCGTTAGAATATTTTGAAAATTGTAAAAACCTAGAACTGGGTATGAATTAGACCTTAACTTACATCTCAAGAATGGGAAATGTATTTCTTGTTCAACCCACGTGAAAGTGAAAAACAGATTTGCTTGAGGGCAAGCAAAAGACAAGTGTGGGATGTGATACATGGTCGAAAGCCGGCATTTGGTTATGCATAAGTCTATGTTTTTACGTGACTTTTAATTCCGGGTAGCCTACTTTTAATAAGATTTGTGTTTTGCAAGTCTTAAGGAGTTTAAGGAGCTAATCGGGAGCGTAACGGAGCATCAGAACGTGAACTGGAGCAACCGGAACCAAGAAACGGAAAAAATGAGAATTCGGATTTCTAGGCACCGTCGCCGACTCCCATATGGGCCGTCGGCGACGCCCTGTGTGTTATTTCGTCATCTGAAATGTGCGTAGACAGTAGAATGGTCCGTCGGAAGGAATTGAAGACTGCATAGCGAAATTTTTGTTTATTGAGTTTGAGGGACGAGTTAAAACACACTTTTTGACTTTTTCTGGGTGGTTACGCAATTTTGAACCGAAGAACACCTCTTGGAGCCAAGAATCACCATCCACTTCAATCCGAATCCATTTCCATCATCCCAAATCATCAATCGTTCGATTCTAACCCTAGCATACCATAATCCTTTCTATTAATCCATCCATTCATTCACCTTCACCATCCATTGCAAACCCTAATCATCATCATCATCATCCTCGAAGCTTCAAGATGTTTGGGTTCAAGTTCCAATCATCTGGTGATCAAGTTTCTCCAACCATGAGCGGCTAATCACCTTGGTTTCACCCCGATGTAGGTAGTTGTTTAATTTAGGGTTTCGAATTGTTCTTGATTTAACTTAGAGAAAAATTGTATTGATTTTTGAAACCTTTGACAATTGTTTGCATTTGTTTCGTATTCGTAAATTGTCGAACGATGACAAAGTTATGACTTTACGAAATGGTTATGTGTATTTATGCATTGTCTTGGTTAGGTTTTACTTGTTGTGATTACAAAGTGCATTCTTGTCCGTTCTTCGGAACGTTGATAGTTATTGGCACCTAGACATTACATGTACAGTTAGATTTCTATCTATGGCCACACGGATAGTGCACTAACAATACACTTCTGTATATTCAGTACTACATTTATGTACACACATATACACTTGTAGACCACTAGTTACTAATTTATACATTCGTGAAACCCAATATATACACTTTGTGTATATTTAGTTGCTACATCTATGTAGAAGCATATATACACATGTATATATATGCCTTACATCTGTGTAGATCACTGTTTACATATTTATACATTCATGATTCCCCATAACATACACCTGCGCATTTATTGTTAATATGTATGTGCACACACATATGTACACATGGTGTACTCAGATATTACGGTTTTGTACACTCATACTAGGTTGTATCTTTCCTTAAAGAATTAACAAACAAACTTATAATATGCCTTTCCACACCATTTTAGTTTATGTCCCAAAAAACAAAGCCAACAACTGATTCAAATTAAACAAACAAGCTAGACATCCAGTTTACGTCACAAAAAATAACCAAACCAAATCATAAAACATAGACATTACTAATATCGTTTGTATGGAACGTTTGAAACATCAAGCCTATTCGCCAGGTTGTATGCAACCGTTTCACCCATTACTTCATCGCGGAGCGTGTTAGCATGGGAGCACACAATCTTCACAGCATACTTTTTCCTTAACCTGGTAAAACACCGCCTTCTTTGGCATGTGCGCAAGAGGAAACCCACTATCCCATTTTAAATCTGTCTCTCCCAATCAAGTCTCCATGTGTCCATGGCGAACACTTCACAATCAACAGTGTTGCCAATTGTCACCCATTCTATTTCCAACCTTTTGGTATTACTTCTTCAAATTCCACAAACTTGGGATGATTCACTAATTTCATGTATTGATGAAAATATCTTTCTGTGTTTAAAAAATTACAACACGTTACCAAATGTAAA
The DNA here is from genome assembly GCA_947069175.1 of Scalesia atractyloides. NCBI lineage: Eukaryota > Viridiplantae > Streptophyta > Magnoliopsida > Asterales > Asteraceae > Scalesia > Scalesia atractyloides. Next base: position 26,188,268 of record CAMTDV010000021.1, read on the forward strand.
ACATATATATGTTTACAAATTAAATTCATACTTACCACTTTATACGGCTTAGTCTTCTTGAAAAAGACCGAATCAAATACTCATGAATTTCATAAAATCAAAACTTAACAATTTATTTACAAAATAAACCGTGTGGCAGAAAAGCCGACAAGTTCTGCATCTGTGGTGTTAACCTCTTCATAATTAAGAACCGAAGCAAAGCAGTTGATAATCACATCTCTCATCCACACACTAGGTTGGAAATCTTTCAAATGGAAGTACATTAGACCTATACCAGACTCTGTTAGGAACACCATTTGCCTGCACATTACCCTTATATATAGTTGACCATTAATCGACGCAGACCATTAATCAATAACATGTACACCTGTGTACCCATTGGGTACATTTATAAACAAGAACTCATGTACATTTAAAACCATACACTGGTTCAGACAATTAACAATGTACACCTATGTGACCTTACTGTTTTTTCATGTACACCAATGTATATATCATGAATACACAAATGTACATTACGCGTAATAAGGGAAATATGCATAAGTTATGGGAAGCTTTCCTTTCCTCATCGTTTAATTGCCTAACCAAAAAACATAAGAATTATCTATGTTAATCACATAACCAATATTAATAACGTAACAATACAGTGAGCACAAACCTGCCATCTTGTGTAACCTCCTTGGCCTTCCTTTTCTTTGGCGACGCAATTCTATACACGAAACAGTTTTCTTTAATTAGTCAATCAAAGCAAATATATATATATATATATATATTGAATGTTTGGGCACGAGATTCATACTGCATTTCTTTGCCACATTTAGACAAGTACTTCCAAACGATGTTGTCTTTAGAACCCAACCACGATTTAATGTTAACAGCTCTTACAAGAAAAGGAGATTGCCCGTATTGCGAAACCTTTTTTTCCTCTTCCCTTTCCCTTATAGAAGTTTTGCTATATCAATTGAAATACGACAACATAAAAAACCACAAAAACCTGTATATATAAAAATTATAAAGGATATACATCAAAAATTAGATGTAACATAATAAACCCCTTTCGAATACAAACATTATTCGTTTACATAAAAGTACACAATATTTTCACAAAATTACCTCCACCATTACTATACATATGTGTACACCGACTGTATAATGACTAAAACACAGGATATACACAAGTGTACAATACCAAGTTTAAAAAACCTTGCACAAACATAAAGCAAACCAAGTACTGATGAAACAGAGTAACATAACAATCTCATTCACAAAAACCCTAACCATCAAAACAAGTACTGATGAAATAGAATAAAGTTTAATAAAAAAACAGACACTAAACTTGTGAGAAAACAACTATTACAACTTCAATATGATATTTATACACAGGATGAATCCAACCCTAACTTTCCGATTACATAAAATCAAATGCGATAGCAAGCAAACGCAACCGGAAACAATGTACTGGAAGTACACTTACCACTGCTACGATGTAGATGCTTATCTTCGCCGGAATGCCGCACCGTGAGTATCGATGGTTGAAGAACCCTAAATCATCGGTCGCTCAAAGAGAGAAGGAAATTGAAATGTTTAATATTTTTATGAGAGATTTTGTGATCATGTACTAAAAACAATAAGTTGCAATGATTATGGAATAATATCTTTGAAACTTTCAATAAAACCTCTTCATATGTTCCCAGTTCCCAAAATTACATGAAGTAGACAATTACACTAATGCCCCTATCCGACTAATTTAATAGTTATATTTTCAAAAATATTGACCAAATTGCCATTACCATTAAGTGTCATCATCTAAGAAATGGAGGGTCAAGATCTGTTCACTTTGTTCACAAGTTAACCATTGTTCCCTCTAGAACCTACCCTATATATATATAGAGTAGGGTTCCTGCGCAAAGTGTGTTTTTCCTACAAAGTGTAGGAAGTGATTTGAGCCATCCGATGGGTGTGTTTAATGGTTGAGATCAAGTCAGTGGCATTTTTGTAATATTTGTGTGTCATTAATTAATTGTTATAATAGGTTAAGGGCAATCTTGTCATTTTCCATGTTTTAAATCAATCAAATAACTGTCATAAATAACAAACTCCCTACAATCTCGTGATTTTCCCTCTCTCTCTCTCTCTAAAACCAATTATGGAAACCCTCTTTCATACAAAAAATAACTAGAATCATGGATCAAGATACCATGTTTATCATTCCATTCGCAATTCATCATCTTCTTCAATTCGTATTTCATCTGGTTCGTCACATTGTGTTTTATCACTAAAACACACTATTGTGAAACACATCTGGTATCCAACTACAAGTGTAGTAAAGACAACACTATGATAAAACACAATGTGAAGAAACTAGAAACTGATAAAACATAGCATTAGACAATGTATTTTATCGGGTTCGTCACATTGAGTTTTAGCTGGTAAAACACATCAATATCTCTCAGTGAACTGGGTTTATTAACTATTAATTGCTAAAACACAATACCAATATTTCTTAATGAACTACGTTTCATTAACTAAAACAACATTTAATACCAAGGGAAACTGGAAACTGATAAAACACAATGTCAAGAAATAATTAATGTTTGTATTTTGAACTTTGGATGAAGGATAGGATAAATGTGACATGAAGGATGCTATCTTTTATAGTGAAACTAATATAACACAATATGAAGAAACCGGAAACTGATAAAACATAATGTGAAGAAACTAGAAACTGATAAAACACAGCGTCAAGAAATAATTAATGTGTTTATGTTCCGGACTTCGGATGAAGGATGAGATGAATATGACATGAAGGATGCTATGTTTTATTGTGAAACTGATGTACGCAATGTGAAGAACCCATAAACTAATGAAACACAACGTCAAGAACTAATTACAACGTTAAGAACTAGTTACTGTGTTTTACGTTTGCGAACTTCAGATGAAGGATGAGATGAATGTGAGAAGAAAAATGCTATTATGTGATGTGCATAGTTGAATTAATCGTGGGTTTAAAATACATAGTTTCCATAAATATCTCAGTTAGTTATTTATAATTATATCTACCATAAATAACTTATTTATTCAATTACAATTATACCCTTTTATTAAAATACTAGAGATGACGCATTTTATCACCAAAACACTTCCTACACTTTGTAGGAAAAATTCACTTTGAAGCCGATTCCCACATTTTTTTAATATATATATATATATATATATATTGTTGATAAAGAACGATGAATAGTAACTTTATTTTTATAACAGTATATAGTTTTTTATTATTATTTTATTTAATATATTATAAATATTTTATTTTATTATATATTTATTTTAATAAAATATTTTTTTTATTTATTTTAATAACCCTATTTTTTTCCTAAATATACCATTTTTTTTTAATAATTATTTTTTCTTTTTTAGAACATATATAAATTTATTGATTAATTGGACACTTCTTTAATAATTTACATTTATAACTTTTCTCTAATAATTTAAGTACGAAGTTGTTCTTGATTTTTTCCCTGATATTTCGTTGTAAGTTTTGTTAAAAACGAAGATGTACTCAAAATAAAGTATTTATTTGGTACGGTACGATGATAAACTAAACCGTTCTAATGGTTTGGCTTTCTAAACAACATGCTTTATGTTCAAATAACGTTTGTTTTACATTATCATTTTCTCGGATTCGTCGCAACACATAACGTTAAAAGAAACTAGTTGATAATTATATTACCAAATGCTTTTGTAAAAATGCTAAAATGCCAGAACCATTTTAAATATCGATAGGTTTCACACGAACTACTTTGTTGTATGTGAACAAAATGGAATATTACTATGTATGAGGGGGGATATAAGTGTGTGTTATACTAGGATCCTAAAGTTCTAAAATAAAGTTAAGATATGTGTAGGAGATTCTAAATCCAAGCCAATAATACCATCTGTAGTGGAGCTTTAGATGGTGCCTGATGATGATGGGGGTAGCTCAAGACTAACTAAATGGTTTCTGCACATTAACGCTTGAAAGGTTAAAAGGTTAAAGGGTTCATAACCCGCGAACTCGGTGAACAGCAAAAAGGACGTGAATAGTAAAACATCACTTCACTGATTCCTTGACCAACTTTCCCACAGCCGTAAAAGAGAATCTGTGCACAGAGGACAACCTATTGACCGTAGGTCCAAAGCCTTCAACCCTCAAATGGGTAATTCCTCCACTGTAGTCTCGGATCCTTGGTCACGAGCTTCCCCTTATGGAATATGTCTTGTCTATAAGAACCAGTTCCAACTACCATCATCCACACACCAGATCTGCTGAGTTTACACACTCACTGATCTTCTCTCCTTTCTTGAGAACAAGCTCCTTGCTTGCTTCTCTTCTTCACTTCAAACAACATTGCTTCACTGACTGCTTCATTCCGGCTTTAATTCCCTTCGAGCTGGAATCAAAAGCGATCAATAAGCAAGTGATCCACCCCGCGTGCTACAAACGTGGGAGGATCCCACGGCCTGCGTTAGGCTAATTGAAACCCTCGAAGCCTTTTAGCCTAACCAGCCTGTCCACTACCCTTGGTCTCATATCTGTTGTAACAACAGCGCCATATACCACCTCCAACCCCATAGCGCCGGGTAGCCCCTCCCTCCGGGCTCAAGTTATATAACTCCCCATAACCCCCATTTTTTACACATTTACTACGTGTCGTTTAACCCACATCTATAGAGGTTATGATGCTTGACCACTACACATGGTGTAAGAGAAAACTGTTGAAGCCCTTTTTCATTATTACTTTTATCTGGTGGTCTCATATTAATCCAAACTGTTTTGCACAACATTCTGGTTACATTCTCCAAAGTAGTAAAAAGAGACAATGTACTTCAGACTTATCATATCACTCAATTGAAGCTGAAATCCTTTATAAATAACAATATGAACTTATTGAAAAGCTTCCAGTTTATTTAACAAGGTATGTAACAATATGAAACAGTTAGTTACATCCTAGACCAGAATAATATATATATAAGAGGTAAAAACAGAAAAAAGTTTGAAGCGATGAGATAACTCACACTACCACCACAACCTTCAAGATACGGAACAAGTGCCTCACCCGTCCATGGTTTATAGCCTAGTGGCATCTTGGTGGTGAGATAAGACTTTGGGACCAATAGGTCCTGGGTTCGATTCCCACAAGGGGGTTTCCCATGTTTAGTGGGTTTCCTCCTGAATTTGTGTGGCATTATGCCTAGTGGAGATGGATATGATCGGGTGGTTCCTCTGGTGACACGATGATACTTCAATGGTCCTTCAGTGATCCAAATTTGTCGTTCAAAAAAAATAACATATTGCTCCAAGTCATATAGTCATAGCAACAAGTAACCACTCATCTCAATCAATCAATTAATGTTCATCCAAAAATGTGGCAACACACATACACACACTCTAGTTTAATCTTTTAGATGAATACATCATATTTCAAATAAACCTAGCCTTTATTTAGGAAAAGTGTCTGGCTTTTAAAAAGGTCGCGTGAGGCGCGCTGTGCGCCTTAGGTGCCCGAGGCACGCTTTTTAAAAAAAAAACCCAAAAAAGCGCACATTTTGGGGGTTTTTCTGGCCTGAGGCGCGCGCCTCATGTACATGAGGTGTTTTTATGTTGTTTTTTAAGTATCAAACTGCTGTATAATAGGGTTTTTGGCTTGTACTTGTAGGTAAAATCACATATAAACCTTATTTATAGCTATATTTTGGATAAGTGATGCTAATATATATATATGTGTGTGTGTGTGTGTGTGAACACAAACAGTAATACCTAAAAAATCCAAAAAAAATACCAAAATTTTTTTTTTGTTTTTTTAATATTTTTTTGAAAAAGTCGCTATATTTACTCAACAATAAAAAATTTCAAAAAAAAATTTTTTGAGTACCAACTATCCATGCACATGTGCATTTTCGTCATTTCTTTGACAAATTCCATAATACATTACAAACATTAGACAATTGTACTTTCATTTACACTACCATGTGCAACACTACTTTTTCCGTTACCAATATTCGCAATGCACATGTGTATCTATATATATCAACATGAAATAAGGTGTTTTGATACACTAATTTGAATACATTTTCTCTTTCATCTATCATACCATCCATAATACACTACCATGCACATGTGCATTTTCATCATTTCTTTGACAAATTACGTAATACATTACAAACATTAGACAATTGTACTTTCATTTACACTACCATGTGTAATACACTACTTTTTACGTTACGAATATAAGAAATGCACATGTGCATCTATATGTATAAACATGAAATAAGGTGTTTTGGTACATTACTTTGAATACACTTTCTCTTTCATCTGTCATACCATCCATAATACACTTTCAATACCTCCTACCATCCATAATACAATACCATTACCTCCTACCATTTATAATACAATACCAATACCAATATTTTCACTTTATTACATGTATATCAACACCGTTTATACCATCCAATCAACATATTACATCATAAAGTGACAACTATAATGAACCCATCAACCACTAGATATAACTAACCAAAAAACATATATATGAGCCTACTTCATCATTCAAAATCACAAACTTTTTGTACCAAAACACGGTAATAATTGTTATACATAGTAATGCACATGTGCATTTAATGTAAAATTGAGTGTATTATGGATGGTATTATAAATTAAAGTGCAATTGACTACTAGTGATAACGTATTACTGAATTTGTCGAAGTTATGATACATATGCACATGTGCATGGATAATTGTTACTCGAAAAAAAAGTTTTTTTTTGTAACAAAATATAACGATTTTTATTAAAAAATATTTAAAAAAATAAAAAAAATTGAGTGCTTTTTTGATTTTTTTAGATTTTATTTGCAATAAAGGTGGTTCTCGCGGTTCTCACAATAAAGGTGGTTCTCGCATGAACCTTACTCTATATATATATATATATATAGGATAAGGATTCGTTAGGAACCACCCTTTATTACAAGAACCACTGGAACCAATGTGAACACATGACAATCTTGTAATTATATTATGTTTATTATAACACATGCGATTGTCTTTTTATGCCTATTACTATCAGTAACGTTGAGAATACTTAGGGTTTAACCACCGTTCGTATTTCATCAGCGTTCATATCGGCAGTCTGCACTGTATTCACGATGTTCACGGCGGCAAACGGCACGGTGTTCACGCTTTCACGGCGGCAGTCGGCACGGTGTTCCCAGTGGCATACGCGGTGGCGAACAACCACCATCTACAACGAACAACCCACCATTTACAACGAACATACCCTAACGATAACTCTATATCACTATATGACATCTTCTGATTCATCACATATCGATCCTTATACATCTTGATGATCCTCCTCATACACTTTCTATACATTTAATGTTATCTTATCTGACAATGTTATTGTATCTGAACGCTCATTATCTTGTGACACTCCTTCAACTGGGACAACACCTACAAATACAGAACATCAACAGTTGCAGCTCATATGTTTTGAGATTAAAGGTGTTATACGTCTATACTTGTTATCGTCATACGTTAAATGATACTGCACATGTGCATTATGTTAACAATTACATTATGTCATTATACATTAAATGATTCTGCACATGTGCATTATGTTGACAATTACATAACGTAGACATTCAACAACAATCTGTAACCATGACAAAGTAATCATCACAGATAAACTTTTAGCCAATTGTACATAACTATACATATGTTTAGAAATTACTAAGACCCCATAGTGATCATTAATAAACATTAAAGAACTAGCTTATTTTTTCTTACGTATATTACTTATATGCACATGTGCATCCCATTACCAACACCCGTAATAATTACAATACTAAACGTTTTTTATTTGTTATTCACACAGGAACAATTACGACTGTTGTACATTCTACGCCTAATGGCACCCAATATTAGATACCCGATGTTCAGGTTGAATACATCCCTACTATACATAGTACGTTTAACAATTGGGATGATGTTGTCATGATGTACAACACGTATGCTACAAAATCCGGCTTTTCTACTCGTAATGGCACATCAAAGAACAAAAGATATCCCAATAATCCTACGATGAACATACGTACACGTCATCGATATATATTATGCTCAAGAGAATGACAACCAAAAATCACCGATTTTGAATCCAATGCTCCATCTAAGAAACATCACCGTCAATCGATACACAATTTCCGAGTTTCATGCACGTATTAAAGTGAGTTATGACCGCGACACTAAATAATTCAAGATATACGATTTCATTCCCGCGCACAACCATTGCATGATTGGTAGCGATAACGCTGACATGTTAAAACAAAATAGAAAACTCGGATTTGAATAACAACAATTCATCCACAAAGTTAGCCTTAACAAGGTTGGCCCAAATGTTGCAAATAACATCCAAGTATCACTAAAGGCGGGCCTCACAATGTTCGTGACACCAGAGAAGATTCAAAAATTATGCCCGAGACATACGTTTATTTATCGGTGAACGCACATAAGTTTATTTATTGGTGAACGCGTTCACCATGCAGAAATTATCCTACACACCATGAAATCCCGAGTTACCAACCTCAAAGATTTTTATTTTGATTGCGTTATAGTTGATAACGAGCTACATAGTTGATACGAGCTACGATCATTCTTTTTTTGGGCTAATTTTGAATCTTTACGTAATTACGAGGCCTTTGATGATGTATGCGCATTTGACGCTACCTATGACACTAACAAGTATGATATTCTACTTCCCAACATGTGTCATATGCTTTATTCGTTAACATTATAACAAATTAACGGTTTGCACATGTGCAACTATTATGATTCATAAACACTTTCCGTATTACATATGATCGAAAATTTAAAATACCACCCAATAGCCTAACATTAATATTTTCAAAAATATTTTTCCAGGTACAAAATGATTTTTGTGCCATTTACTAGAGTTGGTCATCACCAAAAATGTGTTACATTTGGGGCCGGCATGTTATATGATGAGACTATTGAGTCATACATGTGGTTACTAAGCATTTTCCTAACTGCCCACAAAAAACAACCGACATTTATACTTGGCCAAGATGCAGCAATGAAACAAGCTGTGTCAACCGTGTTCATCAAATCTATTCATCTTTTATGTATGTGGCACATCATGAGAAAGCTTCCGTCCAAGGTAAACGCTATATATTCATATTAAAACCTTTACAATCAAACTATATAATACGATTTCCAATTTTGATTATTATGTTTCGCATACCTTTTTTAGATATCAAATGACCTCCTTGATAATACCAACCTTCGTTCGTCAATCCACAAATCGGTGTGGAATTTATATATTACACCACAAACATTCGAAGAAAGATGGCATTTATTAATGTATGAGCATCATTTAAACAATCATCCTTGGCTATGTGAAATGTTTGCTATTCGAAATGAAAGGGTCCCATGTTACTTTAGAGAAATACCTATGTGTTGTTTAACGAAAACTACGTCGAGATGTCGAGAGCTCAAATGCACGTTTTAAAGTTAATTCAACGGATACCAACACATTAGTTCAATTCCTAATGTGTTTCACCAGTCTTGATACTCAGCGACGCACACAACGACCACTGGAATTCAAAAGCTGCCGAACCCACCCTCTATTGACTACAAGTCTTCGTATAGAATCACTTGCGTCCGAAATGTACACATGGTCTATGTTTCTTGAAGTTCAAAAAGAAATATATATGGGCATGTTCCATTGCATGCCCATTAAACGGCCTGGGTCAACTAATATAAAAAAAATACACTGCTCCACATTGCAAAGAGAACATGGACTACGTCAATGAATGTCAATGAATTCGAGGTATTATTTTGCTATTCAAGATGAAAAATATAACATTTAAAACTTACTATTAACATTATTATTCGTATTATGTACATATGCATCAGGAACCGTATTGTGCACGTATGCATCAAGTACCGAATCCATTATTCTTTTCTTAGTATAACCTATGCACATGTGCATATTACCATTAATGTATATATTTGTCTGACTATATTTCTATGCACGTGTGCAGGTGTCACTCAATGTACCAGAATCCATTATTCTTTTCCTAATATAACCTATGCACATGTGCATATTACCCTTGATGTATATATTTGTCTGATTATATTTCTATGCATATATGCAGGTGTCACTCGATGTACCTGAACAAACAATAAGTTGCACATGCCTAGGATTCACCCGCATTGGATACCTTTGCCGACATGCATTCTGTATATTCCGTTACAACCTAATTGAACGAATCCCATCACACTATATCCTTCCACGATGGAAACAGGATGCGCTCCCATCAGTTGTGCATAGTATATCTAACATGTATTCTGCCAACAACAGTGAATTGCTATTATTAACAATGAAATAGTAGATCTAGTTACACAATGCATGAACCGACTTATTAACAATGAAATAGTAGATCTAGTTACACAATGCATGAACCTACTGAGACACAATCCCGATCATCTGCGTTCGTTATCTTCCAATTAAACGCATCAGAGACCGCATATTTGAAACATTCCCTTATGAACCTCAGTCTCAATCAAACCAAAAAACTGCAAACATCAGTGATATATTAAACATACCTGCAGATTTAAGCACACATACCTGCAGATTTAAGCATGAGTGTTCATCCTCCTCAAGGTATTAGAAACAAAGGTTGTGGGACCAAAAAACAACGGATCAGCCCGGTCAAAAAGTTAAAGAGAAGCAAATGAAGGCCGCACGTTTATGCAATAAATGCAACAAATATGTTTTCGACCATGATTCACGCAACTGCAACAAAATAAAGGCTGCCAAACTTAAACTTGTTGCACGTGCAGCTAAACGTGTTGTTGTTATCGTTCTGGACTCCCTGTTCCCCAGATGATGAACCTAATTCCGGTTCTGATGATGTTGATCTCAGTGACACCATTGACACTGATGAATATGGAATATTCTGATGATGATCTTTAAGACCCCACATACATACAAGAACCTTAGCAAACTCTTAGACATTCAACCAGGCGTAGTAAATCAACAACCCAACTGATGATTCTTGATTGAACTATTTATGACGATAAACAATGTCAAATCAATAGTTGTTTTGATTATGTTTTTTTTTCGCAAACGTTTTGCACTATATGTATACGTATTAATGTGCGTTTCATATGTTTATGATTGCCATCATAATACTTTGTTATCAATTACTTATTATATGTAATCGTTTGTAATTGTATTATTATCCGCCTAACATACATTACCAAAATGTATACTGTATTAACAAAAAAATGCACATGTACATACATGTTTACTGTTTGACTCCACATGGTTACTAATATGAAAAATGCACATGTGCATACACGTTTTCTAATAATGCTCATGTGTATCCATACATATTTTTAACAACATAAAAAAGTCACTTTGATATACGTATACATCAGTTTGATATACATATAAATCCACATATATAGTTCCACCACAAATGATTACTATTTTGAATAATGCACATGTGCATACGTACATATTTTATATACATCAAATGATGTTTTAATATATAAAAACATCATCACATGTAATGTGATATCCCATATGAAACAAAATACCACATACGTATTATATATACTATGAACAAACATACAATATTTCAAAATAATTACAATCATTGTCCACATGCTTATTATCTTTATTAATGTACATGTGCATTACTAACATTAACATGTTGTAACACCTTTATCATAAGTAATCACATACTCATAAAAACAAACCTTACTACATGTATTCAACACCAACATAGACTATACCAAACAACATATTACATCTTAAATCAAAAAAATACATCCTACATTAATGCATATAGGCATTTATGATACATTATATACTACAAAAATGTACGTTGTAACAATTTATGCACATGTGCAACCAACATTTCATTTATTAAACAACATAATACATCATATATTAACAAACATAACCATATGTAACACGTTATATATTACTAACTGCGTGGCGTGAGGGTGTATGATTTTTATTATATTTTTAATCACTTTTCACTCTTTATCAAGCTTTAAATTTATAAAACACAATATAACACTATCACTCTCTACAACACGCTAGGGTAAGTGCACCCATCGTTGGCGTAATATAGTGATGGTAAGATAACTAGGTCGTCCAAGGACACAAATCTTTTGATACCGGAATATCGTCAACGTCTAATCTACCCAAATTTTGATAAAAGATTTTCTTTAAGTAAAATAAAGAAGGAAACTAGAGAAATAAAAGAAACAAATATACAAGATAGGATCACTTGGTTCCGACTCATCTTTTATGTATCCTTTGATGATTTTCGCACTTTGGGTTTTTTAAGAGATTATCTTGGTTATGGTAGCAGGTCCCTCTTTTGGAGGCAACGCTACCCTCGGACATATTGGGCCATATTGGTATGCTACCCTCAGACTTATTGGGCTATAGTGGTCTGAGTCAGCAGAGATACAGTCCCGCGGGGCCGGAATATTGAAATATAGTTGAGTAATTTATTAATGCAAAATGTAGCATGTCCCTCTTTTTTATGCAACGCTAACCTTGGCCATATTGGTCTGATTCAGAATAGATACAGTCCCGCAAGGCTGGTTTAAAGTTTTAAATAGTAGTTTATTTATAAAGGATTCAAGTTGTTCTTACTTCCCCTGATTTGATGTTATCTGCCTAAAAAGTAAGAAGTCCTAAGAAGCTTGAATCAAGTCCTCTATACAGTGATCGGGGCAAAAACTTTACCCAAACCACCCTTCTAGCCCCTTTCTAGGCAGTTAACGCGTTGTATATAGACCGTAAAGATACGAATGAGTTAATTAACAAAACATGAAGAGATGATATAATAAAGTTCACTTCAATATAAAACTAGATATTAAAGTTATTAATACAAACCCAATTAAAAAGTTGACCAAAGATTGGAAATCAAAAGTAATACATAAAATATTTTGTCTTCACCAAATGATGTAAGAGATTAGCCAAGCATGGCCATAGTTAGACAAAGGCTCTTACGATCGATCTTGGATCCCGAGACTACTACACACTCTAAACTCTTATGGTTGTGGTAGATAATGGTGTTGGAGTGGTGAGAAGAGGCTGCCAAAGGAGGGTAGAGGTGGGAGAAGTGGTTTGCCAAGGGATGGATTACAATTGAACCAAGTACCCCTATTTATAGTTGGAAACAGACGGTTTACACGGCCGCGTGCCCCTTTCTTCTATGTCTTCATTTAATGAGCTATATCAGTCCGTATGCTTGCACGGCCCCGTGTGTAACAGCCCAGCCCCATGGCCATTGTACTTGTTGTACTATCCAAGATTTTCATATCTGGGAGTTGACCACGGCACGTGTCCATGGGACACGGCCCCGTGTCTCTTTTCTACTTCTGTTTGTCTTTTTCTTTCTAGAATCTTGAGTGGGATACGGCCTTATGCCTTGGTGGCACGGCCCCGTGGTTGACTTTTGAATTGTTGTTTTTGGGCTTGGGGTGAAGCTCGGAAGGTCGGTATGATGTATCAACTTCCCTTCTTTTGTATTTATACTGGTTTTTTGCCGTTAATTTGTTCCGTTTGTACATTTAAGCTCTTTTAATCTTAAAAATCAAAAGTATACAAAGAAACGCACTTTTTCCAACATTAGTACTAAAAATGGTTGATTTTATCCTTATTTGATATAATTTATATGTTGCATATCACTAATACACCTGAACAGTCAAACATATGTTAAACCAAACAACCACCATGTAAATGTAACCATATCTATGCACATGTGCATAAAACATCAGCCAATTCGAACTCCAAATATCAACCACTGTCACAAAAGCTACCCATCACAACAGCTACCCACTTACTACTGTTAAAACTAACAAAGGACAATATAAAAAGAAAAAAGAAATAAAAAAATATGAGTTTCATGTCCATGAATCACCCACGTATAACATTCGTACTGATTCATAACCTCATACTTTCTGTTCCTTTTACCATTTGTTAAGCATGTTGCAACATTCCTCTTGCTTCAACGCATCTTCATTTAACATCTTTTGATTCTTTTATCTGTCAACCCATGTATTGTTTCTTTTGCGAGATTCATAACAGATACACTGTACACATTTGCCTCTGATCACAACAATTTTGTTGTTGTCTTCATCCTCATGTTCTTCATTTGCATATTTTGAATCTCATTACGTGTACTAAAACCGCATTCAAAATTCACACCACTCCCTTTATATATTTCCATATGTCGCATAGTGAACACCCCGCAATCGTTGAAATTATCATTTGTTGCCGACTCTAACTTCTTCCTTGACAACATTGTTTTTTCCATGTTCGACGCCATCGAATGTTCAACAACTTTCAATTACCCGATCATATACATGTACTGTTTCTGAAATACACAATAATACCAAATGTTATCCATTATCATAAATTGATATCCCTATTCATAAAAAGAATATTTTATTTAAATTATATACATACCACTTTACACGGAGACCCTACCTCTTTAAACTTCGTTCCCACCAGTATCTTATAAAACCCACTATTACTAAGCATACTATCAATCACTTCAACCTTTGCGTTTTCCAAATTGAAGCATATTTGGTAAAAATGCTTGTTTTGAATCATTGGTATTATTATAATGTTGAATTCTCTTAAATCCAATTATTTATCATCACATTCGACCATTTCTTTCGAATGTGCCTTTAACGTTGCAAACGCTTTTTTCTGTGTTTGTTTCGTCTTCAACATAAACTCTAGTTGCCATTCCATTAATACATGTCACAAACAAATATAATTAGCCTAATTACGTTTGTTAAACATAAAATATGATACACTTATAATTGTCAATGTATAACAACATAACTGGCTCTTCCCTAATGGATTGAGCTTCCTCTCGTTATAGTTCATAAGCGCCGCCCAACAATCTATCACATTCGGTGAAATCAATCTTCCCTCTTCCAAAGTATTTAACAAATATGCTCTTATTGTCAATCCGTGCGCAGTTTCAAATATATTTTTCCTCCATACATCACATATATTACATCAATTATTTTGTGTATGCACGTCTCATCAAACATATTACATGTGTTATATACAATGTTTATAATATAATAATGCACATATTCATATGTCACAATTACCGTAAAACATCATACATACTTGGTAGAAATTAGCCAATAATAACATCCAAATAGCAACAGATTGTAGCCCAAGAGGGCGTTTAGGATTGAGTTTGGAAACGACTTATTAGCTTTTTGAAAAAGCCAATAAAGCAATATGTCATTTCTGAAATCCAAGGATTTGAGACTTTTCCAAATGACTTCAATAGGTTAATAAGTCATTTCAAAACTCAATCCTAAACACCCCCTTAGTCCAGCATATAGTGGCGGATCCAGAATTTATTTTCTTGGACGAATGGGTTTAACCAAACTTTGAAGTTATTCTCTAGGGGAGGTGACATGTTTAACAAAATTAAAACCCAAACTAACGTGATGATCGGGATTTATGCCTACAAAATACACTAAAAGGAGACGCCGCTCCCCCATCATTACATGTGCCTAGGGATGCTAACGAACCAAACGTTCGGTGAACAGTTCCTGAACCGTTCGACGGAAAGTTTGTTTGTGTTTGTTCATTTATTAAACAAACGAACACGAACAAGAAATTCCGTTTGTTTAGTCAAATGAACGAACACGATCAAAGGTCGCGTTCGTTCGTTTATGTTCGTGAACCTTCGATAACGTGTTCGCTTGTGTTTGATAGTTCATTAGTGTTTTAAGTTTTTATATTTTATTTTAAATGCTTCAAAATTCCAACAGGTACGATTTTTCAAAAAGCAAATCAAAGGTGTGGAAGTTATTCTAACAGGTAAGATTTTTTATGAAATAATATAGGTTTAAAAATAGCACCACTGGTTGTGAAACAAGATACAAACATAAATCACCATAAAACATCATACATACTTGATAGAAATTAGCCAATAATAACATCCAAATAGAAGCAGAAAGTAGCCCAAGAGGGCGTTTAGGATTGAGTTTGGAAACGACTTATTAGCTTTTTGAAAAAGGCCAATAAGGCAATAAGTCATTTCTAAAATCCAGGATTTGAGGCTTTTCCAAATAACTTCAATATGTTAATAAGTCAATTTCAAAACTCAATCCTGAAACACCCCTTAGTCCAGCAATAGTGCGGATCCAGATTTACCTTGGACGAATCGGTTTAACTGAACTTGAAGTTATTCCTCTAGGGAGATGACATGTTTAACGAATTTTAACCCAAAAAACGTGATGACGGACTTATGCTACAAATACACTAAAAGGGACGCCATCCCATCATTACATGTGCTAGGTGCAAACGAACCAAACGTTCGTGAAAGTCGTGAACCGTTGACGAAGTTCGTTTGTGTCATCGTTATTAAATAAATACACAACTAGAAATTCCGTTTGTTTAGTCAATGAACGAACATTGATCAAAGTCGGTTCGTTCGTTTATGTTCGTGAACACTCGTAACGTTCGTTGTTCGATAGTTCATTAGTGTTTTAAGTTTTTATATGTTATTTAAATGCTTCAAAATTCGACATGCAAGATTTTTCAAAAAGTGAATCAAAGGTGTGGAAGTTATTCTAACATGTAAGATTTTTTTATGAAATAACATAGGTCTAAAAATAGCACCACTGGTTGTGAAACTAGATACAAACATAAATAACCCTAAAACATCATACTTACTTGATAGAAATTAGCCAATAATAACATCCAAATAGCAACAGAAAGTAGCCCAAGAGGGCGTTTAGGATTGAGTTTGGAAACGACTTATTAGCTTTTTGAAAAAGGCCAATAAGGCAATAAGTCATTTCTAAAATCTAGGATTTGAGGCTTTTCCAAATGACTTCAATAGGTTAATAAGTCATTTCGAAACTCAAACCTAAACACCCCCTTAGTCCAGCATATAGTGGCGGATCCAGAATTTATTTTCTTGGACGAATGGTTTTAACTCAACTTTGAAGTTATTCTCTAGGGGAGGTGACATGTTAACGAAATTAAAACCCAAATTAACGTAGATTCATGCCTACAAAAGACACTAAAAGGGGGCGTCGCTCCCCCATCATTACATGTGCCTAGGGATGCAAACGAACCAAATGTTCGGTGAACAGTTCGTGAACCATTCGACGGAAAGTTCATTTGTGTTCGTACGTTTATTAAACAAAGGAACACAAACAAGAAATTCCGTTTGTTTAGTTAAATGAACGAACATGATCAAAGGTCGCGTTCGTTCGTTTATGTTCGTCAACGTTCGGTAACGTGTTCATTTGTGTGCGATAGTTCATTAGTGTTTTAAGTTTTTATATTTTATTTAATTGCTTCAAAATTCCGCAGGTAAGATTTTTTTATGAAATAACATAGGTCTAAAAATTGCACCACTGGTTGTGAAACTAGATACAAACAAAAATCACCGTAAAACATCATACATACTTGATAGAAATTAGCCAATAATAACATCCAAATAGCAACAGAAAGTAGCCCAAGAGGGCTTTTAGGATTAAGGTTTGGAAACGACTTGTTAGCTTTTTGAAAAAGTCAATAAGGCAATAAGTCATTTCTAAAATCCAGGATTTGAGGCTTTTCTGACTTCAATATGTTAATAAGTCATTTCAAAACTGAATCCTAAACACCCCCTTAGTCCAGCATATAGTGGCGGATCCAGAAGTTATCTTCTTGGAAGAATGGGTTTAACTGAACTTTGAAGTTATTCTCTAAGGGAGGTGACATGTTTCACGAAATTAAAACCCAAATTAACGTGATGATCGGGATTTATGCCTACAAAATACACTAAAAGGGGACGCCGCTCCCCCATCATTACATGTGCCTAGGGCTGCAAACGAACCAAACGTTCAGTGAACAGTTCGTGAACCGTTCGACGGAAAGTTCGTTTGTGTTTGTTCGTTTATTAAACAGACGAACATGAACAAGAAATTCCGTGTTAGGATCTGAGTTTGATTTACTTGTAGTTTTTGTTTCAAAAATGGAAATATGATTGAAATTTAAAGTAAATGCAGCGGAATAGAATGGAAAACTTTTACTACAAGTAAAGGTCATTTGTTTTCATCATCATCATGCTTTCAAGTTTATAAACTTTGCATGTGATTCACAAACTCCCCCTCAGCCTATTGCAACACAATTAGATAGTACATAAATGGAAGAAGATGATTGGTGCAAGGATCTTTTTAAGAAGACGAATTGTTTTATTACATTGACACAGCTATTTATACTAACTATCTAACCACTGAGCATCTTTTGATGACGTCAGGGTTGATAGTGACATCTAACAAGAATGTAACTAACTCTAAGCACTAACCCCTAACAATTTGTTACTGCAAAAGCACTGTTACATTGATTATAATGCTAATAAACCAAAACTCTAATGGTTAAGCTCTGCTCCTTTTCTTCTGTGAGACCTTTGGCAATTTGCATAGCAAATGATGTAAAGATATCAGTCTTTAGAAAGCAGATATTAGGTGATCAGAGGTTCTAAGCACTGATAGAAGGACCAATCCGCGAATAGAGTATTTTGGTTTTATATCATCTGTTCCTTTGTATAGGTTCAATCCCAACATTCCGTTTGTTTAGTTAAATGAACGAACATGATCAAAGGTCGCATTCGTTCGTTTATGTTCGTGAACGTTCGGTAACGTGTTCGTTTGTGTTCGATAGTTCATTAGTGTTTTCAGTTTTTATATTTTATTTAAATGCTTCAAAATTCTGACAAATTAAATATCTAACAAGTGTCTTTGTATTATATATTTGTTCATGAACACTTGTTTGTGTTTGTTTGTTTACATTTATGTTCATGAAGATTAGTTTGTGCTTATTTGTTCATTAACATTTGTTTTTTGTCCGTTGCCTAAAGTTTACAAACAAACACTAACAAGTTCATTTCCTTAACAAACAAACACGAACATAAAATCCCGTTCGATAAGTGTTTGTGAACAATTCCCGAACACATATTTCTTAACAAACAAACACGAACAAAATCTTGATCGTGTTTTATTTGCAACCCTACATACATGTGCCAACACAATAAACAACATTCTTCAATATAATAGCTATAAAAGTTCAAACATCAAGGAAATTGGCTGATAACAAAACCCATATAGCTCAAACCTCGATAATCAAATATTAAAATCTCATTACAGAAAATAAAAATATGATTAAAAAGCAAGTTAATATAGCGCTCACCTTTCTGAAGCACAAAAACATGTCGGGTTGATAGTTATTCCGAGCTCGATGACGTTCAACAAGACGCCACTGAGATTTGCTTGACGAATCTTTATAAACCTCAATCTTGTTTGCGAATGTTTTATCTTATTTAGAAAAAGCTTGAACGAAGAAGATAGGTCGAAACGTGTAGATCTGAGACCTACAGTCCTGTAAACACACCGGTTAGGGTTGGTCGCCGGTTGTACTCATCGCCGGTTAGGGTTGCTCGCCGGCCGGGAGGTTTTGATAAATAAGAGAGTAAATGAAAAGGTGTGGGTTCTTTTTATATGTTTAAAAGGTATTATTATTGTTGTTTTGTTAAAGAAAGGAGGAATATACTTTTTTTGAAACGGCGATTTTCATTAAAGGAAAAACACTAGCAAGACGCTAGGCAATACAACAAGAACCACAAATTACAACAGGCATTTAACCCACTCTTTCCAATCCAAATTCTTAAGGCGAGTTCTATTAGAAATCCATAGAAATGTTGTTGCTTTGACCTCTTTTACTAGGGATATACGTTAATTAGAGTTTAAGAAAAAAGGATAAAAGTACTTTTTCCTAAAAAAATGGATTCTACGAACACCACACCTTGTAGTTCTAGGGTTTTCAAAAGGGGTTTAGAGAGGGAGAGAGACAATGGATATATATATATATATGATATAGAGAGAGAGAGGTGTTACTCCGGTACGATACGGTTTAGTGTTCTGAACTAGCACGTTATCACATAGTACTAACATTGAGCTTAATTAAAACATCATATTGTACTGTATATATATGGCTGGTACTGTATCATTCAGTATTTGGTATCGAAATTTCTCTATCTCTTGGTGTGCGTCAATTTGTAAAAAGTTATTTGTATTTTTGCTTTTTTTTTTAAATATGAAAGCATGTAGTCGATTTGAAAGGAGTTAACGACAAAAATGGATGTGCTAATCAGTTGGGCTGAAATGATAAAAAAAAATGTAAGCCACAATGTGTGTTAAAGATATAAAACCTTTGGATTGAAGTGGCAACTTTGACTATTGAGGAAAAAAAGAACTTAACTGCTTTCTAGCTAAATGCACATTAGATGTAAAATTGGAATAGAATTTGCGTATACAACTTTACTAAAGCGAGATATCAATAAAACACATATTAGTGAAGTCGAATTGATGAGTTATTGTTGCCTTTCTTACCATCTGCCATTTGGATAACTATAATGTTTCTTCTTTGTGATGGACTAAATTCATCTGGAAGTTTGGGTATGTAAAATGTTCATAAGATTTGTGGCACTTGATTAAAAAATATAGTTTGGTTTAAAAGAAGTTATAAATGAGGATCACATATTTGGTCCATATCTATTGAAGACAAAATATAAGATTTGATATAAGGAGAGAGAATCAAGTCTTTAAATTTTAAATTATAATTCTTATTACCAATCAAACATCATACACTATTCAATTGTGATTATATGCAATTTTTTCGAATTCTAGAATTAAAACATTCAAATTCATACTCATACGGAAACATTTTGTGTACCAAACATGCTCTTAGCGTTTAACCTATATGCATGTAATCATGTAGCATTGCTAATGGCGTCTGTGATATATATTTTTGAACACGTTGAAGGCTAAGATCAAATGACAAACGTAATGAAATGCGGATACAAATTTGAGTTTAGTAACTCTATACAACGATTATAACCTAAATGAAAATTGTTAAAGATCATCTACAATCTTAATAATCTTAGTTTAGTTAAAACTTTTTTTCTTCTTTTTTTTTATAATCTATGACCTCTAGCATGTTATTTAAAATTCTTTCATTCTAAGGTTTATTATGAGCTTTTTTGTTGTTTTACTTTATTGTATGATACGATATCAATTATTCAAATACTTTTCATATGATCTAAATAATATTTATAAACAATGTTGTATATTTTACTTGATCCGAAACATTAAGGGGCTGTTTGGCAACTTCTGAACGGTTAAGTGTTGAACCATTAAGAGGTCTGAACCATTAAGTGCTGAACCAGTAAGAGGTCTGAACCATTAAGAGCAAGTATAATGTTTAACCGTTAAGAGGCAAATGTCTAACCAATTCAGATTAGAGGTCTTAACCATTCAGACTTAGTATAATGCTTAACCATTCAGAGGCAAATGTCTTAACAATTCAGACATTTACTCGCGAAACAAACAGTCTGAACCATTAAGTGTTGAACCAGTAAGAGGTCTCAGAGCCTCATTAAGAGGTAAACAAACAACCCCTAAGATCTATAAGTGTATAATGTTCTGTTTATAACCCATATTGTTTAGACCATGGTTGTAAAAATCCCGACTAGGCACCGATTCACTGATTACTTTCGATTAATTTCTGATTGATTTTAATCGGGATTCACTGATTACTTTCGATTAATTTTGATTGATTACAAT
Source organism: Scalesia atractyloides (assembly GCA_947069175.1). NCBI lineage: Eukaryota > Viridiplantae > Streptophyta > Magnoliopsida > Asterales > Asteraceae > Scalesia > Scalesia atractyloides. The sequence goes on from CAMTDV010000021.1 coordinate 26,210,013, forward strand.
TAGTCCCGATTACTCCCCGGTTAATCCCGATTAATCGCTGGTCCTCACCCCACCGGCCGACTAGCGACTATCGATTTCTACAACCAGACCATTTAGGCTTTGGCTTAGGTAGCAAAAGCTGTTAGCTTTATTGTATTAAAAAAAATTTATCATATGTAAGTGATCACTCTCAAGAGTGATGATCCCTACTAATATTATGAAGAACATGCTAGCATTATACAATATCAAGGTAGTGTGATAGTAATAAAAATTCAAATATTATATTCATCCAATTTTAAATTAAATTATACATAATAATAAATATTTTCAAGGTAGTGTGATACTAATAAAAATTCAAATATTATTTTCATCCAATTTTAAATTAAATTATATATAATAAATAAATAAATATTTACTAGTACTTGTTCTATAACTTCTGTTGCATAAATTGACTACACAAGTCACAACTAATAAACCTCTGTCCAATAAATCTGTCATATAATCTTTTTGTTCACCAAAATAAAAACATCTTTTTTGACTCTCATCCAATGAAAACAAAACATGTCTCCATCACATTATCTGGATCAAAAGAGCCATAAATTTTTTGAAAAATAAATTTTTCTTTGACCAGTCAAAAGTCAATCTTTCTCCTAACTGGCAAGTGTGGGGCCCACTTTCAACATCAACATAAAGACAAACACATGTTGAAAAAAAAAAGTTTCATGACTTTAACCAACTGGTTTTTCTACATCAAAGAAAAATATTACAATTTCATCAAAGAATACAATTGTTTACAAGGCCTACAAAGAACATTAAAAGCTAGAAAAATAAAAGAAATACTCATTAATCATTTGTGTTCTTAGAGTTGACTTTTATTAGTCAAAGCTAATCGGCCAATAAATTAATGCTTAAAAACGGAAAAGCCTAACATGTTCTAAACATTTTTGTATTACCTCGGCGATCTAGTTGAAAGACACCTTCCACAAGACACGTATCTTAGCAAAGCCCGGGGCTTTCTTGGTCTAAATTTTAATCGAGAAATCTGCACGCACAATATTTATCAACGATTAATGCCTAAATGTTGATCACGAAAACAAGATTTGTATAATAACATTTAAAATCTAGTACTAAAACGATTTAAGAAGTATACATATAAGAAATTAAAATACACTTTAGGGGGTTTTACAACCAAATTGACTCAACTCATCAGACCCATTCCATTTTACCAAAAAAAAAAGAGAGAGAGAGAGATCTATAAACAATTAATGCCTTAATTTTGATCACAAAAACAATATGATTGTAGTAATATTACAAATATTTAAATAAAACGATTTAAGAGGTTGCATGCATATAAGGTATTAAAATACACTAAGGGGGCTTGCAACCCGATTGACCCAAGTCATCTGACCCGTTCCAATTTTAGCCAAAAATAGGGTTTTTTTAACCTGTTTAATATTATACACAACCCGTTTGACAAAAAATAAAGCAAGCAGGCCAAAATTGCCACTTCTAGTATTAATCAAAATTAAATGAAAGATTAAAAAAAATAATAATAAGTTAACTACCACATTAAACAAATTTTGCTCATTACCTTGCGACGAGCAACTCTAGATGCCTTCCAACACAACAAGCTTCTTGATCTCGGTTCCATTCTCCTGTAAGTTAAACAACAATCATGTTAAACAAATTTTGCTCTACCGGTTGTTGTATATTGACTTTGAATGTCAAACAAACTACTTTCGTTTTCAAAATTCATTTAAGTATGCTTGACTTTTAAGAGAAATTCGATGCATAACACCGTAATGTACAACAATTAGAGCATGTAGAAAATAACCACTGGAAAATGTAAAAAAAATAATATAGTATTTAAAAAAGTTTGACTTTCAGAGTCAAACAATGAAAGCTAATAGTCAAACAAGGAAGGAAGCTTACAGATTCTTTGTTCAAGTTTTTCGGCAATGGAAACCGCTTTGCGTGTTGACCAACCGTTTCTATGTGACTCTGCTTGCTGAATTACATTTGCAAGAGACACTTTACCTTTGACTAAACTCAAAGATTGACTTTGTTCCCCTAATCGTCTTTGAAAACCGATACTTGAACCGTTATGAGACGTGGTAGCTTCTGTTCTTTCATTGTTATTATTATCGATATACAACTTAGCTTTTGGTTCTTCGACTTCAACGATCTCACTTCTTTTTGCGTACAAGTCTTCTTGAGATTCCCATGTTCCTTTTCGTGATTCGCTTCTCATTTCGATTGTAACGGGTGATCCAAGAACATGCTCAAATGCTTTTAATATATGGGTTTTGAATTTCTCGGCCTTTGACTTTGTAACGTGTGACGTGAAGTTGAGCTGGACGGTTGGAGCTGCAAAATGAATAAAATAGTTATTTTTTCAGACTTTTAAAAAAAATGGAACAGATTCAAGGTGTTGTTAGGAATTGGATGCATATTTTGAAACTTATTATGTGATTAGGGCTGCAAACGAACCGAACAAATATGAACAAGCCTTGTCCGTGTTCGTTTGTTGAGGATATATATGTGTTCACGAACTGTTCATGAACACTCACCGAACGAGATTTTCTGTTTGTGTTTGTTCTTTAAGGAAATGAACGTGTTCGTTTTCGTTTGTTAATTACAGGTAACGAACGCAAACGAACGTTCATGAATACAAATGGAAACAAACGAACACAAACAAGTGTCTATGAACAAACAAGCGTCTATGAACAGAATATATAATACACTGATACAATTTTTTAATTTGGAATTTGAAGTATTTAGATAAAATATAAAAACTAAAACACTAATGAACTATTGAACGCAAACGAACATAAATGAACGAATGCATCCTTTGTTCAGGTATGTTCATTTAACTAAACGAACAAATTTCTAGTTCGTGTTTGTTCATTTATTAAACAACGAACACAAACGAACGTCCCGCCAAACGGTTCATGAATAGTTTGCTGAATGTTCGGTTCGTTTGCAGCCCTATATGTGATAGGGCATAATTATAATTTGGAAATTGTAACAAAACGTGTAGAAGATGATTGTAGTTGGTTAATTCTTATTGTATAAGCAATTAATAAATAAAATGGCCAAAACGGACAATTTCAAGTACATGCATATTAAGAAAGACAAGTTATTTTCTATTAGCTAAAATATCTAGCCCTCATACCAACCAATATTGTCTGCTTTGCCCATAAGGAGCTCGCGGCTTTATTTTTGGTTGTGCAAGTGAAGACTTCCCAGGAGGGCAACGATCGTGGAATTACTCCTACCGAAAGACACTCGACTGTGAAGTTCTCCACTCATCCACGTCCAATGTGCCCAAAACACACATTTACGGCATTAGAGGTCAGACAATTCTTTAAGAGCCCAACATCTCTCCTACCCACGACTAATGTGGGATTTGCCTGGGGTGTTACATTAGTTTTACTAAAAGTGTTTATTAATGAAAAAAATGGTATCTATGACTGGATTTATATGCAAACACACATAGACACACAAGAAAAGACCTGTAAGTAAGTTAAGAGTAGAGTACATGGTTAGTCCCTGTGGTTTTACAAATTTTGAATTTGGTCCCTAGCTTTCCAAAAGTACACGGATGGTCGTTGAGGTTTGCACTTTGTAACACATTTAGTCCCCAGCCAACAAATCTAAAGGTTTCAATACGTTTAAGTTAGGAACTAAATGCGTTATATAGTGCAAATCACAAGGACGCAAAAGTTGGGGACAAAATGCGTTACAAAGTGCATGCTAACGAGGCCATATGTGTACTTTTGAAAAGCTAGGGACCAAATCCAAAATTTTGGAAAACGACAAGGACTATCCGTGTACTTTACTCTTAAGTTAATATCATTTAAGAGAATCAACAACCGGAAGTAGAAATATATTAATCTCTAACACTCGATTAAGAAAGGGTCAAAGAAACAAGTTCACGGTAAACAAATTACAATAAAAGTTCATAAAAGACGTACCCGCACCGAAACTGAGTGACATCAGCTTTCCTTCATGATACAAAAACTCTTTAATGCTATTTATCTGAATATTCTCAAGCACCTCCAACCAAATTTCATCAACTTCTTGCTGATACAATTTTTCTTTCATTTTCATCGAATTTCCAACGTTTTTCAAAAAATTCCTTTGAATCCCGGCTGTCTCACCATGCTCAACGTTACTTTTGCGGAGCCTATCTCGTCGACCACCGTTACTTAACCCCGTCGGACTGTAATGAATGCTAGTATCAACCGAAGATGTCGGTAATATATACTGCTGATCTGGCGCAAGTTGCAACAAAGCAGCAGTCAACCAAGTCAACTTATCGTTCGACGTTCTGAGCTGTTTTTCCGCTTCGGATAACGTCTTTAATGCTAACCGCAGCCTCTCCATATCTTCTTTAGATACTGAAAAAGATGAGAATAGATATGTAACATAAGGTCAAAAGGAGTTGACTTTTTTTAAATTAAAAAGTCAAACTTACAAGCTTGTTGTCTAAAGAACTTCCTTTTTGATCTTTCTTTCATGAAATTGTAACTACCAGCAAGAATATCGGTTATTACAGTTGCAAGTTGTGACATTAAAGCTAATGGCTCGACGCCCAATTCCATGATTTCTCTTAAATGTTTCACGGTATTCACCGTATCGGCTGATAATGCTAAATCGAGTAGGTCAACTAATTTGTCGTCGGATATAAGTCCAACCTGTTCAGTGAAGTGCATACGGAATAAGTTAGTGGTTGCATAGGAGAAAACTGCAATATTTTAATTATTTTGGTCGATATGTTTAACGGGCTGATTTGGCGGTTAACATGTCAAAACGGGTCGACTTATTTTTTTGTTCCTTAAAAATAGAGGAAAAAGCCCTTTTCGTCCCTGAGGTTTGGCCAGTTTTGCGACTTTCGTCCAGATGTTTGTTTTTCTGCATCTGGATCCAAACGGTTTGAAATCTTGCCTTTTTCATCCGGCTCGTTAACTCGATCCATTTTTCTCCGTTAAGTGAGGGATATTTTCGTCTTTTTTATTTAGTAAGGGTATTTTGAATACTTGTACATTATGCTAAATGCTTGTACATAAATTGAAAAAGACCGAATTGCCCTTTAAGTTAACAAAAAGGACAGAAATACCCCTGTCTTAACGGAGAAAGTGGATGGAATCAACGAGCTGGATGAAAATGGCAAGATACCTTTTGGATCCAGATGCGGAAAAACAAACCTTTCAATGAAAGTCGCAAAACTCAGGGACGAAAATGGCATTTTACTCTTAAAAATATGAAATATACTATTATAAAAACTATTTTTAATAAAATGATTCAGGAGCTTTTTATGCATTTCAACCTGTTTGACCCGTTTTCTTTTTCGTTAAACCCTTTAGTTAAATCCACTTGACCCATTAGAAAAACAAATCCAAATCTACACATTTACAACTAAACGTATCGAAATCAGATGACCAAATTCTATATATCGAAATTTAGTAATAATATTATAAACAATAGAAGACGAATAAATTACCAGTTCTTGAACAAGCGAGACGGATATTCGTTGCCCAAGTAAACTCAACTGCTCGAGCGTCATTTCCGCATCCCGCAACGATCCGTCGGATCTCGAAGCAATAAGCTTCAACGCATCTTTATCAATTTCAAAATCTTCTTTGGTTGCAATCCATTGTAAAGTATAAATAATATCTGCATCTTTCAACTTCGGAAAGAAAAACTTTTGACACCTGGATATTATTATATGCGGCAAAACATCGAGACTTGAGTTGACTAACAGAAAAACCATACGTCTTGGAGCGCGATCGATAACCTTCGATATAGCATTCCAACAATTCGGAGGCAACGAATCACAATCATCGATTATGAAAACTCGATATTGTGACGGTATGTGAGAAACAATCATGTTTTCCATAAGTTCCATGATTCTTTTGTATCCAAGATTGTGAACGGGACCCACTTCGCGAACGCTCCGGTTTTTACCCGTGTCATGTGCTACACAAGAATTGCAATACCCGCATGGTTTCGGGTGATCCAACGATTGACAAGTTAAAGCTCGAGCGAATATACGTGCGCAGGAGGTCTTTCCGGTGCCGTGGGGTCCATAAAAGACGTAAAGCAGCCCGACTTTCTTTTTCGCAATTGCGTTCGAGAGAGCTTGTACTGCGAGATTCTGTCCAACGAGGTCCCGAAACGTCCGTGGTGCGTATTTTTGAGTGAGGTTTTGGTGTCGAGTGTTGTCGCGTGATCGTTTTTGGTGACCTGATCGCGCTTCTGAAGCGAGATCCGAATCGATTCCACTGTTTAATAAATTATTTGCGTAAATTCCCAATTCACCGGAATAATCATGCACCCACGCGGCAGGATTTTCTCGACTTTCTTGTGAACCATCCAATAATAACGGCAGCGATTCACCGTTTGTAGATGAAATAGAGTCGTCAGACAAAACGGGTATTTGACCTTGACCCGAGTCCCGTTGACCACCTCGCTTTGACCGCGAGTCCGATAAACCGCATGAGAGACTCTTTCCTGCTATATCGAGAAACGATTTCCCCCGATCATGAATTCTCGACCAATTAAACGGAATCCCGCAACCGTTTTTCGGACCCCCGGAAACATTTTGTTGACCATTATAGTCAACGTGTGGTACAAAATTAGAAGCCATCGACACCTCGTTTTTCGGTGCCCGAGAAGCTCGTCTTCCGCCTTTTGACCCGATTAACACCATGGCTATGCAGGCTTGATTCAACGTCAACACCATTATGAAAACGATTGTGTGACGAAGCTACATTGTCACTATCGATCGGGACATCGTTCAGTTGTTGTAAAAGAGTTTTCACATGATCTTCTTGCTTATTGTTCTTAATACTTTTTCGCGCTTTTTGTTTACCTTTACTATCCGAACTCCCGGGGTAAATATCGCGAGCCAAATTCGCAGCGTCTAACGGAGAATCATCGTTAAAACTCCGCCTGCCCGATTCTTCTTTCTTGATTCTTCTCTGAACCGCATCACCCGTACCCACATTGGACGATGAGTTGCCGGATAAACCAACCGACCGCCTTCCACCACCATCTCCACCACCACCACCACCGCCAGAAGGGGACTGAAACGGGGGCGTGCTCATGGAAGGATCGCGTAAAGATCTTGACCGTTGAAGAACAACAAGGTCCCTAATAAGCGACCTATCGGTGGTTATCGGGCTTTTGTGCATATGGTTTTTCAAGTGAATACAGTTGGTCAAATGGATATGGTTCCGCAAATGATCACTAATATCACCATTAGCGTCTTTAAGTATCCGATCACGAACAACTCGGGTCATGATCCGATTCTGCAAGATATTAAACACACCATTTTCTTTCTCAAAATCTTGAAACACAAAACAATGCCCCCAAATCTAATACATTTCAACAAACCCATTGAACACCCTTATAAACAAGTCAACATTCAAATAACATAAACCCAATAAACATGACACATTTCAAGATTCTAAACAAACCCAATAGATAAACCCTAAAAGATTCAAACTTTATGCTAACCCATTAACTAAAAACAAAAATTAACAAAACCCCATTTCAAGAAATACTTAAAAATGCAATCTTTAAAGCACCCAACACCCACCCACATGAGAACAACGAACAAACAGTAAATCTGTGAACAAATTGAATTGGGTATCACTTTATGATCAATATAAAACTAATAAAAATCACAAGAATTCACCTGAATTAGAGGCAAAGTAGCAAGTGACCCGTTTTCTTCATTAAATCTGAGATCTTTTACATCAACTTCACGAGGGTTTTGGTTGACTAGCGGCACACAGTTGTAGCTGTTAATGTGGGTTCGTTAAGAACAGAGACTGAAGAGGAAGAAGAATAAGACGGTGGTGGTGGTGACTCTAGAGAGAGAAAGTGTGGTTCTAGAGAGAGAGAGTAATGTAATATTGGTGATGCTGACAATAGTGCCTGGGAACTTGACACTTCGATAAGAAACCCAGTTGTTGTTTGAATCAATTATTTGAAATCTAATGATTTTTGGGTTTTTGAATCTAGTCTAGTAATAATATTCATTTAATATTTTTTGTTGGGTAATAATTGGAATGTTACGTTGGTTAATGTTTTATTAAATATATATTTATAACGTATAAGTAAATATTACCACCCCGGAGATTATCAATGAGAACTCGTTTTATTGGATAGATGGGTAGATTTTAATATCCGTAATGTAAATGTATAAGTTTTGTCGGTTTTTAGCAGCTTGTTGTCCTGTCTTCTAGATTTATATAGAAATTTCGTCGTTAAAAAAAAAGTAAATATTAGTTTTTCAAATAATGGAAATTATTAAATATATAATTTGTATTTAGTTACTACAAATTTGCATTTTGTTAGTAATATATTTTATGTAGAATTATTTTATGTTTGTGTGTTAAGGAGGATTAACTTTATTTTTGTGTGGAATATTTAATAATTTTGTGATCTATTAATATATAAAGAAGGTATAAAATAAGAAATATATTATTTAAATTAGTATAATAAAAGTTTTTAGCAATTAAATGATAATGCTAATTTTATGCAAAATGGGAAATTTAGCAATTAAATGATGTTATGCTAATTTTATGCAAAATGGGTAAGTTTATAACGTTACATCAATAGTAAGTCAATCAATTTCAATTAATCATTGAATTTGGTACCTTTTATTTTGCAAGATACTTTGATCTTGAAAGAAATCAAAATTCAAATTATCATCCTTGACTTCTTGTCTAGACAAGTTTGTTTTCTTTTGGCTTTTTTTTCACCTTAAACTTTAAAATATTATATTTTTTACCCAAGTACTCTCTTTAGATAGGATGCACTCAATTGGAGCCGAATATGAGCTGACTTCTCTAACTTTCTCTTACATGATGAGTTTGAACTCAATTTTTTTCCTTATGTATTAAGATCAAGTTAAGTTATCTTAAAAGTGTATCCATATATAACTAGTGTGTAACATATATTGTTTAGTTTTTGACGATCTTAACTCATTTAATCTTGACTCGATTTGAGTTTAAAATACTTGGACAAATTAACCATTCGGCATTGAGAAAATGTGCCTACAACTATTACCTAAAACAACAAGATGAGTGTGGAGCACTCAACATATTTGTTATCACTATTATTTGATTTTCTTTCTTCTTCAACATTCTTCTTGATTATTGCTTAAAATACCAACATCTTTAAAAGGATCATTTCATCCATGAACATCATTACATATGTGTTTGATGTAAAATTAAAGAAACTATCTATGTATTTGTACATGTATGATTCAAACGATACATAAAAGGACACTTTTATACAGAACTACTTTTTGTATGGAGACGTATAATGTAAATATATGAAGTCTTGACAGATTTAATAGGAGTTAGAAACAGAACGAAATATCGGGTTAAACATTCACATACTATCTTATGTACCTCCATTAAAAAATAAAATAAACTAAAGTTTTTATGAGGTTATTTAGTTAAAGTTTCGCGTGTAATAAACGTTATTCATATATATTTAAACCCTTATAGTTGATTTCGGATTTATTTTATTTTTTAAGAAGGGTTTAACATAAACAACTTTTATATATATTAACAAGAGTAAATTGCACAAAACATCCTTTATGTTTCCTCAAACTTACAGGTTCCAGCCTTAATGTTTAAAAGTTGCTAAAAACAGTCTTTAAGTTTATTTTTGTTGCGGGTTCAATCCTTTGCAGCTAACCACGTTATTTTCTTCAGTTAAGTTCCCTCACATGCATAACATGTGAGGGTATATTCGTCATTTTGGTTGATCTTCCACCCACGTCAATTATAAGAAAAAAGAATATTTAAGGTTTAACCTATTTTAAAAAAAAATTCTAACCGCAGGAACTAATGTGCAATAAAACCAAACTTTTAAAAACCAAACACCCTCTTTTCCGTTCTTCTTCTCTGGCGACTTCGCCGGATTCCGGCGAACCCGGATTAAGATAGGAATCTTGTTAAGCTAGCCCACTAAGCTGTAAAGATTAACACAGATTTTGATCATGCCAATCAAACTCTTCAGGATTATCATCAGTTGGAAGAATCAGCGCCTTATTCGCATCAGACGGAAACGACAAACGACTCTTCAACCCTAGATACCTCTCACGGAACTTTGATGCCGTCAAATCAGAGAACTTCGTAACACCGTGTTCAGTAGTCGGATCCAGCAACTGGTGACGCTTAGGATGCCGCAAGTTAGACTTAAACACTATCAAACGGTAATCGTGCTCCTCTGTAGTCGCGTACGTTTTACCAAACTTTGTTTAAACTAGGTTAAAACTTAAATATTTTTTTTTATAATTGAAGTGGGTGAAAGATCAACCAAAATGACGAATATACCCTCACATGTTATGCATGTGAGGGAACTTAACTGAAGAAAATAACATGGTTAGCTGTAAAGGATTGAACCCGCAACAAAAATAAACTTAAAGGTTGTTTTTAGCAACTTTTAAACATTAAGGCTGGAACCTACAAATTTGAGAAAACATAAAAAATATTTTATGCAATTTACTCTATTAACAATTCACAATTTTCCCTATATTAATTTATTAAATTGAGTCTTCTCATAATATTGTCGTTCAGTTTCTTTTTATTGGTTATTGGTTATGATTTAACTTCTCTTTCTTTTTATTAGTCATTAGTATAGTATCGGGCTTTAGTAAATACATATGACTTTAATGATACTCCACACTTTTTTTTGAAAGGCAATACTCAACATTTATAACATGCAGTAGTCAATCAAATTAGGCCGTTTTTACGCAAAAAATGCTCAAAACACGCCCCCTTCAGCCACCGTGGGCGGTATTTTAAAAATTTGTGTTTAGCGTTGGATTTTCCATGCCCTTGCCCCCATTTGTTTGTCCAATCATCCTTCATCTTTCTATTCTTTGTCCAATCAATTTTTTTCATGGTTTTTTTATTTATTTAATTCTTTACACCCCTATTAACATAATACCCATATCCTCACTACACACATTTTAGAAAAACGCCCCTTTGCTGACTAGGACGATACGTGGCGGACAACACCCAAGGGTGGGGCATTATTCAACCCAACGACTACGCATGGTCTTATATATCCTGTAAATACTACTGATAAATTTAGTTTTGGTATTGCATATGCTTACAAAACGTGAATGCATCACTCCACAATTACTTTATCAATCGCGTATCGAGAATATCCGTTAGTTTTTTTCTATAAGATATATTTTTTTTATTTGGTATATAAAGTTATATTTATTCAACCCGTATAATATGCGAAGTTTTTAAAAGTATAACTTTTTCATTATTTACTGTACAAAATCACGTTTATTTAACCCGTGTACTTTTTATTATTTGCTATATAAAGTTTGATTTATTCAATCCGTATAATACACAAGGTTTTTTAAAGATATAACTTATTTCTGTTAGTTAGTATACAAAATTACATTTATTCAATCCGTATAATACACAAGGTTTTTTTTAAATATAACTTTTTATTATTTTTAAACTTAATATGTTAAAATTAATTACAAAGATGATCCATGTGGTATACATAAATTACATATACAATAATGGGTCCACCGCCCGTTGTATTTTATTCTATAAATTACGTTTTTATTTCCTTTTCTGGTGTTGTGACATATCATGTATAGAATAGGAATTTATTTGAACTGAAGTTAAAATTCTCTGATTCAAACAACGTTTTCATTTTCTAAGTTAGGCTTGCTTCTCGTAATTCAAGGGTGTATAATGAAATTGAAATCTATATGTTCGATTAGAGATATTTTAATTCATTTCTTAACTTGTATTAAGCATTCTCGTGTTGTGGCTGGAGCGAACACCAAAGTCACACTACTGTCAGCAACCATCAACACTGAAGTTGTGGCGTGCTAATGCGAAAAAATTAAACCGAAACGTAAAACATATAAAAGAATAACTAAGTCGATCTAGGACCCGCGCGTTACGATCAGGGGCGGACCTAGGTTATAGCCTGGGTGGGCGGGCACACCCCTTGAAAAGAAAATTTTAGTGTGTTTTACATGGAAAAATCCTGACCGCACCCCTTGAAATGTCGGTTAAGACCCACATTCGCACCCCCAGTAAATAATTTCTGGGTCCGCCACTGGTTACGATGAACCTGTCAAACGAGAAAAATAGACGACGTAAAAATGTTTAACCACACACGCATGTTGCGCCGTGTTAACTCGCAAATTTTAAAAACGAATCGTAAAACAAAAATTTTGTAAAAAATGAAAAGTATAGATGACCAAAGTTGAAAGCAAAAAAAGTTATGAGGTTAAATTACAAAAGATGAAAAATTTTGAGGTTAAAAGTAAAAAAATCTAACAGTTTTGGGTTAAAAGTAAAGATGAAAGTTTTGGGGTTAAAACTTAAAAGTAAAAAAAATCAAATAGTTTTAGGTTAAAAGTAAAAAAAATCATTTTTTTCTTAAAAACGTCAAAAAGCATAAGTTACGACACATTTGTGCCTAAACATGTTGAAAATTATTGTATTGGGTAATGGGTAATATGTTTGATTTTTTTAACGGCAAGGAACGACGTGCCAACCACCGTGACACTGGGTGTTGTGGCCAAGGTCGACTACTCGACCACCGCAGCCCCTTGGCTCTCCCCAGATGCGTTGAAACCCGACCTCCACCCGCCCGAAGGCATTACAATAGGTAAAACCTCGCCTCCCATGCAAGTCGACGTCACCCGTATTCGCTCGTCACCTGGAAGCCACAGAAAATAATGAGGAGATTGAGAATCAAACCTGGATCAAAAGGAACCTCAATTCTTTTCCCAACCACTCTACTACCACCTCATGACGGTAATATGTTTTTATATTAAAATAATGAGGAGAGTGGTAATATGTTTCATTAGTAAAATTTGTTGAAATTAAAATTTTATATTTGAGTAAACTTTCATTTTGCTCCCTGTGGTTTTGTCGTTTTAATGGTTTTGTCCAAATCCTTTAAAAATAGCCATTTTACTCCCTGATGTTTCAGTTTTATCGCCAGTTTGCTCCACGGCCTTAACTCCATCCATATAGTATGTTAACTGAAAGGGTATTTTAGTAATTACAAATATAAAATAAGGGTACTTTGGTGAATCCTAGTCATTTCTATTTTATTTAGCTATAATTATTAGTTTTTAATATATAAAAAAACAATTCTCATTCATGAATATTAACATCAAACATCAGATCGATCTGTTGTTCAAAAAGAAGGACAATCAACCACCACCACCTAGCCCACTCCACCCCACAACCACCACCCCACCCTTGCACCAGTCCCACCTAACCACCAACGACATCAGAGATCTATGAATACCACCACCCGAAGCTGTCAACGGACTCTATCATCACCGTCATAATCTGTTCAAACATCGCTGGATGTTCAAGCGTCGCTAGATGTTCAAGCGTCGCCGGAGCTAAAGCTTTTGCTCGAAACCCTAGGTCTGTATTCTTCTGTCTGTACCGTCTGAGGTCAGATCCACCATCATCATCTCTGTGGTCACCGACTCCCTAGAGTTCTTGACTCGAAACCCTAGATCTGCGTTCCTCTTTCTCTCTTCTCTCATTCGGCTCCTTCTCTTTCTACTTAAACATCACATCTAACTCTTGATCATTTTGAAATTTAGTGATTTTGATGATACAAGTTATGATTTGATTCTAGGGTTTTGTTTTGAAAGGGGTTTGGGAAAATGTCAGATCTTGTTGGAGTTAAGATTGTATTTGGATTCAAAACAGCAGTTATAAGGGTTTTTATCGAGATTTGGATGACTTGTTAGGAGCATACAGGGTTTCAAACCCGACTGTTCAACAGCAGGCTGGTGTGGCCGGTGGTAATCAGCGGAAAATGGTGGTCGGGTGGTGGCACCGGGGGGTGGGTGGCGGGCGGTGCTGGTGATGTCAGGTGATGGGTGTAAAAGAGAGATCTTGTAGAGAATGAGAGAAAGAGATAGTAGAGACTCTGTATTTTTTGTGTATACTTTATATTTAATACAAATTACCATAGTACCCTAATTTTATATTTGTAATTACTAAAATGCCCTTTCAGTTAACATACTATATGGATGGAGTTAAGGCCGTGGAGCAAACAGCGATAAAACTGAAACATCAGGGAGTAAAATTGCTATTTTTAAAGGATTGGGGCAAAACCATTAAAACGACCAAACCACAGGGAGCAAAACGGAAGTTTACTCTTCTTTGTATTTTGATTGATGGTATTTAGCGTTCTTTCGAAATTATGAAGACGTTCAACCAAACGAAATGATATCTATGACCACCTGTCGTTGTCACACCTGTTAGTTATTTTTTGCCTCCACCCTTGTCTCGACATCGCACCATCATCAACACACCACCCCACCGTCATCACCATCAATAGTTGGGTGCATCACCATCAATGGTTGGGTGCAGGTGGTAGTGGCACCCGGTAGGTTGGGGTGGCGATGATGATATGCAATGACGATTGATAATTGATAGCCACAATGGTAAATTCCAAGTTCTTTATGGGTTTTTTTTTATGCCAAATGCATTAACAATTAAAAAGCCTTTTATATATTTCAGTTCCCATTAATTCTGAAATATTTTGATAGATTTTATTTCTTTTATATCCTGAATTCTTTTGACGAATTTCAACCAAGTTCAGCTTTAGTCGAATTTCAATTCTTTTAACAAATTCTAGTATATATAAAAACAAAAAAAAAAGAGTTTGCTGGCCAACCGTACCAAAAATTTTGTGATAAAGTCTAAGAATTTAATGAAATTTAATAGTCTTCAATAGTTTTCAATGGCTAGATATTATAGAACCATTTACGTAAATTTAATGAAATTTAATAGTTTTCAATGGCTAGATATTATAAAACCATTTACGTAAAGCCGTTCAATTTTTTTACCATTTAGGTAAAGCGGATTTTGTAATATTAGTTATTATTATGTATGAAAATAATTAAATTTTGGACGATAAAAATAGAATAAAAGGAGTAATTTACAAATGGTGTGTTTAGTTTTAGACTTTAAGCATTTACTCTATCTTTTCAAATATACGCAAAATAATAAAACATAACTTATGATTTACTTCATACCGTAAATTGAGTATGACTTGTCGTTAAACTTTTAGTTATAGCTTCAACTAAAATAATAAATAACTCTTTAATTTTTTTTATATATTCTTTTTTCTTTATAAAAATTGTTGTCACCACCCTCTCTCTCCTAGAAGAAGGAAATAGTTTCATATACAACATTTGAGCCAGTCGGTTAACAAAACTTTGCATTTACGATTATGACAACTATATACCATAAAACCGAGAAATACATGATATCGTCGAAAAGAGTCTCTTTGCAATGTTGAGTATTAAAAAAAAAAAAAAGTCATTTCAAATCTCCGTATAGCCCACCAAACCACAAACATATCAAATCCAATAACAACTTTCTTTGATTCTACACTCTAAAATCTTTGAGAAAGTCCATCAACGAAACAAAAGACTTAACAACCAGAAGCGGCAAACCTAGCCAAGAAGCAACCCGGTCCCAAATACGACTAGCCACCAAACATCCACCAAGTAAATGAGAGTTTGATCCGTTTTCGATATTACAACAAAGGCATAACTAGGGGTGTGCATGGGTCGGTTTGGGGGGCCTAAAACTATAATTAAAACCCCATGATGTCGGTTGATGGATAACCATAACCATAACCGATAGGTTATAGCGGTTATGGTTAATCGGTTTTGATGGTTATAGCGGGTCGGTTATTGGTGCTTAACCGTGTATTTAGCCTAGCTAAAAGTAGCTTAAGCTTAATTTTTTTTAATATGGAATAAAATGTTATTACATATTTGTATGTATTAGTATATTACAAAGTATCAAAAAAATACATATAATATATAATATTAACACCGATTGTTACCAAATATTCAAATAAAGTGATGTGATATATTCCATAAACTCAAATAAACATTCAACCAAAACCACAAAACGATATGAAATAATCTATAAATACTAATTTTTTTTAATCAAAAACATCAAATATTTAAAAAATGGTGAAAAGTCCTAAATCCTACAAAGATTGATTACATGTCGGTTCGGTTCGTTCGGTTATGGTGGGTATGGAAACTTGATAACCATAACCGACCGCTACTTTCGGTTTTCAAAAAAAAAAACCATTAACCGACCCACCGGTTTTTTATTTGGTTCGGTTTTGTCGGTTAATTCGGTTATGGTTCGGTTAATTTGGTTTTTTTCACACACCTAGGCATAACAATGAAGAAATGTCCAAACCTTTAGCTTCCAGATTATCTCTTGTAGGAAGTTTATTTTTCTAGAACTCTCCATACAACAAATATTAACTTTCCCATGAAAGAAATAATACCAAATAGTAGCCTTTGGATAACCGTAAAATCTTTTATCTCGGCACAAGACCAAATCCACTTGTCATTATCATAAGACCAAGGAATCCTAGAAATAAAAAACATAAGACCATCAAACTGAACCTACTCAACTCCAACTCTGATCGGACGACGCCAACTCCAATTCATCCCGTCAATACGTTGATCAAACATTCAATCCGTGTAAGTTTTCAAAGGGATATCTATATTTCAATAAAGTGTCTTGAATCCAATATGCACTCCAAAATTTGATATCTCTATTGTTACCTACAACCTTTTTTAATAAAAAGAATAATACCTATTTTGTCTAATTTAACAAGGTATATATTTAGGCCAAATGGAAGTTCATGTACCTCCCAGATGAAGAAGATCAGGAAAAGAAGATTGACCATGTATCCAATCTATAACCCAAGTCCATAAACCACGAAACAAACCTCCACCTCCATTTTTAAAGCATATCTTTATTCTCTAAAAAACCTATCCCATTACTACATTTCCTTTTAGATGCCATAATACGATTCCAATAAACCTAATAAGTTTTTCTTTCATCTCCACTAAATCCCCAGAAAAAAAAAAAAAAAAAAAAAAACAAGATCTACTTTTTTCCAACTTGTTTAGAACTCCTTTCGGGACACCAAACAATGAAAAATTATAAAGTCCGGATGCACCAAGAACCAAAGAAGATAATAACAAACGAGCACTGATAGATAAAAGATTCGTCTTCTATGATGAAAGCCATTTTTGAATTCTTTAATACGAAATTTCCTATTCTCCAACCTGTTTCATTTTAAAATAAGCAAATAGGACGAAATATTAAAACGGCAATTTACCCGGAAGGTAGACCGTAATCGAAACCAAATTATAGACTTTCTCATACTGAACACCAATCACATATGTAAGGTTCCATATTTCGTACTTTCTATTTTTAGAAAGCTTGTATTCGTATGAAATTTCAATTCTTGTAATCCGAGACTTTTGATCATAATTGAAATACATTTATATCATATTATTTATTTCTTTATTTATTCATGCTTACACGATACATAAAGGTCACGAAACACACGTTTTTATGCATAACCGAGACACATATTATGTTTATACCATGTTTGGATTATAATCATACTTATGTCACACTATAACATGCCTAATTGCATCGTGGAACCCTAAAATCATGTTTATCATTAAGTTAAAGGTCCTAACTAACAAGCAATACAAGTTCAAGGGTGAAAAATGAAAATATTGTTTCCCAGAATGCCTTACGGACCGCAAGACAAGGAGTCTTACGGTCCACAAGAGGGTTTAGGCAGGCAGAATTCCCACCAGCTCACGATTTAAGTTTGGCTTTTACCTTTCACTTTCCAACCACCCTAACTCACAACTAACCTTAGTAAAATACTAAACCATAATATCACATTATAAATACCCATTGTCTGCATCTCCTAAACACTTTTCACTCTCTCAAATCACTCTCTAATCCTTCAAAACATGGATAGTGTTTGGAATGCACTCGTTTAGTTGAACTCACTTGGTTGCTTGGTGGATTAGAGGACTTCATTTTATTCTTATGTTTATGTTTATGACCATCCGAATCATCCTTGTGATGATTTGTGTTTTGGTGAAATCTCAAGGTTAAAGGATTTATCCTACCTTTATATGACTATCTATGACTTGGACATAAATAAATACATACATACATACATACATACACACACACACATATATATATAATATCAAATCCGAAACCAAACCATGATACCAACCAAAATGATGGTTGAATATGATGTGTTAAAGTGGATAACATCTTAGTTTTAGATTTCTCAATTTGGACTTCTAATGGGTGATTTGGCGCACATGAAAAACATAACTAAACATAGTGTCCAAATGGGTGTCTAATCAAAGATATACTTTTGTATACTTTCATACTTATTGTTATGGGTGGAATTTATGACTTATATCCTGATGACATATCTTGATACTATATATATGATGCTGTGACCAGGATACTGAACCAGGATATTGGTAACATCCTGCGGGGGTATCCTACTCGCTATTAACATTAATCTTTGGTTGCAAGGTACCAACGGATATGAAGACTTAGTCTCCCCGAAGACTCGCTCAAGACGGTTAGGATATGATTGTTGGAGCTGGAGAAAGAGTCTACAACGGTCACAAGAGAATATTCAAGGCATCCCTAGAATATAGGATAGTTTGTTATTCTCGATTACTATTTATAGGGGGCTTGGATCAGCAGTAGAGGACACACAATCTCGTACACTTTCACTTTCTAATTGCAGCAACAATCACAAACACTCACAACACTTATATTATTCGATCATTGTAACACTTAGAGTTGATCCAAGCGGTATCCGAAGTTGAATCCTGCTGTTCAATCAATAAGAAGAACAAGGCAGCTGATGATTGTCAGCTCCCGAGGTTTTATGCCGGCGATCTAGATTGATCAAGGGCTTTCCTCGTACATCTCGTGTCAACCTCTACTTTATTTGCATTGGTTTTACAAACCAATATAGTTCTGTATCCTGGAACTATATCCTGAAACTGTTTTTCACAGTCAACCAATGAAAAACATTTTTGCAAACCACAATAGCACGCCCTCACATACTAAGTTTGATCACTAAATTGCTTCAGTAATTTTTTACCAAAACAATTTGGCGCCCACTGTGGGGCAAGTGGTGCTATTTTTAATCAAAACTTTGCTAAAAACTCTAGTTAGTTCTTCATTCTCTAATCTTTTTGCGAGATTGTCTTTTATGGCTTCTCAGTCAGGTTTGAGCTCTTCTTCGATGCCTACATCCACCTCTGTTGCAACTGGTTCATTGCCTCCCCCACCTTCACAAGCTCAGACTTTCCAAAGGAAGAATGAAAGCCAGATACCAAGAGACACTACTACTGCTCAAAATATCTCCAGATCCGGAGTTTTAGGGAGAACTCCTGTTTTTGCTTGTAATGACAAAATTTTATCTTTATTTGGTAGTATACAAGATCAGATGAAGAAGAAACAGGAAACTAACCAGCTCATAATGAAGGAAATACAACTCTTGACGTCCAACTCCAAGAGACCTACTGAGGATATTGTTACCCCTTTGCAGCCAAGAATGTTGAACTTCAGTTCGGCAGCATATGCTGAGGATAGTCAGGGCAACGTCGTACCGAGTCACTCCCGGAGCAATATCCTAGAAATCCCCTTATCGGCCAGGATATCGACTTTCAGGGATCCAGGATATGCTCAAGGATATGGCCACAATCGCCAAGCTGGTTAATTGTCCATTAATACTAATATGCCGACTGCTAACAAGTTCGAATCTTCACAGGATACAAGTGCAACATCGGTGTTATCCAGGGAACTCCAGAAATTAGAGGATATGATAGTTAGTGTGCCTGGGGTAGTGCAAAAAATACCGGAAGTATCCCAGGATAGTCACAATATATCCCGCTTTGCTCGCCATATTTGTGATGCTGAAATTCCCGAGAGATTCCAAACTCCCAACATGAAGCTTTATGATGGCACTACGGATTCCGAAGAACATATTGCTCAGTATAGGGAGAGGATGGAAGTAAATTCTATCCCACTAGATCTTAAGGAAGCATGCCTATGCAAAGGCTTCGGTTCCACCTTAACAGGATCAGCCTTGAAATGGCTTTTAAATGTTCCACCTTATTCGATTACATCATTTGCTCATTTGGTTAATCAATTTAACAGTCAGTTTTCTTGCAGTAGAAGCTTTGAAAAACTAACAAGTGACCTTTACAGGATAACACAGGGCCCTCAAGAATCCTTAAGGGATTATGTTAACAAATTCAGCAGGGAATCCCTAGATATCCCGAATCTTGATGTTGCTACGGAAGTGCAAGCATTCAAGATGGGATTACAGAAGGATTCCCAATTTTATCAGGATTTTATGATGAATCCTTGCAGGAATCTGGACGAAGCTCGGAATAAAGCTCTAAGATATATCAGGCTTGTAGATGACAAGAAAATGCAAGAAAGGATGAATGCATCCTCAACATATGAATTAACGAATAGGAAGTCGGAATCCTCATATAAACCATACCGCTGTAAGCCGTATGCTAAAAATGACAAAAAAGAGTGAATGTTGTTAAGGATGAAGATGCTGAAGAATATCCTGAATTGTCACAATATTGTTTTTCAGTAAATATCCCTGAACTAATATATGCCATGCAGGGACTAGGGGATAAAGCAAGGTGGCCAAGAAAGAACCAGCAAAAGGCTGATTGGAAGGATAAGTCCAAGTGGTGTGCCTTCCATGCAGATTTTGAACATGTAACAGAAGATTGCATATCCTTGAGGAAGGAGAAAAGCTACTTGCTGAGCAAAGGCTACTTAAAAGATCTTCTTGGCAGAAAGAAAAATAATGGTCAGGATACTGAGAAGAATCTTGAACGAGCAGCATCACCTCCTCCAGACGCCAAGATAATCAATTTCATATCCGCAGGATCCGATATATGCGGAACCTCATACTCTGCCGCTAAGAGACATGCCAAGGAGGCAAAGGCAGAAAGGTGAGACAAGCCAACAAGGATGACAACGCTTACAACTGACAAAGTGATAACGTTCGATAATGATGACCGGGATAGCATTCACGATCCTCATCATGATGGTCTAGTGATTACTTTATATATTGCTAATCATTTTGTACGCAGGATACTGGTAGACAACGGGAGCTCGGTCAACATTATTCAGTTGGAAACCTTGAAGAGAATGAACATTCCAGAAATGGAGATTACCTCGAAATCCACTGTGCTCGTAGGATTCAGTGGAGAAACAAAGAACACTGTTGGAGAGATAAAGTTGCCTGTATATGTTGAAGGAGTGAATTCAATGCAGCGTTTTTGTGTCATGGATTCTTTATCCTGCTATAATATTATATTAGGAAGGCCATGGATTCATGATATGAAGGCTGTACCTTCCACCTATCATCAGTGTATCAAGATCCCTACTCCTTGGGGCGTAGTCAAAGTGGAAAGCAATCAACAGGAGACGAAGGAATGTTATTCCTCTCGATTAAGGCCTCAACAAGATCTAAAGTAGGATAGCAATTAAAGATACAAGCCCAGGATATCGTGGAAGCTTCAGAGCAGGATGGTAAGAAAATTATCCTAGATCAGGATAATCCAGATATCTCGGTGCTTGTAGGGGCCAATATCCCTCAGGATATTGAGAATCAACTTACTAACTTTTTGAAATGTAGGATGTCTACGTTTGCATAGAAACACGAAGACATGACAGGTATATCAAAAGATATTATAACTCACATAATTGGAATTGATAAATCTTTCAGGCCCATTCAACAAAAGAAAAGGAAATTTGCCCCTAAAAAATGCAATTATACAACAGGAGGTTGAAAGGTTGCTAAACTCCAATATGATTAGGGAAGTCAAGTTTCCCAAATGGCTAGCAAACGTGGTGGTGGTCCAAAAGAAGAATGAGAAATGGAGAGTTTGTGTAGACTACACAGACCTCAACAAAGCTTGTCTAAAAGATCCATTTCGACTACCCCATATAGATTCCATGGTGGATGCAACCGCTGGACATGAAATGTTGACTTTCATGGATGCATCTTCGGGATTTCAACAAATCCAAATGGAACCATCCGATCAGGAGGATACAACATTCATGACACCCACAGGTATATACTGTTATGCTGCCATGCCCTTTGGTTTAAAAAATGCAGGTGCAACGTACCAGAGGCTGGTTAATATGATGTTTAAAGACAAACTGGGGGACACCATGGAGGTATAT
Organism: Scalesia atractyloides; assembly: GCA_947069175.1. Taxonomy (NCBI): domain Eukaryota; kingdom Viridiplantae; phylum Streptophyta; class Magnoliopsida; order Asterales; family Asteraceae; genus Scalesia; species Scalesia atractyloides. The sequence continues at coordinate 26,232,161 of CAMTDV010000021.1, forward strand.
ATTTATGATATGGTGGTGAAATCCAAGAAATCAGAGGATCACCTCCAGGATTTAGAGTGTGCCTTCAATATCCTGGACCAGTATAATATGAAACTGAATCCTACTAAGTGTCATTTTGGAGTGGGGGCAGGAAAGTTTTTAGAATACTTGGTGACCAAGAGGGGGATAGAAGCGAGTCCAGAACAGATTAAAGCTATCCTGGATCTTAAATCACCATCCAACATGAAGGATGTTCAGAGATTAACAAGAAGAGTAGCGGCATTAAACAGGTTCATATCAAGATCCTCATAAAAATGCAAGGAATTCTATGATATCTTGAAGAAAAACAAAAAGTTTGAATTGGGTGAAAGACATGAAGCTGCCCTGCAAGAGTTGAAGCAATATCTTTCAAATGCACCCCTGCTGATGAAGCCTGAGGATGCTGAACCCTTATCCTTTTATCTTGCAGTATCAGGGAATGCAGTAAGTGTTGTTTTGGTAAAGGATCATGAAGGTCAGCAGTATCCTGTTTGTTATGTTAGTAAAAGATTATTAAACACTGAAACTAGATATTCGCATTTAGAGAAATTGATATTAGCTCTAGTTATGGCATCAACTAAGCTTAGACATTACTTTGAAACGCATAGGATACATGCTAAACTAATTATCCTGTGAAAATGTGCTTAGAAAACCTAAAATGTCTGGTAGAATGGCTAAATGTCTGATAAACTAAGTGCCTATGATTTAGTATATGAACCTAGAAATGCTATAAAGTCTCAGGGACTAGCAGACTTTGTGGCTGATTTTAGTAGTGATATTCAAAACGAGGCTGACCTAGAAGTACAACACTTAGGTGAGAATTCAGGATCTTGGATATTGTATACTGACGGTGCATCTAACATAAGAGGTGTAGTAGTAGGTATACTACTAAAATCGCCACAGGGAGACATATTACCCCAGGCTATTAGATGTGAATTTCCTGCTACTAATAATGAAGCTGAATATGAAGCCCTAATAGTAGGATTAGAATTGGCTAAGAATATGAATGTTAAATGATTACAGGTGTTTGTTGATTCCTTGTTAATTACTAACCATTTCAATGGATCTTATGCAGTAAAAGGTGAAAAGTTAGCTGAATATCTTGAAATTGTTAAAAAAATTAGCAGGATATTTCAATGTATTTACAATTGAACAGGTACCAAGGGAAGAAAATGCTGAAGCAGATGCTCTAGCAAACTTAGGATCTACTGTCAGGATACCAGAAGGAACCCGGATACCAATATTGCATATCTTATATCCTGCGACGGAACATCCTAAGTCCCAGGATAAGGAAGTAGCAAGTATCCAGGATCCTGGTGATGGATGTCCTGAAAAGGATCCTGAATCGTGGATGGCTCCAATCATGAAGTATCTACAAGAAGGAGATGTTCTAAAGGATGAGAATCCTAGAGCTTTCAGGATGAAGGTATCTCGTTTTACAATAATAAATAATATCTTGTACAGGAAATCTCTTGCAGGTCCATACCTAAGATGCTTAAAGGATCCTGAAACTAGGAGGAGCTTCAGGATATACACAAAGGAGATTGTGGCAACCATACTGGGGGCAGGTCTTTATTCTTGAAGGTGTTGAGAACAGGGTATTACTGGCCAACCATGAGAAAGGATGCCATGGAGTATGCTCAGAAATGTGATGCCTGTCAAAGACATAGCAATATACTGCATCAGCCTGCAGAATCGTTATGTCCTATCATATCTCCTTGGCCATTTATGAAGTGGGGGATGGATATAGTGGGAAAACTCCCATTGGCTCCTAGAGGAAATGTTTTCATGCTAGTAATGACGGATTATTTCTCCAAGTGGGTTGAAGCAGAAGCCTTTGTCCAAGTAAGGGATCAAGAAGTGGTATCTTTCATCAAGAGGAATATCCTGACAAGATTCGGGATACCGGCGGAGATAATTTGTGATAATGGTTTCCAATTAATTAGCAAAAGGACTACTGATTTTTGCAAAAGCTGGGGAATTAAGATGATCACGTCAACACCAGTGCATCCTCAAGCTAACGGACAGGCAGAATCCTCGAACAAGATAATTGTCAATAACTTAAAAAAGGGGTTAGGTGCCAAAAAAGGAAAATGGGCAGAAGAATTACCATTTGTCCTATGGGCTGATAGAACAACTGTGAAGAATGCTACTGGGCAAACCCCATTTTCTTTGGTGTTTGGGGCAGAAGCAGTGATTCCAACAGAGATGGTGATACCCAAACTAGGTCAAACCTACGGGATCCTGAAGCAAATCCTGAAGTCTTATGTCAAGAATTGGACACTATTGATGAAACAAGGGATGCGGCAAAGCTGAGGATGGCAGCATACCAAGAAAGGATAGCCAAGTCGTACAACAAGAATTTAAGAACCAGAAGATTCCAAGTTGGAGATTGGGTATTGAGAAAAGCGTTTAAAAATACGACTAATCCTGCTGATGTGAAGTTAGCTCCAAAATGGGAAGGGCCATACGAGATTGAGTTAGAATCAGGAAAAGGAGCATACCGGCTCAAGACCATGGAGGGAGATATGATACCAAGATCCTGGAATGCTATACATCTTAAAGCTTATTTTAAATGAGTTTAGAATTTGAATTCTGACTCAGGGTGGTATGAATTTTATCTCTTTTAAAATATATATAGTTCTTTGAAACCCAATACAGACTTAAGCATTGGAGGGGTGTTAGCCAAGCTAACACACACCTTAGTTTAAAGGTGTTTTGTAGGATATGCTTCAGGATAATGCTCCAGGATATTTACTCAAGATGGATCGAAAGACTAGAGGATTAGCCCACTCTCTCACTTTTAATGGATTCCGATCCCTTCACATGTTTAAAGGTATTCATCTTTCTTCATAATTGGGTTTAAACACCCTGCCTGGAGCGCAAGTATCCGGGTATAGTTCAAGATGGCGGGACAAGTTCATGTAAAAGTGGCTGACAATTTCGTTATTGTTGGCTATATCCCGGATCCTTGTCACACCCCAACCGATAGCGGAAATATCGGGATGAGACGAACAAATTGCTCAAAACATCATAACACTAAATGTGACAATATAATTAATTCCATTCCATAAATTGTCTAAAGTTCATACATTGTTCCAAATAAACATAACATAAAATTTCAAACATAATTTATTAAAAGATGAGTTTCTAGGCCATCCTAGCTTGTTTCATCTTCAACTTGACTGTTAACTTGCAACATGTATTAAAATAATATCAACAACAGTTGGCGAGTATACAGGTTTGGTACATAGTATAATAAAATAAAAATGTTTAATGATTATATCCAATATGATAACATAGCACCTGTTACTAATATGCTGAAACGATGTCACTATATGTCAAACCCAAGTTTCCAACGCAATGTGCCTTTCCCCAAGACTCAAGGAGGTTAAGATGTTTTACTTAACAATACCCCAAGACTCAAGGGCGGTACGTTAATCCTATAGCGCTATAGTTGTTAAGGTAGGCTAAAATGAGCATATAGACATGAAGTGTTTACATAGCATATACGATTAACAAGTATCACATGTTTTCATGTTTAAAAATATGGATAGAGCGTGAATAAATAAGTCTCATGTGATGGTGTGTTTTGATACAAATACATGCTGCACCCAAAGTGTTTAAACACAAAAAGGGAATCAAGTATACTCACCTTATGTTGCCTATCAATTTCTTGGAATCGCACGAGTAAGGGGTGGATCAATGAAACGATTAACCTAGAATACAAGCATAGGTTCGTTATTGGTTATGGACTTGAATAGTGCCATTCCGATTACGTTGAATAATTTATACACTAGTTTGGTATTTAATTAAACCTGATAGATTAATATGCTAATAATATGATTATAAATAGTCTAGCCAAAATCAAATAACATTAGTTTTTAATAATTGTATTAATACTAATTTACATTAATAATTGTTTTAACAATAAAATTGTTTGAAATAATAATAATTGTTATAATAATAATAATAATAATAATAATAATAATAATAATAATAACAATAATAATAATAATATTCCAAAACAGTAATCTTTAAATTTAATAATTAAATTCTGATTTTAAATATGAACTAATGATAATAATGCTGATTCATATAATTGCTTAACAAATTCAAGTTTCTTGGTCCAATCAGTAAAAGGGGTCTGGCCCAAAATAGAACAAAGAAGAAAAAAATAATGGCCCAAGTGGGCCGGCCCAGTAACGATCCAAACAGCAACAGAAACTGAATAATAGCGAGAAAACCGGTTGCAGAGGGATTCGAACTCGAGCCTCTTGTTTCAGCGCACATCATCACCAGCTGGTCTTTGTAATCAGCTTTGGTGATAGATTGTGGTTTTTATAAATCTTATACAGCAGTCGCAATGTCATCTTCTTCACGCAGTTGCAAACTAACAAGGATAAAGATCAAGATTATACCGAAACAAAGAACCGAGGCGTGACCGGCGAGTTACCGTTTCCTCCGGTGAGTCCTCGTCTTCTCCGGCGAATACCGGCGGTTGAGCGGGTTTTCCGACGTGTTTTGGTTTGTCGAACAGAAGCAGAGAGAGAGAAAGTTGAGAGGGTGAGTGAGAGGTGTGAGTTCGGTATTTATAAGCAAAAGGAAAACCGATGGATTACGATCGGTCCCGAGAGTCAATTCACCGGAAACTCAAAAGTTGCTGCTAATCCGTTTCTTGCAGACGTGTGCTTGGCGGTAGGGATTTAAAAGGTCCAACGTAATTAATGTATAATTATTAAACGAACTGGGATTAAAACAAATTTGGAGTCATGGCCGAGTGGTTTAGCACGTATGTTTGATGTTTGCCGGACCGTGTGGCGCGGGTTCGATTCCCGGCCACCCCATTGTTTATGTTTGTAACAGATAACAAAATTTTACAAAAAGACACAACAGTCCCTGAGTTTAAGTTTCATTGTAATGCCAAATCAGTCCCTGCACTCTTTTAACTAGGTTAGTTTTATTTTTAAGGTTTAGTACATTAAAACCTAACCAAGTTAGCTAGTAACAATTAAACTTTCAAAATTCCAATTATATATCCTTATTTATTTAATAAAATAATTTAATGAATAAGTACTTTATTTAATTAATATGAATAATTAAATGATAAAATGAATAGATAATTAATTATATGAATTTGAATAATTAAATATACGCGAAGATACGGGGCGTTACAATCCTTACGGTATATGAGGATTGATCACCCTCTCTCGCGAAAGGGTATTTCATACTCTTTAAGGTTTAAAGGTTTTCACCTTTCTAAGTCTTGGAGTTTACACACTCCCGCCTGTAGCGCACGAAAAACAAGGGTTTATTCCCAGGATACTAAGGGATTATCCCCACGGTACTATGGGTTTATCCCCAGCAAAATTAAAGTCTTTGAAAATTTCCAAATTGTAATTGTGTTTACACACAATCTTTTATAAAATATTATGAAGTTTAATCACTAAGTAATGAAATCTTCGAGCATGCCATGCATTGATGCAATATCATGCACAGACAGGGGACATCCATGCTGGGAACATCGCAAAGGATTCGAAGGTTGGAATCGAAAGTTTTGCCTAAGTATTCTTGGTATGATTTCTTATTTATCGAGTTTAGGATATCTTATTTGAGTAACCTAAGTTTTCTATAAACATTATATTCAACCAAGTTTTTGTCTAACATTTTTTCATTAAAGGTGACAAAAATTTATCAGTATCTTGAGCAGGATATTTGATCAGGATGTTTAAAAACATGTCTCTCAAAATAAAAATACAATAGCAACAGATAAAACAGAAAGGTTAGTTTATTATTAACAAACCAAAATGTCACATTCTTGGCTTCGTCTTAACCAAGACCCATCCACCAAGAATGTGATAAGTTCTAAAACATATAAACATTGATGACCGAAGCCTTCGTCCTGAAACTCAGGATCCCTCCACCTCAGGTCATCGCAAAATACTAATGTTTAAGGTGCAGGAAATATAAATTGTTCAAGTGCAGGAAAAGTAAAATTGTTTAGGAGATTACAGATCTTCAAATTAAAAAAGTGGGCTCCGGCCTAAGCAATAATATCCATCATTGCCCACTTCGATGCCCTCACGCAGCAGCATCTTCACCAACCTTCATCACTTCCTCAGCATCCTGACCAGCATCAGCGCCAGCATCTGCTCCAGTATTAGCCCTAGGATCTTCACGGCTTCACCACCAGCTTCTGCTGCTACCTCGACCGCCTTAGAAGGCTATGCAACCGTTAGCTTAGCAGGATACTCCACGGGATTACCACCGAGATCGTTCAATTTCGCCTCCCGGGCTCCAATGGGCCAGGTTGGGCATTCAAAACCCATAGCTCTGGCTTCATAGGCCATTTTCAACCTGGCCTGGAGGAGGGAAATGATGACGGAACTGTTGAGGCCCTCCCTGTAGGTGATCATATCCTACTCGTGTTGAGTCTGAACAGCGTCCAACGTAACCTGAGCTTCTTGGGCAGCCTTCTTCATAGCAGCTTGAGACACCTGGGTCATCGCCTTGAATTTGTCTTCGTAATGCTGAGACTTGGTGGCAACAATCTTTCCCTGGTCCACGATTGTGGCTTCAGCCTTCTTTAGCTTGACCTCTAGCATCTTGTTGACCCCACAAGCTTCCTCGTAAAGATGCGTCAGGCGGCCAAGACCCAACAATTAGAAACACAGGTATCAGCATATATAACATAATCAGGATATCTGCTCAGCATATATGTGCAAGATACATGACAAGGATATTTACCTGATTAAGGAAAGAAGTCATCAAGCCACGGGACTCAAAGAACCCTGGTTCTTGGAAGAAAAGGCTTCGGGCAGAAGTGGCCAGGGAGTCTGTCTCTTTCCTCTTGCGGGAGCTAGAGGCACGAGCCTTTGTTGCTGAGGAAGGCTTGGGGGTGATTGTGGGCTTGGAATTGACAGGCGGTTTAGACGTGGTGGAAGGTTTGGAACTTGGCTCTATCTTTACCGGAGCAGGCCCGGAATAGCTGTCGAGTTCGTCAAGGTCAAACACTTCAGGGATCTTGGCTGGGTCTGCATGAAAGGGAAAAAATTCAACTTTTCAATATTCTAATATCTTAACTAACCAAATATATGCAAAGATATGTAGAACAGGTATTCTTACCAGACATGTTGGAGCTTGAATGTTGGCTTAAAATTGTGGGGAGTGGAGAAAAGCTTCTTTCACTTTCTGATAGCTGGTAGATGGCACAGATCCTTCCTTCCGATTCTGCGGATGGAGGGGCTAGTTCTTTGAGATTCGCTGCAAAAGAAATAGACAAGGATGTCAGTTCGGGATGTAAGTTCAGGATACATTTGGGGATATTCCCAAAATCTTAAATCTTACCAGCAGTTAACCATTTCACAGGAAAATCAACACCCTTGTCGATGGAGTACTTTTTGACAAAGAGGAACTTTTGTTTCCACTCGTCCTCATTTTTGGTTGCCTTGAGAATGAGGGGGTATTTGGAGGTTGAGAAAAGCAGGAATCGGCTAGAACCATGGGATCGTAAACGATAAGCAATGGCTATATCCTCAACGCATAGCTCAGGAATGTGATGCATTTTGATCCGGTCCAGCACCGCTAGCACCCTCCAAACCATGCGCATGGTTTGGGCAAAACTAAGACCGGTAAGGTGAAAAAAGCGCATGATGAAGTCTGAGAAAGGGTATTGAAGTCCAATGGAAAAGGGATAGAACAAGAAACAGATCCACTCTGAAGAAGACACGTCAGGCCAGAGGTTCCGGTCAAACGATCCGAATGATGGCTCCGGCGGGAAAGGATCCGGAGGCTCTAAGAGCGGCGATATCGGCATTATCGAAAGAACAAGCTTCTTTCATTGGCTCCTTAAGGAGGTTTTGCTCAACAAATGTTGGAACAGAGTCGCCGATGTGTGAGCGCGTTCGGTTGGCCATAGCAGAATGAAGAAGTAAAACAGAGAGAAAGAAAGAGATAATACCTGGTAATTCTGAAAAGTGGTGATTATCTAAAGAATGGGAGAAGATATAGGCCGGAGATAGGATGTGATGAGTGAATTTCGCCTTGGAAGTTACAAGTTGTCTTATCAACGTCTACATCCCATTTAGTGCCTCGATCTGCGCAAGGAAAAATATACCCATTTGGGTTCCAGGATCCCAACAGCTATATTTTTGGGGACAATTATTATGGGTGGAATTTATGACTTATATCCTGATGACATATGCTGATACTATGTATATGATGCTGCGACCAGGATACGAAACCAGGATATTGGTAACATCCTACGGGGGTATCCTACTCGCTATTAACATTAATCTTTGGTTGCAAGGTACCAACGGATATGAAGACTCGGTCTCCCCGAAGACTCGCTCAAGACGGTTAGGATATGAACGTTGTAGTGGAGAAAGAGTCTACAACGGTCACAAGGGAATATTCAAGGCATCCCTAGAATATAGGATAGTTTGTTATTCTCGATTACTATTTATAGGGGGCTTGGATCAGCAGTAGAGGACACACAATCTCGTACACTTTCACTTTCTAATTGCAGCAACAATCACAAACACTCACAACACTTGAATTATTCGATCATTGTAGCATTTAGAGTTGATCCAAGTGGTATCCTGAAGTTGTATCCTGCTGTTCAATCAATAAAAAGAACAGGCAGCTGACGATTGTCAGCTCCCGAGGTTTTATGCCGGCGATCTAGATTGATCAAGGGCTTTCCTCGTACATCTCGTGTCAACCTCTACTTTATTTGGATTGATTTTACAAACCGATATAGTTTGTATCCTGGAACTATATCCTGAAACTGTTTTCACAATCAACCACTTTTGCAAACCGCAATAGCACGCTACCTCACATACTAAGTTTGATCACTAAATTGCTTCGGTAATTTTTGACCCAAACACTTATAAACTCTCGGACTAGTTCCATCATCAAACCCCTTGAACTTACACCTTTGTTTATCCTTTTAGGATAACTTGGTGAATCCCATCCTTCCCAAATCAACTCACTCGCTCTCTGTTGAATTATCTTCGCAAACCGTTGGTATACTTGACCAATTTTACTTTTAATTCACTTTGGGTTGAAACATGTATAAATTCTTAAACTCACAAATGCACACATTCAATCTTATACAAACACTCATTCCACTAAACATGCTACTTGTCATATTATATGTTTATACATGCTAGAATACTTTTATGCATACTATTTGTCATTAACTTTGCAAGCCTACCTTAACATGTATAGCGTTATCTGAGTAGCACACCGCCTGTTTTGGGGTCATTGTTAATTATTCTATCATAACGGTCTTATTCACTTTGGTGACGAGATTACGCTAGTGGACACTTTGGTTTGACCTATTCTTGATGCATGCTAGTATGATATATAACATAGTGTACAATTACCATGTTGGATTTGAGACATTTTTATATGTACGCTATGTAGACCAAAACTTGTATGCTCACCAACCTTTTGTGTTAACGAATATTTTATATACATGTTGCAGGAAGTTGATGATGAAATCTCAAGAAATCTACCTTGGGTGGAACTAGAAACGCCTTCAATATTTTACTTTTATGTTTTTCCTTCGTGTTGTTATGTTATTTCCCAACTTGTTGTAATTTCCTTTCAAAGTTAACTGCCATTTTCGTCCCTGTGGTTTGTTCACTTTTGCCATTTTAGTCCAATTTTAAAAAATGCACCAGTTTCCTCCTTGACATATTGGAAAAGTGATTTCAATCAAAGAATTAAAACCCAGTTAAGTCAGACAGGTTTACCGAAGAGTATTTTTGTCCTTTCATTAGTTAGACATAAAATAAGGTGAAAATAAAAGAAATATGAAAGGATAAAAATACTGTTCATTAAACATGTCTGACTTAACTGGGTTTAATTTTTGGACTAAAATGACACGTTTCTAGTATGTCAGGGAGAAAACTTGTGCATTTTCTAAAATTGAATTGAAATGGCAAAAGTGAACAAACCACAAGACGAAAATGGCAGTTAACTCTTCCTTTAAGACAATGTATAACCTGAAGTCATGAATAAAATGGAAAATTTGAATCATTAATTATATTGTCACAGGTAGTACGTTATGATGTTTTGAGCAATCTAATTCGTCTCGCTCCGATATTTTCGCCATCGATTGGGTGTGACACCATATATATATGATTTTGTGAGATTAATTTTTAAACAAGAAACACAATAGAAACAATTGAGGATTCTTACAATATTTGTCACACCCCAACCGATGGCGAAAACATCGAGGCGGGACGAAATAGATTGCTCATTTCTCATAAAACTAATAGTGACAATAATTACTTAAACCGGATTTCATTTCATACTTAAATTGTCATACATTACAAGAGAAATTCAAATACAACAATAACAATGACAAAATTTGATACAACAATAATAAACCTAGCGTCTATGTGTGTATCTAGTCTCAACGCTACTTCATTTTCATAACATCATTTTCATCAACCTGTAACATGTTTTAAAATACGAGTTCAATGCAAAAGCAAAGGTGAGTATACAAGTTTGTGCATAGCATACGTATAAGCATAAGTTCAAACAAATCCACATGGCAACTAAGTTTACATACGAGCAAATATAAGGCATGCGATATTTCTAGTCAACCCTCTATTTACGCAATATGTTTATGATAATTCAACATGACCACATGTTCACGGGCGGTGCGTTACTCCTATAGCGCTATACATGTCAAATGGAGGCTCAAAATAAGCTAATGACTATGGTATCTCATACGTTCGGTCCTAGTATAAGCATAACATACGTATCAAAGCGTTCATGTATAATGGATTGTTCGTGCAAGTAATAAAGCATAAGTTTAGTGATGTTATGATAAGGTAAACATGTTACACCTCAAAAGTGGTAAACGTAAAAAGGGGTTCGAGTATATTAAGAAGATTGCTAAGTCTTCTTTGGAAATATCGCGACGAGTTGATGAGTTGGAGAAAGAGACATCGAGGTCACCTTATAAGGCAAATGAACGTGTATGAGGTTTTGACGTATGTAGATAGACATATATATCTTGAAGAGATGTGTAATAAATAAGTATGTAGGTTTTGACGAAAAACGGGCAGAGTTTCCACTTGTTTTGGGACGAATCCCGACAACACAAGTTGTCGATAATGTTTATAAAACGCAACAACAAACAGAATAATATATATAAATATTCTTATTTCCATTCTACATTATATTTAAGTCGTAGAGTTCGGTTCCGCGATAAAAAAATTAATAAATATTATGAACACACTAATATTAATATTTGGGTCGTTATTATGTACAAAACTTGTGTTGACCCGACGGTTGACCAGAATGACCAAGTTTGACTGTTTGACCGGAGGTACTAAACTGAACCATAACACATCCGAATCAAACCCGAACCATATCAATATCACCATCGTCCTCGGTCACCGGAAATACGGTGACCCGCACCGGTTTTTGAACCTGTGTCAACAAAACAAGATCTGAGACTTGGAGCCGAACTAGGAGCCGAGTTAAGAACTGTGTTAATGGCCGAGTTTAAGAACCGGGTTCATACTTGCAACTTGAGCCGAGAATAAGCAAAACCTGAACCCAAACGAACTCGCACTGGAAGACACTGTCGCTGCCGCCACGAAACTGTTGCCGCCGCCGCCCTCCTGTTGTGGCGCCGCCGTGTTCTTGGTGTGCCGCCACCACCGTAGTGGCCGGCGGCTCTGTTGTAGAGAGAGAGAGGAGAGGTGAGCGGGAAGGAGGGAGGTGTTCTCGCCAGCGCCGGAAAAACGGGAAGAGAGGAAGAGAGCCTATAGGGGAGTGAGTGGTGGCCGGAGATCTGTCATTTGGGCCTGAGGAGAGGCGAGTAGGGTTGATGGGGTGTCGCCAGAGAAGCAAGTGGGTGGAGGTGGTTGAACAGTGAGAGTGTGGGAGGGATGAGGGGTGCGGGAGGTGGTTGCCGGAAAGGGAGGGCCGTCGGAGCTTGCCGGAATGGCGGCTCCGGTCACCTGATTCTGTAGAAGGGTAGAGGGTGTGAGAGAGAGAGGCTAGGGTTAGAATGAGGGAGAAGGGTTAGGATGATTATATAGGTAGGGTTAGGTGTAGGTTGGGGTTGGGCCTAAAGCCCGCTAATGTGCTTTAGCGTTTCAAGGTCCATTCTCGCACTCGAATATAAAAATCGCGTAACACCATATTTTATTTATTTATTATTATTATTATTATCATTATTATTATTAAATAAAACTAAAACGTGGGGATTTACAGTCTCCCTTCCTTTAGGAAATTTCGTCCCGAAATTTATTCAAGAGAAAGACTTAAATGAAATTACTACAGGATGAGGGTTTACGATCGCGACTTGGAGTTGTGGACACGTGTGGTTAAGCGTGAAGTTTAAAGCAACGTAATGTTAGGTTTGGAAAAAGCGGTTGTCTGACTAAAATGATTTGAGGCATCAAGCATAAGTAAAACGTGCATGTGCGAGTATAGACAGTGGGTTAAACAAGTTTGATTAACTCAAGGATAAGTTAATCCAAGCAGGAAAGCTTTCGTATGAAACGGCATGTGGTTTGATGAAAAAGCATGGTTGCATCAGAACGAGAATGGAAAATAGTTGTAAAGGAAAGCATTTTAGGGCTTGAATGATTAAACAATTGGTTGTACGCGGGGTTGTATAAAAGACAAGGTTAATGGGGGATAACGGAGGCATAAGAGTGAACGTTTGATCTAAATGACTACGAGCATAAGGATGGCACGAGTATATGAACAAACGAAAACGTTGCGTTAGGGATGAAGTCTCGTCGTGGATAATCGGGTATCGCGCGCTTAGCAATGTATTTGTGAGTTGTGTAAAGTTTGCGTATTAGGGCTTACTAGGGTCTGTAAAACACCGAATTTCTCATGGCACGTGTTACGAAAGTTTGGCAACATAGTGAAAACACTTATATATAGGAAGTACCAGCAGCGTATCCACCATGTTTTGACCACGTTGCGACCGTTTCGTTACTCGATGACATGTTACGTTCCGTGTATTACCATATGCGATACTACGCCCTATGGTTCTCATGCGCTTATCACCATAGTCCCGTGTGCACCCGTGATTATACCGATCATCGCATGATCCGCATAGCTTGTATTAGCGGCGTATGAATTAGGGTATACATAAATTCTGAAAACAAGTTTGCGTGTGTGTAAGAATGTAGTATATAAGCATGTTTGCGTGCAATTAAGCATGTGGCCCACGTAAGCGAATCCCTCAGGTTTCGCTCGCGTACGACACAAATGTATGAATATGAGCATGATTACAAGTATGAGTATAAGCATGGATATAAGGCGTATATGTATGAATGCGAATATAAGTATAAGTATAAATGATAGCATGTATGTTCATGGTTATGATTATGGGTATAATAATGAATATCAACAAGCGTAAAAGACGACGATTGTGTGCATGACATGAATTAAGTATAACGAATTTTAACCATGTAAAATAATCGAGAAGTCTGAGTATGTAAAACGAACGATATAAGTGAAATTGTCATGTGAGATTTGACTAAATCACGTACGAGGATATGCATGTGTAGTGGTTTGCGCAAAACGTTGAGATTGTCGATTCAATATAGGTTTAAGTTCGACTTAAAATGTAGAATCTAGTTCGTGGATGTAAAAAGAATATAAAGTACTTATTGGTTACGCGTGACGTATTTTGTAAAGGACGAGAGTTCTACCATTGTTTTTTAGAAGAATTTAGGTAAGTCGGAAAATGGTTGGTCCTTATAAAGTTTCCTTGCCCACGTGTTTTGAAATTTAGACGACGCTTTGTGCGGTGTATGAAAAGGTCTTTAAATAGTAAGTCTGCATCATTTTTAAGGATATCACATCAAAATAAGAAACTGAAATCTGAAGGTTCTTGTGAAAACGTTGACCCTCGAGGAGAAATGTGAGATAATAGATTTAATGATCGTTGAAAAGTTTTAGCAATAGGTTTTATTAATTGAGAAAAGAGTTTTAGCAAAAACGACTCCGTAATATCTATAAGGCATTGGTTTGATTTTTTTTGTATGGAAATCCTTGGTAATGTGATGTCACGTGAGCGTGTTTTAGTGACTATGATAAACATATGATTTATGGGCAAGGTATTCATTAGACCGATTAAGTTGGTAGGTAGCATTCCGTCAACTTCAAAAATTTAGGAAACAAACGCTTTATACGGTGTCTAAGTTTATGTGCATGTGGTTTATATAAAATAAATCTCAAGATAAGAAATATGTTTGATAATATAGTAAATTTTGAAATTCACCTAAGTATGGATTTTGACAATATGATAAAAGATTCTGGCATACAAATTGGACGCGGGATTTGTAAAATTAAGTCTCCAAGAAGGAAGGTCGGTAACGATCACCGAGGTATGGGAATCACCCCTAACCTGTTGGTGAGATCGTTTTAAAGAAGGAAAGAAGCGGAGTTAATCGTCAAGGTAAGGAAATCACTCCTATCTCGACGATGGATCTCCATTTTGGAAATTCGAGAATGTAAGTCTTGTTGGTGACGTTTTGAAATCATGCGTGTAAATAATGTTGAAGTGTATGAAAAGGTTTAGTATGATTCATATAAATCTAAAATAAAATTTTGAAAAAAAGAGGCGACAAACATGTAAGGTGAAAATATCGCAAATAAATGAAATAGCATAAAAGAGAGGTTCATAAAGTATTAGATTGTTTCGGGTAGAGAAACGTCGACTATTCCAAAGTGAATTGAAGATCCTTTCGAATTAGAGTAACGTGCTTTGGCCTATAGGTAAAACGCTCTCGTCGAGAAGCGATTATCGGCATTTTATCCTTCCAGTTACTACACGTCTCAAATTGATCGGAAAATCGAGACTTTGGCGAGATTGAAAATCGGGGAATGGGAGTTAATCGCCAAGGTGCGGGTTTCACTCCTAACTTGATGATTTCATACCCTAAGTGTGGTTGGTACTCGTCGGGTCAAAATTAATTTCGACACTTGACGAGAGTCCACTAGAGTTTAAATGGGAAGTTTTCCATCAAGGTGTGGATGTTACTCCTAACTTGATGGTGTAACTTCGTGAAAAATAAAGAATAAGCGGAATGAGGGCCGTTCACCAAATTGTGGATATCACGCCTATTTTGGTGAAGTCGTCTCACTTGTGTAATACGAGTGTTTTCGAGTTTAGTACAATCGAGTAAAATGCATTAGGAAAGGCGTATGATTGAAATAATGTAACGAGTATGAACATGTAAAGCATTTCATGAATTTAACACATAAGAGACGTTTCAAGAAAGCATGACAATTATACCTAATTCTCTATAGTTATGGCTCTAATACCAATCTGTCACATCCCAACTGATGGCGGAAACATCGAGGCGGGACGAAATAGATTGGTCATTTCTCATAAAACTAATAGTGACGATAATTAATTAAACCGGATTTCATTTCATACTTAAATTGTCATACATTACAAGAGAAATTCAAATACAACAATAACAATGACAAAATTTGATATAACAATAATAAACCTAGCGTCTATGTGTGTATCTAGTCTCAACGCTACTTCATTTTCATAACATCATTTTCATCAACCTGTAACATGTTTTAAAATACGAGTTCAATGCAAAAGCAAAGGTGAGTATACAAGTTTGTGCATAGCATACGTATAAGCATAAGTTCAAACAAATCCACATGGCAACTAAGTTTACATACGAGCAAATATAAGGCATGCGATATTTCTAGTCAACCCTCTATTTACGCAATATGTTTATGATAATTCAACATGACCACACGTTCACGGGCGGTGCGTTACTCCTATACCGCTATACATGTCAAATGGAGGCTCAAAATAAGCTAATGACTATGGTATCTCATACGTTCGGTCCTAGTATAAGCATAACATACGTATCAAAGCGTTCATGTATAATGGATTGTCCATGCAAGTAATAAAGCATAAGTTTAGTGATGTTATGATAAGGTAAACATGTTACACCCCAAAAGTGGTAAACGTAAAAAGGGGTTCGAGTATATTAAGAAGATTGCTAAGTCTTCTTTGGAAATATCGCGACGAGTTGATGAGTTGGAGAAAGAGACATCGAGGTCACCTTATAAGGCAAACGAAGGTGTATAAGTAAACAGAAATTATGACGGAGGATTGATTTGAAGTTGAACGTACGTATATACCTAACATTGTCTATGTAACGATTCTAGTTTCGAAATTTGCCGAAAGTATTATAGAAGCTTTGTCAAATCAATGAATAATTATATCTACCTTCATATTTATTTGTTATAAAAATTACTGGAATTCGATACGTTGTCTTTTGTTTTTCGACTCCAACGTATATATTTATATATATTTAACGAAAAGCATAATAGTTATATATATTTAGTCGAAAGGAAGAATATATATGTTTTTGGTCGCTATATAAATATATTTTGTTGAAAAGTGTAATATATATATTTATGTAGTCGAAAAGTGTAATATTTACATATATCTATATGTTGTTGTTAGAGAAATATATTGTGTCGAAAGGTGTGATAAATGAATATATATTTTGTGGAACAAGCGTAATAATTAAATATATACTTTGACGAACACGAAATATATATATATATATATATATATATATATATATATATATTTTGACAAAAGTGTAATAGATAGACATATATATCTCGAAGAGATGTGTAATAGATAAGTATGTAGGTTTTGACGAAAAACGGGTAGAGTTTCCACTTGTTTTGGGACGAATCCTGATAATGTTTACAAAACGCAACAACAAACAGAATAATATATATAAATATTCATATTTCCATTCTACATTATATTTAAGTCGTAGAGTTCGGTTCCGCGATAAAAAAATAAATAAATATTATGAACTCACTAATATTAATATTCGGGTCGTTATTATGTACAAAACTTGTGTTGACCCGCCGGTTGACCAGAATGACCAAATTTGACTGTTTGACCGGAGGTACTAAACTGAACCATAACACATCTGAATCAAACCCAAACTATATCAATATCACCATCTTCCTCGGTCACCGAAAATACGGTGACCCGCACCGGTTTTTGAACCTGTGTCAATAAAACAAGATCTGAGACTTGGAGCCGTACTAGGTGCCGAGTTAAGAAATGAGTTAGGGACCGAGTTTAAGAACCGAGTTCATACCTGCAACTTGAGCCGAGAATAAGCAGAACCTGAACCCAAATCGCACTGGAAGACACTGCTGCTGCCGCTGCCGCCACGAAACTGCTGCCGCCGCCGCCCTCCTGTTGTGGCGCCGTCGTGTTCCTAGTGTGCCGCCACCACTGTGGTGGCCGACGACTCCGTTGTAGAGAGAGAGGAGAGGTGAGCGGGAAGGAGGGAGGTGTTCTCGCCGGTTCCACCGGCCTTGCCGGCGCCGGAAAAACGGGAAGAGAGGAAGAGAGCCGAGAGGGGAGTGAGTGGTGGCCGGAGATCTGTCATTTGGGCCGGAGGAGAGGCGAGTGGCGTTGATGGGGTTTCGTCGGAGAAGCAAGTGGGTGGAGGTGGTTGAACGGTGAGAGTGAGAGATGGATGAAGGGTGCGGGAGGTGGTTGCCGGAAAGGCAGCGCCGTCGGAGCTCGCCAGAATGGTGGCTCAGGTCACCGGAGTCTGGAGAAGGGCAGAGAGTGTGTGAGAGAGAGGCTAGGGTTAGAATGAGGGAGAAGGGTTAAGATGATTATATAGGTAGGGTTAGGTGTAGGTTGGGGTTGGGCCTAAAGCCCGCTAATGTGCTTTAGCGTTTCAAGGCCCGTTCTCGCACTCGAATATAAAATCACGTAACGCCGTATTTTATATATTTATTATTATTAGTATCATTATTATTAAATAATATTAAAACGCGGGGCATTACAATATTGCTAGTATTGGATGTCGTCCATTCACTGATATACATAGCATCATCCACATAAAACAAGTGAGAAAGAGTCTCTCCACCATTACCAATTCGACCTCCCTTGAAAACTCTCACTTCTATAGAATTTCCCAAAGCAACATGAAGACCTTCCGTAGCTAGAATGAAAAGGAAATGAGATAAAGGATCTACTTGTTGGATTCCCGTTTGCATATCAAATTGTAACATCTACATTGGTTCTGAATGGGAACAAAGGCTTCCTTAAGGAGCTTAATACCTTCACCATCATGACGCGTTTTAAATCCATGAGGTGATGGTGGTTCGTTCCGGCCAAAGCAGTCAATATCATGGTGCGGTTACGCTGGGCTGTGGTATCAGAGCCAGGGACCGGACTGGTGTGCCAGCGAGGACGATGGGGCCTGTAAGGAAGGTGGATTGTAACATCCCACATTAGTTGTGAAGGGGAACGAGGGCTTCCTTATAAGGAGCTTGATACCTTTACCATCATGACACGTTTTAAATCCGTGAGGCGATAGTGGTTCATCCAAGCCAAAGCGGACAATATCATGGTGTAGTTACGCTGGGTTGTTACACCAATTCCATTGTTAGAATACCATTAAGTAAAATGGACATTCTGGAGGAGCTCAGACATGCATCTATCCAGGAAATTCACTTTTTTTTTTCAAATCCCATAAACTCCATAATCTTACACATACATTTCGAGATAACGAATCATAAACCTTTTCAAAATCAATCTTAATTATCACAAGTTTCTATTTCTACCTTTAATACAATTCAACAATCTCATTCATCATTAAAGGACCGTCTAAATCTAAAGGCCTTTAATGGAGGTTGTTTGTTTCGGGCATACCATTGACCCAATTACCAAACTCAGTCTCGTAGCAAGAATCTTAGCCAATAGCCATGATTTTATAAAAGATCCCAACTAGACTAATTGGACGAAAAACCTTAACAAGAAACGGGCTTGAATTTTAGGGATAAGAGTCACGAAAGAAGAATTAAATCCTTTAGGAATTGAGGAATCTCTAAAAAAAGATTTGCCTACCAACCTCAAAAAAAACTCAAGACCTAATATATCCTAGTTTATGGTAACAAACTCGAAAGTGAAACCATCTGGCCCAAAAGACTTATCCGACCCGCATGACCGAATAGCGACCCTAATATCCTCCATATTAATCTCGGCTTCTAGAGATTGCTGAGCCCCCTCTTCCAACCTCTTAAACTGATTTTTTCTAGAAACTATATTCATCCCTTCAAAACTTTTCAACATTGTTAGGATCCGAACTCCATAATCTGTTTCTTTAATTCTCGAGATCACCACTTGTTTTCTTTTCCTCTTAAGAAGATCAATTAAAATTTCCGAATTCTCATCTTCTTCCAACCACAATTTGCTTTAAAGTTTCTGTGCTAGATCCCCGTTTAACCTATTGTTAAGAGTTGCAATACCATCCAACGCCACCACTCCTATCCTCATAAATGGAAGAATCATAGTTTCCCGCCTTAATAAGTTGATCACAATACAAAAGTTTGGATTCCGTCGCCACTTTCTCCTCATTATTCATTGACTTCATCCTTAGCCCAAAGCTTTATTCTATCTTTTAACAACTTAAGCTTATTCTTACGTTTGACAATACCAAAATCGTGCACTTCTTCCTTCCGAATCTTGAAACACCGTAACCAAACATGTCCAATCTAACCAAGAATTAGAAATTTTAAAAGAAATGGACCATATTTTGATTCCTTATTCCTCAACAGAGTTGGTCTATGGTCCGAGTAAACCCTCTGAATCATAAATCTATCCATTTTACTAAGTTTCTTCCCTACACGACCTTTAGTTTCCCCATCATATTGCCAACACTAGCATTGCCTCCCTTAGGAGATGAGAGTAGGGGTGGATGGCAATTAGGTAGTCATAATTGATGTTACAAAAAGTACAATATATCAACTAAAAATGTATACATATAAAGAGTGTATTCTTACATTATAGTGGTATCAACCACTATGATTGGTCACAAGAGTACATATGTAAATTAGATGCATAAGAAATAATAGATAGCAAACATGACTTTTCCTCTTGTCCAGAAAACATGTCACGCGTACCTTACAACAAATATCCTTCTCTCTTTGACTACAAGTATTTTCATGTTCTTTAAACGGGATTCAACGTACTAAATATGATTGAAAATGATGTGGATGAAGTTAGTATTAACATGTGAATGGTTTGATGAGTTAGCATGGATGGACTGATGGGTAGTGTTAGATGTACATGTTGGTGTATCAAGAACAGGACCATGTGCTTGTAGTTAGAGAATGCAATATTACACAAAAAATTAAAAATAAGGAAATGAAAATTATATGTTTCCATGAAAAAAAAAATCAATTTTGAATCTAAAATGATGTATTTGATTTATACAAAAAAATAAATAAAATGAAAACAAAAAAAATGTACAATATATATATAATATATATATATATATATAATAATAACAGAAAAAAAAGTGTATGTCAAGTGGACAATGCTATTTATTCATGAGGTAATAAACTACAAAAGTATCAATTTCTTGGTCATAAGAAAATCCCACGTTGGCACATGCCTAAATTCTCCCTTGATATAGAAAAGCGTAAGATTTTGTAATCAAGGGTGTACATATGTTAATATTACCAATTAACTCCTTCAATGCACGTGACAATTATCTAGAGATTTGTAACTTTATAAAAAGAATTAATATGTTGGCTATATGCGCTCACAATGTAATGTTTTTCTTGCCAATTTTCATGCGTAGCCGCAAGTGAACTACACAAAAAGCAAAAGCCTAGAGATTAATTTGAAAAGGGTAATATCGTATAATGAGTTTTGTTAAAGAACCTAAGTGATTGTTCCTTTGGAACTAGACAATATCAACCTTTTTCCAAAGTAAATGAATCATATCACCATATGTATAACCCAAACCTTTTTAGTTAAATCTGTATCTAAGAGACACCCTGATGGTTAAGTGCTGTGCTCCACAAACAAAAGTTTGAGAGTTTAAATTCTGCAATACGCAAGTAGTGGTGTATTTATCCTAGAAAAATTAGGAGTTGTTCAAAGAAAAATCTAATCTTTTATTTCTATTTACCTAATACAACTATATTATAAGAATAAATAAAAATTTATAGGGCATTTATTAATAACTAATAAAATTTTAATAACTAGCAGAACTGTATAATCACGTGTTCATAACATTTAAATTGAAAGATTGATATATTTCTCTCACCCACACATGTACACGTAAACTATATATGCATATGTGTTATAGACATTAAACTATAAGCCACATCATGTTTTTAGAAAAAAAGAATCTCAAAACATCTTGATACATGCAAAAAGTGTATATCCGGTCACTATTAGGGGAGTAAACATTAACTATTAACCGAAATTAATCGCTAACTAAATCGTCACCAGACCAAATTGACGGATAACCAAGATTAATTGATGGTTATGGTTAAAGTTAATTTGATTAACCGATTATTCAGTTATGAATACGGAAGGGTTTCCCATAACGGAACGTTAGGAAAGCAAAATGAAAAGAATTAAGACATGCTTACGTAGAGATGAATATATGTGAATGTATTTATGACTATATGTGAATTGGGTATATGTGTCATGTTGCAACAAAAACCTTAAAAATTCATTATACTTTTAGATCAAGTAGCTTTAAATTTGCTTCAATGTTAAAGTGTGAAGTCATAGACCTAAATAATGATTATCGGTTAACGGTTATGATTTTATCACCCTTAAAAGCCCTGGTTATTTTTAGTGGTCAAGAGCATGGTTGTTAATAGCGAGCATAGTGAGCGGTTAAAGCGAATATCGAAGCGTGAGTTTCCCGCTAATGATGTTTAGTGCCTAAATATCGTGAAAATAGCGGATTTATATATTTTTTTTTCTTCCTTTTTTATAAATTAGAGGATTTAGGGTTTTTTTCCTTTCTTTTTTGGATAAATAGCGGATAGATAATGAAAAAAAGATACGTATTTAGGGTTTTTTATATTAGGAATGAAAAACAGAAGCTTAATTCTAGGTTTTTTATTTTAGGAATGAAAAAAACAGCGTATTTCAGTGTTTTTTATTTTAGGAAGGAAAAAAGAAGCGTATTTCTTCTATATTTTTTAAAAAAAATTGATAAAATATACATGTAAAATATTTCTAATGTTTTCTTTAAGTGTATCGCTAAACATAAAATAGCACCAGCTATCGCTACGTAGCTTATAGGTAGTTTGTTACTATCGTCCGCTATTCGCTATTGATAACTATGTTCAAGAGATTATGGTATTGAACATATATATAATCTAAGATAAATTGAAACTTAATTTAAAGATAACAACTAGTTGAGTAAAAAGTATATTGAATTCAATTGTGTCACTTTTGTTTATAAACTAATCTAATGATTATAAAAAATGTCATAGATCTTCCATGAGTAAAAAGTATACTTCACTGGTAGAATTCACAATGAGTAAAAAGTATACTTCACTGGTAGCATTCACAACCAGCTTTCAAGCCAGAAAAAAGTTACGGCTGTTAATATTATAATTTGTAAGCAAGTAAGAATCATGCTTTCGGTCAAAAGTCACTTTCAAAAACATGGCTTTTGTTGACAGTTTTATTAGTTTATCACCAATTTAAATAATATTTTAATAAACCGGTTTTTTTATAGCCCTCAACCTTAAAGAAAACAGGATTTATAGCTATACTTGATTGTGTCATATGTACTAAGAAGATCCGTTGAAGGAGTTCAAGTGAAAGACTAGCATAGAGCCTTGATTATGCTAGGTTGTTCAAACTCTCATGAGGGCAAAACCCACTTGCTATTAGTTAGCTCGAGCTACTCGAATCGAGAAACATTATAGCCTACAAATAAAGCGATTAACATAATAAAACTTTATTCTTTTTTTATTTGTCTGCTTGGATTATGTAAATAACCGTTGATAGCACACCTTAAATCCTACTTTCAAATCTGCATCTTTGTTTACTATGGGATCGGATCCCTCAACCTCACGGGCAAGAATACGTTTTTAACAATTTTTGGTACCGCAAGAGTAGAAACCCTCTAGTATATAAATTAACTAATATTATTATATATCAGAGATTTTCGAGTTTATATTAACTACACACTATGAAATTCAAATGATTAAAAACAGAGTAAATTGCCAAAATCGTCCCTGAGGTTTGAACATGTTTGTCATTTTTATCCAAAACAACTTTTTTGTACAATATAGCCCTTCACCTTTAGGATTTTTTTGTCATTTTCATTCAAGCGTCTAATTTGCTTTATTTTTTCTATCAAAGATTTGGATGAAAATGGTAAAAAAAAATCACAAATCTCAAGGACGATTTTGGTAAAAAAAAAGTCAGACGTTTGAATGAAAATGACAAAAAATCCCAAAAGTGAAGGACTATATGGTACAAAAAAAGTTGCTTTGGATGAAAATGACAACCATGCCCAAACCTCAAGGACGATTTTAGCAATTTGCTCTAAAAAACACTATAGTAAATGGCATTTGCTTTTTGGAGTAACAACCCAACTACACACTCAGCACGGCTACCTTGAAACTCTAGCTCAGGCTACGAATAATCTATTCCTATCTAGAAGTCCGCCTCGAAACTGCTCTTTCATTTTTTTGGAGCTTAGTATGAACAACGTAATATTTTTAGGAGCTCAGGCTTATATGACTTATCCTTTTTCGGAGCTCTGGTTCCAAATGGCTTATCGATCCCTTTCTAGAGCTACAACTTCGTACGGTTCATCCTTTTTTGGAGCTCAGGCTCTGTAGAACGTAAGGAAAACAATAGAATGAAATGTTGCAAGTACGTAATTCCTCAATTACAAAAAAATGTCTTTTTATATTTTTGTTTTGTTTCTATTAGTTTATTCACCTTACAATAATGTATGTTTTTAACCTTTTATATAATGTCATAAAAACTACCAAACATCATGTCACCATCTATAATTTATGAACATATCTACAAATATGTTTTTCATTAACAAATCCTCGTTAATAGAAAAAGGAGTTAAAATATACATCTTTCTAACATTTGGAGTGAGATTTATATTTTATTTTTATCACACATGGTTCTGACATGCAAAACACAATAACCTTTATAAAACTTGAGATTCCCTTAACATTTAATACACCTCCAAAACTATAAAAATAAAAAAAATTCCCAAAGCCAATGCTACCTTTAACTTTACTGCTTTGAACTTATGGATACACCTATAAATTTTGTAAAATTAAATTTTATAAACATTTAAATTGTAACCAACATTTTAGGTCAAACATATAAATTATATTTCATTAATCTTATCGAACGCCAAGATTTGACCACATAAATATTCATTGACCGATCTCTTTACTTTTTTTTTTAAACGACCAACAAAACAACTTCATTGCAAAAGCTAGCAAGTGACTAGCAGGAAAAGTCTGAGAACATCAAACAAATAAACCAAAAATAAACAACCCCAAACAAAAACAAAACAATAAAACTATCCCATCTTTGCCGTATCAAACCTACACCAGAGTCTCAAGACATATCCACCATTTTAGCCCTGTTTTTATCTACAAAAAACTCATAACCTTTGTCTCCTCCATAATTGCGCGAACCGAAACCTGCTTTTGGCTAATTTTTTAACTTCAAAATGCCATACTTCAAGTCTTCAACTATGCTAAAAGAACTATATATTGTTAATTTTTTATTATTAAGTCAAGTGTAAATTGTTATTTTAATTTTTAAGGTTTGTTTCAAATTACCATTGTATATATTGTGTTATTAATTCAAGAGTAAATTGTTATTTTAGTCTCTGAGGTTTGTTTCAAATTACCATTTTAGTCCTAATAGTTTCTTTTCTTTCCTGGGTCCCTGACTTTTCCATTTGTTGTCATTTTAATACAAACCATTAACTCCATCTAAAAACCAACGAAAGGAAATTTTGACCTTTTACTAATTCTTTATTTTCTTTTCATTTTTAATTAAAAAATAAAAACAATAATGGGGTGGGTGGCGTTTATCATATGCAGAGAGTGAGAAAGAGATAAAAGAATTAGTGAAAGGTCAAATTTGCCCTTCATTTAACGTTGGTTTTTAGATGGAGTTAGTGGTTTGAACCAAAATGACAACAATTGGGAAAAGTCAGGGACCCATAGGAAAAAAAAACTATTTAGACTAAAATAACAATTTGAGACAAACCTCAAGGACTAAAATGACAGTTTCTCCTAATTCAATTTCAACTAGGGATGAGCTTGGTATCATACCGGCACTGAAAGTACTGATCTCGAAAATCACAAAAAACAATACCGGTACCGAAAGTTTTTAGTACAGTATTCAAAGGTAAATCAACCCAACATATAGGTACCGAACCGAAAGTATCAATCCCGAAAAACTCAGAAAATGGGTACCGAATTTGTACCGAAAATGATTCAGTATCAGTTCAATTTTAGTACCTGGTACCATTTGCTTATCCCTAATTTCAATTTATTCTAAAAATTGCGTAACTACCATTTTAAGTTGTCGTTTTGTTTGTGCCGACGGTAGGGGTTGAGTGGGTGGTCCTCGTATTCTCCGAGAACCAATGGTTGGTTGTAGAGTAGACTTTAAAATATTTTACATGCACAAGGACATCCACATGTGTACAAGTACAACGGCTACCACATAATCTTTTAATAATTTCAGATTCCTCAACTTTTAAAATGTGTGTGTAATAAGATTTTATATTTTGTAAGTCCATATGTTATACAAGTGCACAATCAAATCGATTTGAGAACCAGAATGTAGACCTGAAGCAAAACCGGTATACAGAGAAACCGGTTTGGAATCGACACAACTAGTTGGATTCCAACAGGTTTATAATCATTTTCTTTGAAACCGGGATAAACTTGATCTGATTCGTATCAGTCAAAAACTTGGAACACTATGCCATCTGCCAACGATAGATGCTTGAGCCGTGAGTGTGTGACTATACTCACGCTCGTGAGTCGTGAGGAAAAAATCGATGACATTTAGTTTGTACCAAGCCAATTTAGTGAGACTGTGAGAGTGAGAGTGATTGTCTTTCATCCTTAACGTGACGCCAATGTTACGCTACATGATACATGCCCTAAGTGAAAATATATACCTAAGTCTCAACAGTTTTTCTTTTCAAAGTTTTTTTTTAGGTTCCCACCTCAGCTTGCCAGTTATTGCCACCACCTCCATTACCATTTGTTGTTGCCAATACCCTTATTATATATAACACACGCATTTTAATATATGTAAGCAATGACGTCTATAAAGATAAATTATTATACAGAATTTGCAATTCTCAAACATTTGATGGCATACACTAGAGAAATCTTTGGAAAATATATTTAGTTGTCGTTTATGATTATGTAACTTTTGATTTTTATTTATTTATTATTATTTTTTTTTGCAATAATGTTGGATTTTCGTTCATTGTAGAAGCATCGGAACAATAATAATAGTTTGCATTTATTTCACTTCCATGGCTTGATAAGAATATGTAGACTTGTTATGATCCAACCTGTTTTGACGTACACCTTTTAACCATTGTTTTCTTTAAAAACCACCGCACCCTTTTATTCGAACCCAATTAAACAAAATTATTATTTCAAAACATCACTCAACCCGAATCAAACCTCACATTTTGCCACTCGTATTTGTATGACGGTGTTTATAGATTGACGGGTTGGACTCGAAAATACCATGTGAACATAAAAACATTAATACGATCATTATGATGTTAGCAACACACTTATTTAATCAAAGATATTTAAGTTTGATTTGAAGCTAAACAAGGAAACATCTCGCAAATCAAGTAAAATCCAGCAACGTTAAAGCTAATAAATCCTCGATAACCAATGCATGCATGGGATTATTCTCAAACATAAGTAACAGGAAAATATATGTAGCCCGAGAAATTCACACATGTTTATTAAATAATCCTGCTACGGTAATCTTCCTAGTTATATACAAAATGTTATAACTAAATAATCTCAAAAGAAATCAAGTTTTCAAGCACCCTCCATACACGATACAATTTCCCATTTTTAGGGAAAAACAATTTAGTATTCGTAAAACAAAAAAATTATTTCTTGATTGTAAGTTGCATTTTCCAAAATTTACTTTTTGTTCATCTTGTTTTGACACCATTAATTTTGTTCATGACTGATTCGTAAGCAAATAAAAGACCGACAAATTTTGGGACCATTGCAATATATAACGTCGACCATTAGGGGCACGAAACCTAACGGGCCTAAACTGTATAGTATTGGGTCGACCTTTAGGGGACCAGAACCAAACGGGCTCAGGTTCATAGCAATTTAAACCTCATTGCATCATCACTTCAAGGGCCCGGTACCGGGTCTAACTGATCTTATCTTCATTTAATATGGCGTTTGTGACTTTGGCACCGTTGCAAAAACATATAACGTCGACAATTAGGGAGGACAACCAAACCCAAGAACTCCACCACCTAAACTGTATAGTATTGTGTCCACCTTTAGAGGACCGAAACCAAACGGGCTCAGGTTCATAGCCATTTAAGTTCACTTCAATCATCACTTCAAGATGGCGTTTGTGTTTGAAACGCTACCAAGCACATATGGCCCGTTAAAAATCACACAACCACTCGATCTTTAAAATGAAGAGAGAACTTGTTCTCATATTTCTTCGGTTTCACCTTCAAGTGTTCCACATTTTACACAACATACGATCTAGTCAACAAAAGGAACCGATCATCTGGAATAAACGGGACAAACAATATATCCAAAACTGCAATAGCAACTAGAAACTGCTCTTAACATTTCTAAAAAAAACATCTTGAAAACGGACATCAAATTCAACGAAAAAAGATCAAACATGGCTTCAGTTTTCTTTTCCTGGCGTGAAATGTAAAAAACAATAGAAAACAAGACTAAAAATATACATTATTTACCGTCTTTATGCTAGAAATCAAGTCTGAACAACGTCTCCTGTCTCAACTGTCACGGATCAAATTTGTGGGTGCGCTTAAAACATACTTTGGTAACTCATATTTTGCACCTGCATTATGCCAAAATTTAATTAAAAACAATAATAATCGAGGAGCTTAAAGTTTCGATGAAAACAAACATACCTCTCTCGTCATAACATACAGTGAGATCAGCCTTTTGAACGATGACCCCAGCACTTTCTATTATCGCTTGTGCAAGGGTTAAGTCAGCCTCTGCAGCAGCTTGAAGAGCATCCCAGATTTCTAGTTTTATATAAAAAAAATTAACTGTTAATAAGAAAAGAAAAAAAAGATAGATATAATCGTCAAACAACACGAGGACGTTTTTTTATAACCAGGCATTTAGTTAACTATATATGAATAATTAAATACTAATTATATATCGTATTTAATATTCGTCTCATTTTAAAGGTCTAGATTAATATATTTCACCTTTTCTGCCACCATAATGTGGAGCGGTATCCCAAAACTCGTCGCGCATCCGCTTAAGCTGCTCCCCAGTAATTGGTTCAGAATGCTTCCATGGTTTTGGTTTTGTTATTTTTTTAATAGGTTCTGCAATAAAGAAGAAACAAAAGCCGCACGTAAATAAACAAAGTCCAGCATTACATCAATTATACCAACAACAATAAACACTTTCGCGTGTATGTGTGCGTGCGTGAACCGCAACAATTCGAAAGGCACACAGTTGACAGTTTAAGTAGCTAAGTTACATCAACCTAGACTAACATACCGAAAAACAAGTTGACTACAACCAAAGAAATCAAATAAACTTAAAAGAACATCATAAATGCCATTAATGCCTACCTAATCCAAAACAAATAGAAAAAAAAATATTCAAAATAAGTTGGGACCATCAAGCCACAACAATAAGCAACTGCCAATGAGGTAGTTGTGGAGTGGTTGGGGAAAGAATTGGTGTTTCTTGTGACTCAGGTTCGATTCCCACTCTCCTCATTATTTTCTGCGGCATCCAGGTGAAGAGCGAATACGGGTGGCGCCGGTTCGACTTGGATGGGAGGCGAGGTTTTACCGATTATTCCACTGCCGTGCCTTCGGGCGGGTGGAGGTCGGGTTTCCGCGCATCTGGGGAGAGCCAAGGGGCTGGCGGCAGTCGAGTAGTTGACCTTGGCCACAACGCCCGATGTCACGGTGGTTGGCATGTCGTTCCTTGCCGTTCAAAAAAAACAATAAGCAAGTCACTCTGCAGACAACCGTGCATGACTTCAGAATTAATGGCCTAGCTTTCTTAAGCAAGAAAGATTAATTAATTATCATAAAAGCCATTGATAGCTACCAAATTTCCCGAACAAATGAAAGAAAGTTGGGACCATAGCAACTCATTCTGCAGACAACCATGCACGACTATGGAATTGATGGCCCAGCTTTCTTAAGCAAGAAAGCTTTAAGAAAATTCATCAAAGGCATTCATAGCTAGGTAAAATCCCAAAGATATACTCGAAGAAAATCGGGACCATCTAGTCACGCCGGTTAGCAACTCACTCTGAGCTGTGCTAGACGTTGGTATTGATGGAATTTTACAAGCAATAAAACTTTTTTTCAAAAATAATAAAAGCCATAAATAGCTACCTAAAATCCCAAACAAATCTTAAGAGATACTCAAATAAAGTCAGAACCATCACGCTATACAACGCATGCCCGACTTTACTCAAATTTCATGAATCTTCTTTCTTTCCCTACAACAGCATTTATCACCTACACTTCACATGACCCGAAAGCAGTGGCGAAGCTTGCCGTCGAAAACGGGGGGGGGGGGGGGGGGGGGGGGGGGGGGCGAAGACGTATATACCAAAAATTTCTATACGAAAACTACATATATAACGTTACTGAGCGAAAAGTTCGGGGGGGCGGGCGGCCCCTCCCGCCCCTATAATCCTGCGCCCCTGCCCGAAAGGAGTTTGTTACTCCTACCTTACATCAAGCTCGATAATACCCTCACTCCGAAAAGGATTTAACATATTTAGTCTCAAAACAAACTTACCCGCTAAAATCCCATTCATAGCAAAAACTACTAGTAGGGTCTCGAACCACGAGGGCAAACCTTTCCTCTATCCTGACAGAAGGCTGCCCCACTGAGACCTAGGTAGAGGGTGGGCGGGCGCACCCTTTGAAACTAAAAACGGTATTTTATAAGGCAAAATCTCGATCGCATCCCTTTTTAAAAATTTGGTTAAACCCCTCGTTCGCACCCCAGAAAATAATTCCTGGTTCCGCCACTGGACCCACGACCGCAATAAAGCCCCTAATCCAGTCTCACAATGTCCCATTGACAAGATAAGTGTACCTTACATTGCATCTTAGTTAAAACCCTTACCAACAAATACTTTTAAAAAAATATATAACACAAAATACTTCACAAGAAAATAAGTTCTACTACAGAATCATCATTACCAAGATCAAGAACTTCAAGAAACCCTAAAAACCATCAACAAAAAACCCCTAAGTCGATCAAAAACCAATGAGAATAACAAGTTTCTAAAATCAAACATGCAACAAACAATACCCGAAAACGTATATACCCAAAAATTTCTATACGAAAACTACATATATAACGCTACTGAGCGAAAAGTTCGGGGGGGCGGGCGGCCCCTCCCGCCCCTATAATCCTGCGCCCCTGCCCGAAAGGAGTTTGTTACTCCTACCTTACATCAAGCTCGATAATACCCTCACTCCGAAAAGGATTTAACATATTTAGGTCTCAAAACAAACTTACCCGCTAAAATCCCATTCATAGCAAAAACTACTAGTAGGGTCTCGAACCACGAGGGCAAACCTTTCCTCTATCCCGACAGAAGGCTGCCCCACTGAGACCTAGGTAGAGGGTGGGCGGGCGCACCCTTTGAAACTAAAAACAGTATTTTATAAGGCAAAATCTCGATCGCATCCCTTTTTAAAAATTTGGTTAAACCCCTCGTTCGCACCCCAGAAAATAATTCCTGGTTCCGCCACTGGACCCACGACCGCAATAAAGCCCCTAATCCAGTCTCACAATGTCCCATTGACAAGATAAGTGTACCTTACATTGCATCTTAGTTAAAACCCTTACCAACAAATACTTTTAAAAAAATATGTAACACAAAATACTTCACAAGAAAATAAGTTCTACTACAGAATCATCATTACCAAGATCAAGAACTTCAAGAAACCCTAAAAACCATCAAAAAAAACCCCTAGGTCATTCAAAAACCAATGAGAATAACAAGTTTCTAAATCAAACATGCAACAAACAATACCCACATAAAATTCAACCAAAAACCCCAATAAAATCGAACAAATTAAAACATTTACCGTCCGCTTTGGCACGCGATGATCCTGCACAACCCATAATACTGATAACTCCAACGAGTGAAATAAAATCCAAATTGGTTTCGTTCCCCGAGATCCCAGAAACGATTTGATTAAAAAAACTTGAAGATCTTGAGAATTGAAGAATTGGGTTTCCGATAAAGAAGTTAATAGTGATGGATGATTATCGGATATTGTAATCGGAGGAGAAATTAGGGCCCCGAAGGGGAGTGAATTGGGACTAGGGTTTGGTTTGATTATTGGTTTTTGATTTTGATTGATAAAAAAGTTGGATGATTTTGATGAGTTGGCGGGTTTTGCACCGAGTCTGGCACGACCTAGGTTTTACACACACACGTGGACTCCACGTTCAAGCTATGCCATAAGCCAAGCCATCACAATACTTGGTAGGGTTAGAGGGCACAAATCGGGTTTAGTCTGGTTCGGGTTGGTTAATGAAAAGTTAAAAGTGGATTTGGGTTTGGACCGGTTTAGGTTTTGTTAGTTTGTTGAGTGGGCTTGTTGACGAGGGTTTAAGTAGTTTTAATCATGGCTGTAAAAGTCCCGTCTTGGCTTTGAGTATTCACCGAGTACTCACTACAAGGTAGGCTGTTGATGCCTGAGTACTGTTCGCCTAGGCCAATTACTTCCCGAGTAATCTCCACTTAGGCCGAGTACTTCCCGAGTACTCTCAAATCCGACTAGGGAGCACCTAGCAATTTTTACAACCATGGTTTTAATTGGTTTTTCTTTTACCGGTTTGATTCGGTGTTAGATAGGTTTTAAAGATGAGGATTACAAACTGGTCCTAAATCTATTGTTTCTATCAGGCTTAAACGAGTTCTTCTCCATAGTGGTTCCAAACCGGGTACGATTCGGATTTGATTCGGAACCATTTAGATAAGCAACTCTAGTTAGAATGTTCGATATTCGGTTTCAAACTTATCAAACTAACTGAATTATATTTTCTTGGGTGGTTTTAAACTACACCTGAATTAGATCTTCGCTTTAAGAATCTGAATTCGGTTCAAACTAAATAACATATACATTGGGTTAAAGAAATATATTGGATCCAATATATATACATTTAAATACATGGTGGATTACATCTAAGCTAAAGTTTAATCCATTCTTCTAAAATCAAATATGTTTGATAATTTTTGTTTTGTATATTTTTCAATTTTTCCTTACCCATCAAAACCATTGTATAGAAAATCATGTGTCATCTCATATTATTCGCAATAGTCGTGTTTCATGTTAGTAATCTTGGTTATATACATGTCACGAGTATCGTCTTATCTTGTCTTTTCATGTTTTTGGCCATATTCTTATTCGGTTTATGATAATGTGCCTATCAATCAAAGTAGGAGAAACACTACAATATGGCATCATATTAATCTTTATCATATGCATACACAAAAGGCTTTAAAGACAAGGTTAAATCCTACACTCACCTCACTTCACTTGGCAATTCATCTGGTTACAACACACATTAAGTTGTCATTAAAGGAAACAAGTAGTTGAAATATTTAAAAATAATAATATTTTATTCATTTTTTTAAATTTTGAGCATTATACTTATTCGTTTGGGTGACATCATTAAACCATATTCATACATTCTCTTCTCTTCCCCCTTAAATTATCAAACAAGGCATAGAGTCACTCCACAAAAGTCACAACTCCTAATGAACAAATCATAACCCATGTGCTCTTCAAGCTTGGGTGTATGTGGGTATCGTGGTCTAGGGACCCAGAGCTTGTGTGTTGCTTTGACCATACACGTGTTCGTCTAACCACACATAACATGCAAGAAAAGTGTTAGATCTTTTCATCGTAAAAACATGCTAAACTCACCTAACTTATTCTTAACTTAATTCTTTTGAAACCTCGTATATTATGGTTTAAGACTTAGAAAATCTACCCATGATCATTATATATCAACAAAAATAATCAAAACTCTAACAATGATGTAAGTTTAACACTTTTTTGCCATTTAACCATCCATATCTTATAATTAGCCATATATACACACTATTTGTTATTTTTTAAGATCATCTAGTATCACATAATTACATACATATTCCTAACCCATGAAAATTAAAAAAATACATACATATTCCTAATCCATGAATTTTTTTTTAAAAAAAGTAATCCCATACATCGTCTCAAATCTGAAAACCCGTTACACATTATCTAGTTCTCCCATTGATTTACACTTTTTATTTTCAATTAGAAGAAAGGAAGGGAAGAAACCACAAAACATGTAAATTAAACCACTTGAATTCACTTTCGCTAAGTCTCGAGTGTATAGACACCTAATATTCTGCATATGTTAAAAACAAATTTAATATGATCGTGACCATACCTTTATAAACAAAAACTATAAAAACTCATTTTCTTAGAACAATAAAATTAATGGCATTGATTCAAAGGCTTTATCGATCGACCGCCAAGTACAAAAGTAAAACAAACAATAAGCACACATACATGTTAAATACAAATTAATTAATACAATCATATAAAAAGAATAACTCTTAAGATATAATAAATAATGCAATAGACTTATTTATTGCATGTAATTCCATCCCCTCCACCTTTGCAGTCTAGCATGCCATATTACATCATTAGCAAGTCATGTTCATCCTTAGTACCAACAGGAGAGAACACACAAAGTGCACAATCTGTCGCGAGGAGTGAACTAGTCTTGTACTTATCATCACCACCAACCGCTGGCATTGCCACTCCAGGTTTTGCTGGATTTTCAAAATCAGAAGATAAGTTCTACCAAGAATCCCTTCAACATTAGATGACAACCCAAAGAATCGAAATTGCACTTCTAAATGTGCAAAGCTATCATTTGAAGGAATCTGATAATTATGTATCTTACTATCTACTTCTGACACAGGATTCACATTAACCGATATTTATGCAATATCAAGTATGGTGATCGCTACGCTGTTAGTTGTTGAAGTCCTTTCAACTTGTATATCACTTCCATTGAACTCCATTCAGAAGAATCACCCTCCGGAATGTGCAAGTTCCAATCCATCATGTGATAACTTTAGGTGGTCAACACTATCATCCCATTTTTCGGTTCTTGTTGCTTCAAGGGTAAAATTATGATAGCCAAACTTAAGACCCAATGCTTGGATCCATGTATAATCGCGAGCTCTACCTTGAGGTGTAAGTCCAATAAAATGTGCGTTGATTTGGAGACTTGAATCAGATATCAAGGTGAAATGTTCGTTACTTCTTCCATGAAAATAGAATACAATTCCATCACCACCTATGAACCGTGGGTCATAGCATGCAGCTCTGGGTCCATTGCAGGTTGGTTTACGTGCTACCAAAAGTAAACAAACAATTATCATTTTAATACCAAGATATAAAATTACAATATTAATCACTTTAAGTTTTTTCCATGGTTTTTAATTCATCATCCAAATAAATAAAAGTAAAAAATCATAGTTTTTTTTTAATAAATAGAATATCAAACTGATAATATTTTGTAAAAATCTTAAATATTAATAAGTAACATTACTTACATTTGCAGACAGCCTCACATTTGGGCGAGTAACAATCAAGAAAGCAAGCCTTGTCTTTTGGGTTCTTCGGCTTTACTTTCGGGCATTCTATAGGGCATTTGATGCGCTTCATGAAACACTTGCTTTTACGGCTTTTACAGGTTAAAAGCTCTTATACGGGTTTAACAGGTTTGCAAGGCTTAACACGCTTAACCTTGTTACCAGATGCAGCTTCTGTCATCATCGACACCAACATTACATTCAAAAATAAAATAATGAGTAACGCTTTAACTCCTAGCATCTTCATTTTAGACTTTCAAGAATATTTATTTTGGAAATCTGAAAAGAAAATATGGAATGGTGTAAGAATTAATGATGTGAAAGCTCTATGTATACAAAGGTTACTTGGTGAGTTTGCAACTAATTTTGACATATAGAAATGTTCCTAGTTGCACTTGGCCAAATTTGTTTGAAGTCAACAGTGTTATATCACCAAATTTGCAATTGCAATTAAACAATCAAAACGTTGAAGTTTGTACATACTTATTATAAGTTGTTATGAGTTTTATTTATTGACTTTTAAAACATAAATGAATATAATATAAATGGTCGACTATAAAACATAAATGAATATAATATAAATGGTCGACTATAATTTTATACTTTGTAGTTGAGACTTAAAATGAGAAACCTTTTTTTTTTTTTATTTAAATTTTCAACTAATAAGAATGTTTTATTTTGCTTCATTTAAGTTTTGTATTTAATATTAGTGTAAGGGTATAATGTAAACTTAGATAGATTATTAATTGTAGTCTTCTTTTTAATAGCTAACTATTTTAAATTTGTAACTTATTTTCAAAAAAATATAATATATTTTTCAAAAAAGAAAAAAAATTAATTTGAAGTGTAGGGTAGATTACAAGGTGTGTACGATGAATTACGAGTTGTATAGGATAAATTTCAATATGTGTAAAATAAATTTCAAAACGCGTAGGATAATTTTTTTTTGTGTGTGGCAAAAATTTTAGTATGAAGAACGTTATTATGACTAATTAGTTCAGTCAGAGATAATAATAAATGAGATGAGAGAAAAAACTATTTAATGTTTTATAATTATACCTTTTATTTTTTTTTCTCCTATCCCCCTACTTGTTTTTCTTAAAGCTAAATTACAATGTCCTATTAATATATATATATATATATTATATTATCCTAAAGAATTCACTGGCTAGATGTCCAATTTCTTGGCCAATCAATTGGGTGATGTGGACACCGAGCGGGATTTTCTTTTCTATTACACGCGCTCTATTTTTCTGTCCCGTCTATCAAAAACCCTAATTTTCCTTTTCCTTCAATCATCGCCCCTTCTCTCTTCGAGGATTACTGATTCAATCAATGGAATGATGGATCTTTATTCAGGCATTTGGAGAGAGGGAAATGGTCAATATTTGGCAAAAAGAGAGAGAGATGGTGGTGCTGTTGTTGTGACACCACCTGCCACCGGCGATGAGGATGAATAGGGTGGTCAGGGGTTTTGATCAATGGTCTCGCTTATGACCATAGAGGCCTCCGACAAGCGTTAGATAGTTGATTGGCTCCCGCAGATGTGTAAGCCAAGTAGATTGGTGGCGATAGAGATGAGATACTAGCAGACAATGATGATTAAGGTAAGTATATCCACCCCTGTAGATAGCCTCCAGATTACCCGCTTGATACAGGTATGTCGATTTCTTCGTCTCGAAGGTGTGTTTTTTCGTACAGTTATCTTGCTTCGTTTTAACTTTCTTACATCGATTTGATGTTAAATATACATTTGTTATTTTTGTTAGGGTTTTAATAATCCTCCAATCGATTTGGCTCAAAGTAATTTGTGTAGTGTTTTTATGTTACTTCTTTGGAGCAGGCCTTATTATGATGAACATGATGTAAATCTAAATAGCATCAGGAAGAACAAGGATTCTTATTCTCCCCATCAAGGTGTTGATTAAATGTTTTTGTTGTTTGATTTAGAGCTGTTCACCAGCTGAGCTGAATTATGTCATATTGATGAAGTTGTGTTCTTTTGATTTATGTTGTATTTGTATACAGATTTAAGGGTTTCTTTTTGTATTATCGTAGCCACCATGGTGATGAAGGGGATGATGATAATGATGAATATGATTCAATAGAGGGGATTAATCCTTCAAGGTATTATCATTATTCTTACACAAAATTTGATGAACAAACTTGCTACTATTTAAAGAGATGCACTGAATGTTATCTAGGTTTTTCATTTTGGGATTAATTGTTCAGGTGTATTGAATGGATGGGGTGCTGTTGTAGTGGCAGACAAGGTGTTTGTAGAAATGTCAGAGAGGAAAATGATGAAATGGAACTGCATGTTCCTTACCTTTGTAGAGATGTGTACGTTAAACACTCGATAAGGACCAGTGCTTGTGAAAAACTTGCCGTGCTTCCTTCTTCTTTGTCATTGTTTCACGGGTAACCATTCATCTTTGTTTTTGGTATTATATTCTATTATTCCGTCAGTTTGATTGTTTAACAAAAGCATGTTAATGTTTGAATTTGCACTACGAGAATCCATGGAGAAGTAGTTGTGTCTAAACAGCCAATTTGGTTAATTAATTTGAGCATGATCTCTATGTTTGTTATTGTGTTTTAGAGGTTGATTAATAGCAAAATTATTGTTAACATGAATAATGGGATTCTTTGATATTTATGTAAAAGGATTCAATTGGAACTCAAATTGTAGTGCCTGTTGAAGGTGGTTTGATAGAGCTCTATAGATCAAAACATGTAAGCATCAGGCTAATGTTCATTATGAGTATTAAACTTCTATTTTTTTTAACTAATTTCAATATTAATTAATGGATATATAGATTCACGAAGATCAAAGGATGATAGTGACTCTTCTTTCACGCTTGAGTGTCATTGTGGATCATGGATTACATGAAGATGATTCGAAAAATTGTCCGAGTTCATATCTGTACCATCACACTAGCCTTAAATCCGAGCTCCTTGTCACGGTTCCACAGCCAACCACTCACTCTCTCACACAAGGTTGGTTACCAGGTCAAATTAAGTTGTTTTTTGAATCTTAGGTTGGTTCACGGTTCCACAGCCAACCACTCACTCTCTCACCCGTTTTTTAGAGCGGGTGTAAACGCTCTATCAATGAAGATAAATCATCTACTTAGAAATTAAATTAGTTATTTTATACAGGCACTGGCGGAGTTGGAGTGTAAAGTGGATAGAGAGAGGAGTGAACTTATGTCGAGGGAGTCAAGGAGAAAGTTGTTCTGTCATCTGCTCATGCTATCTCTCTCTAACATTATCTAGGAAAGGTATGTTGCTTTCTACCTGTCTTTCTTTATTTAAAATTAATACTTTCATATAACCAGAATTTGGTAAATTATCATTATGTTTTTTTATCGTTCAATGTTAGTAGTGAAGCTTTAACTTTCACCAAAAAAGTATGTAGTTTATAGCTGGTGTACCTACCGGAAGAATGCTATAACAACTCCCCCAAGATCAACATACTAACCTATATACAAACCGGTAATTTAAAAGTCGGTTAATAAAACCGATTTCGGTTTTCTAAAAACGGTTTTTTTGTACGCCTCTATTTGACGTGTTTGGCTCATTTGACACATATCTTTTTTAACTGATTTCTTCACAGTTTGAAGTTTAGTTTTCACATTGATGAATCCCTAAATGGTTAAATTTTGAACCTGTTAGCTTTACTATATCATATTATAGCTCGAAGGCCCAACAAAGGCCAAATGTTAACGACCCAAAAAAGAAGCTAAGAAGCTAACTGATGCGGCCCATGACTAACTTCAAGAAGGACATTGGAGTCATGCAATTTATTGACTTATTATTAATTAAATAAGAGCTCTAAATATTAAAATTATTTAATTCTGATTTAGTAGTTTGTTTGGATAAATATTGGTACTTTGATTTTGTGAGAATGTTAGGATGTAATATTACAACTTCATGCCAGTCTCTGTAATGATTTTTACCCTCGTGTGTCTTATTATCTGCGAGTTTTTTTTTATTATAGTTGTGTTGGTCCAGAAAAAAATGAGGTTAAGGTTTATGTTTCGTCGATCTTTGAATTAATTTTATTGACATAGGGCTTGCTTTTCACATCTAGATCAATAGACATAGGTCGGCTTTACTTTTAGAAGGATCAAACGGGTTATGCATTATGTACCTGTATGAGCGTTCTTCATCAAAACACAATGTTATATGCAGGTGGTAAGATATAAAGTTTCTAATATAAATTTTTTTCTATTATACAAGCTATAGGATGCTCATCTTTTATCTGTGTGACAATACTGCAGCAGTTATTGCTGTTGAGGATTTCATTATTCACAAGGCGCTTTTCCATGTGACAAACCTACAGGCATGCTTCCCTCCTGAGACCGACCTGGTAAGTTTACTTAAACAATACATGAAAGTAGGTTAGTAGGCCATAGTTTAGTTACTAAATATGGGCAAAAAAACTGTATTAATACAAATTTGAAGTTATATTATTCAATAAAGCAATTTAGTGAGTGCACTTTGAGCGACTATTGACCCGTTTGACGTAGTTTACAAATCTCTTTTTTTGGAATAACCCATACGGCTTTTAATCGAACCGGTTTTTTTTGGTTGAAGAAAAACCTTTTATAATAACTAGTTCGGTTAAAAAAACGGTTTTACATGGTGGGAACCCAAACTGGTCTGCTCTATTCGGTTAAAAACCTTTTTTGGCCCAAATAACCGTTTTTTATCCGGTTAACCGGATTCAGCTTTTCAACCGGTTAGAAAGATCAAACACCCAATTTATTAGTAAGCTTTAATATGATTTATTTCATTGATTATTGATTATATTACTATACATTATAGTTAAATTGAAGATTTTGAAGGAGAAATTTGCAAAGAGAGTAACTTTTTTTCAAGATCTCTTAATCATTGGCATCCTCTCTGGCGTCCATCGCATCTTCATTGCTTTGACAAATGCGTATAACAAGGTAACTTTTTCATTGATCTCTTAATCCCCTTACGAATCTGAGCTTTTGATTTTGTTGGCGGAACCTTAATTCTGTTTATAGCTATTCGGTTGTCTCATGATAGATTCACGGATATCAGCGCTTTTGGTGTTGAATTTTGCTCAAGTGTATGATAGAAAGAGACTTGATTCTACTTGGTTCTACAGTAGTTGAGGACGCACTTCAAAAAGGGGTAAGCATAAAAAGTCAATTTTTGCTCACACTATCTTATTATTCTGGAAACTAGAGGTGGCAATGTTATATTTAAGTAGCTATCTTATTTATCATGGTTGAAAATGTTTGTAATCACGTTATATA
Source organism: Scalesia atractyloides (assembly GCA_947069175.1). Taxonomy (NCBI): domain Eukaryota; kingdom Viridiplantae; phylum Streptophyta; class Magnoliopsida; order Asterales; family Asteraceae; genus Scalesia; species Scalesia atractyloides. The sequence continues at coordinate 26,272,271 of CAMTDV010000021.1, forward strand.
ACCAATTATTGTACCGAATTCAAACTTTTCGAATCTAACATCCATTTTCGATTTTTGTGTGAACCGAACTAAAAACTAAACTTTGTACTTGAATCTGACCTTATCACTTTATCACATATATTGGTCTTTAAAAACCAAAACTTTGTAACTGTATCAAACTTGACCCATATATAATTGACAAATTCATGTTTTTTTCTATTTTTTACTATTAACTGGTGTGTAACCCCAAGTCAGAGTACTTACATATTCGAATAGTTATTTGTTTAGTTTTGATTTTTAACCTAAGTTTGTGATTTTTTTAATTAGGTTCTTGATTGTGACGAAATGTGAAACACGATCTCCTTAAAGCTGAAAGTAGAGGTGAAGAGTCAAAATGCAAGCATTGTCTTGAAGCTAGCCAAAGCAAAGAAGTTATTACTAAATCAATAGCTCAAATCATTTATAAATAGAATGGAAAGTAAGTGTGTTTAAAGTGATTATAGCAACTTGCATGCTAATAAACAATCTATTCGTATTTTGTTTAATAACTTTGTGACTTCATTAATTAATGATTAATTTAGCATCACTCTTACGAAGGAGTAGGCTTTCTACAAAAGTTCTTAGTGTAAACTTACAGGTCTTCATCCTCACAGCAATATTGGATGCAAGTAATGGAACGTTTCTTTGATTTCAAAGTTTATGTCAACATTGTTAAATTATATTACTCTCTTTGTACCAGTTTCTAAGCCATATAATTAATGATTTGCAGCTACTCATGTGAACTCAAAGGATTGTTGCTGGAAAATGATAATGTATAGTCTTAAATCTGATGCTTGGTTGGTGTCTCTACTTTGGTCCTTGATGTTTTCTATAGTAATTTCATTATTTATGAAGCGTCGTTATATTACGCAAGTTATATCGAAAGTGATAACTATTCTAACCAGTACGAGCATAGTCGAGTAATTATGTTTTTACTATTTCAACATAAAAGTCATGTTTTTTTTACATAGAGTAACATATTAAAAAAATAGTATTTATGTCAAAAGATTATTTCAACAATATTAAGTTATATATTTGTGTGTTAGTCCACCCGTGAAATTCACGGGTTCTTAAACCAGTATATATATAGGGGAAGGTTCATTGGAGAACACTAAAAAAATGGGGAACAGTGGGCAACCTATTCAAACGAACTCCGATTGGACTCATTCCAGCGGCGTTGGAACGGGCTCGTCGAACCCTATCTAGAATCTCTTAACCCTAAACCCTAAATCCTAACCCTTAAACCCTAAAGCTAAAAAACAAGGCTAAAACCTAAGCTAAATCGTAAAATCTAAGCTATAAATCCTAAAAGCTAAACCATAAAGCTAAACTCTAAATACTAATGATTAACCCTAAAGCTAAACCCTAATATAAGACCCTAAATCCAAACCCTAATATATAGGGTTAAGAGATCCTAGTTAGGGTTCGACGAGCCGGTTCCAACGCCGCTGGAATGAGTCCAATCGGAGTTCGTTTGAGTCGGTTCCCCACTTTTTTAGTGTTCCCCAATGAATCACACACACACACACACATATATATATATATATATATATATATTGATATAGTATTATGTAGAGGTTAGGGGTAAGATCAAAGAAAAAGTTGATTTTGCCAAGAAGAATAAGAAGAAATCTTGACCTTTCATTTTCCAAATCAATGGTTAAGATCAAAGTGTAGGAAAAAAGAAGGATGTAAGGGTATTTTTGTAATAGTCTATTTGTTGACTTTCTCTCTCCACATGCATATTCCCCACGTTTTTTAAACGTTCATAACATTTTCATATGACATTATTTTTTTTAAATTGTACCATAAAATCGAGCATCTTTTTATCTTTAATTTAAGCACTATATTGCTATATAAAATATGTGATTTCAAAAAAACCCAAAAATGGCTTAGATTTCTATGTTGTATTACATTTTTGTGCTAGATTTTTTGTACTACATTTTTGTGTTGAATTTTTGTACTTGATTTCTTTGTGCTATATTTTTTTTGTTGGATTTTTTTTGTGTTGGAATTTTTTTGTACTTGATTTTTTGTGCTACATTTTTTTGTACTACATTTTCTGTATTGTATTTTGAAAAAACAAAATGGGTGGGAGTTTGTGTTTTAAGACCAAAATACCCTTCCATCCTACTTATAAGGGGTGCACATGTCATCACCACAATCCTTCTTAGGCTACTTAGGCAAAATCCATTTTTTAGTGGATCCTTCCCCCTAGAGGTTAAACGGTTAATGAATGAGATTTGTGTCCTCGTTTCGGAATGTAATTAAAGGGATTTATTGTTGGAAATTTGGGTGTGTGAATGTATGTCTTAATTGGTAAAAGCATTTGTCCCTCATTGGTGGGGAGACAAAATTGAAAATTATTTATAAGGTAATCCATTTACCTAAGTGATATAACTTTATGTCTAGTTTTACCAAAGCTCCTACGCGCGAGTGCGCGGGGGGTGCAAAATTTGGAACCGGATTTAGTTGAACTCGCGTACGCCGCACGTTTTGCGGACACGAATGCAACTCCGAAAACCCGGGGCTCGCGTGAGGTGGTTTTTGCATTCAAGACTTACCGTTATTCTTTTTGAACGAGATTTGAAAATGAAATAAAATGATTATTCGCAATGATAATAATCATTATTGTGGTCTTCGGTTATGATCAGCTCATCAGTTTTGAAACTGATTCAATAATAACCGATATTTTGTTTTAATTCTCTGCAATAATGGGTTGATTTTGGTTATAACTTTTTGGCTATATAAACTGATCAAGGCTGCTCAGTTGAAACACACCACAACCATCTCTTCTCTTCTCTCTCGATCTCTGTTGCAGCATATTCCCGTTTTCTTTCAGGCAAGTGTTCAAGTCCGGCAGTACTCGGTTGCTGTTTCGAACCGGCGTACCTTGGGAACAGACGGCGAATCTGTTTAAGGGAATTGTGTCAAACACAAGCCCGGTTCACGTTAACTGTTTCTTTGTTTCTGTTTCAGATTATCTTGCGAATTCTTATCAGTACCAGATTTCTAACAAACTTAAACAGATTTTTTACTGATTGTTCCTGTCTAATGTTTTCTTTCAGAATAGAAACCCCGCCTGTGACCGCTGCTGTTTCTACTGTCGTGACTGCTGTCTTGACTTCCGCTGTTGCTGTTACAACCCGTTTGGTTGCGCCACTGCCTAACGCAGTGTCTCATGCTGAGAAACCCAAGAAATTCAATGGTGTGAATTTCAAACAGTGGCAGCAAAAGATGTTCTTTATCTGACCACGTTGAACCTGGCAAGGTTCTTGAAAGAGCCCAAACCCCATCTTGAGGAAGGGGATATGGACGCTCAATCTGTGAGCGCGATGCATGCTTGGGAGCATTCGATTTCCTGTGCCGCAATTTCATTCTTAACGGTTTGGTGGATACGCTATACAATGTGTATAGTAAAGCCAAAACCGCCAAAGAATTGTGGGAATCTTTGGATCGAAAATACAAAACCGAAGATGCGGGCACTAAGAAATTCGTGGTAGCTAAGTTCTTAGACTTTAAAATGATAGACACCAAAACTGTCATGAGTCAAGTCCAAGAACTACAAGTTGTTCTTCATGATATCCATGCGGAAGGAATGGTGCTTAGCGAGACATTCCAAGTTGCCACGATGATCGAAAAGCTACCACCAAGTTGGGTTGATTTCAAGAACTATCTCAAGCATAAGCGAAAAGAGATGACCATTGAAGATCTTGTTGTCCGTCTTCGTATTGAAGAAGATTACAAGTTAGCCTTGAAAAGGGTTGATGGTGCCGAAACAGTGAAGGCCAACCTTGTTGAACATGGTCAATCTTCTAAGGGAAAAACCAAGGACAGTGGAAAGGGTGGAAAGAAAAGTCACGGGAAACGCTCCAACCTTGGTCCTAAGGGAGGAGTTGGGAAAAAGAAGTTCCTTGGAACTTGTTACAATTGTCAAAAGCAAGGCCATAAGGCCAATGAATGCAAGCTTCCGAAGAAGGAAAATGCTCGACAAGTGAACATTGTTCATGAGGTCGAGAACCTTGTTGCCATGGTCACGGATCTCTCGATTTTGGTGACCGAAGTTAATTTGGTTGGGCAAAACAACAAGGATTGGTTGGTTGATACGGGGGCTACTCGTCATGTGTGTTCCGACAAAAGCCTTTTCAACACCTTCAAGGAGGTGACGAATGGCGAAATGGTCTTTATGGGAAACTCCGCCACGGCTGAAATTAAAGGCGAGGGTAACGTGGTGTTGAAGATGACTTCTGGGAAAGAGCTCACATTGTCCAATGTGTTGTATGTTCCATAAATCCGTAAGAACCTCGTGTCGGGTGGCAATTGAACAAGTTTGGGTTCGAAATGGTAATGAGTCGGATAAGGTCGTGTTGACCAAAAACGATGTGTATGTTGGTAAGGGCTATGCCCTCAATGGAATGTTCAAACTCAATGTAATGGTTGCGAACGCGATGAATGAAAACGCTACTAGTTCTACTTACTTGATTGAGTCTTCTAATCTTTGGCATGGTAGACTAGGTCATGTTAATTATAATCCCATTCGTCGTTTAATTAAACTTGATTGCATACCAACATTCGATATCGACTCAAATAATAAATGTGAAACTTGCGTAGAAGCAAAACAAACAAAATTGTCCTTCAAAAAGGTCGAACGAATCACCGAACCCCTCGAGATGGTCCACACTGATGTATGTGATCTAAAAGCAATTCCTACTCGTGGTGGGAACAAGTACTTCATCACGTTCATTGATAATAGTACAAGGTATTGCTATGTGTACTTACTTAAGAGTAAGGACGAGGCTATTGATAAGTTTATCTTGTTCAAAGCCGAAGTTGAGAATCAACTAAATCGGAAAATCAAAATCGTAAGGAGCGACCGAGGAGGTGAATATGTGTCACCTTTTATTGATGTGTGTGCGAAAAATGGAATCATACATAAACTCACGGCTCCTTACTCCCCGCAATCGAATGGCATAGCGGAACGGAAAAAACCGCACTTTGAAAGAAATGATGAATGCCGTGATGATAAGTTCTGGTGTAAACCAAAACATGTGGGGGGAAGCAATCTTATCGGCCAATTATGTGTTGAACATGATACCCAATAAGAAAAAAATGTAAGTCCTTACGAATTATGGACGGGAAAGATTCCACCATATAAAAACTTGAAAGTGTGGGATGCCTAGCTAAGGTGGTAGTCACACCACCAAAGCGGCTACTAATTGGACCCAAAACAGTAGATTGTGTATTTATTGGATATACTCGTCCTTATGGTCCTTATCGTTTTATTGTGCATGATTCTAAGATCCCTGGAATATGCAAAGGCACCATTATGGAATCTAAGGATGCATCATGGTTTGAACATGTGTTCCCTTGCTTAGATAAAGGTGAACCGAGTTCTTCTAGACCGGTTGAGGAAAGTGTTCCTGAGCATGAGGTTGAAAAAATGAACATCGAGAAGAATCTAAGACTGATGAAGTTGAAATCAGGAAAAGTAAACGGCAAAGGACTGAAAAATCCTTTGGCCCTGAGTTTCTTACCTATATGGTAGAAGATGAACCTCAAACGTACCAACAAGCGGTGCATTCCTCAGAAGGACCTCAGTGGAGGGAGGCAATCAAAAGTGAGATAGATTCTATCTTACAAAACCATACTTGGGAACTAGTGGATTCTTCTCAAGAAGAAGATGAAGCCAGATGGAACCATTGTAAGTACAAGGCAAGGTTGGTTATCAAAGGATATAAGCAACAAGAAGGTTTAGATTACTTTGATACATATTCGCCAGTTACGCGAATAACATCCATCAGGTTGGTGCTTGCCATTGCCGCCATTAGAAATTTTGAAGTTCACCAAAAGGATGTGAAAACAGCTTTCCTGAATGGAAATCTAGAGGAAGATATCTATATGGAGCAACCCGAAGGCTTTACAGCTATTGGGCAAGAAAAGAAAGTGTGTAAACTTGTAAAATCCTTGTATGGATTGAAACAAGCTCCAAAACAATGGCACCAAAAGTTTGATCATGTCATGCTTGATGCTGAGTTCAAAATCAATGAATGTGACAAGTGTGTGTATGTGAAGGACACATCTGATGGATACGTCATTTTGTGTCTATATGTAGATGATATGCTCATTGCTGGAAGTGATGACAAAATCATAAGTCTACAAAGAACATGCTAAAGGCAAGATTTGACATGAAAGACATGGGTCTTGCGGATGTGATTTTGGGGGTCAAAATTCACGCGAACCCAAAGTGGACTTGTTTTAAGTCAATCCCACTATGTGGACAAAATTCTTGAGAAGTTCAATGCAAATGACTCTAATGGGGCTAGAACTCCACTTGACACGAGTCAACATCTAGCCAAGAATAGAGGTGAACCTGTAAACCAGTTGGAATACTAAAAAATTATTGGTAGCTTGATGTATCTCATGAGTTGTACTAGACCCGACATAGCATATGTTGTGAGCAAGCTAAGTAGATACACGAGCAACCCAAGTTCAATGCATTGGAACTGTATCACTCAGTTGCTTCGCTACTTAAGATATACTCGGGAATACGGGTTGCATTATGACAGGTATCCAACAGTTATAGAAGGACACTGCGATGCAAATTGGATATCTGACACAACTGATTCCAGAGCAACAAGTGGGTATGTATTCACACTTGGAGGTGCTGCTATATCGAAACAAACGGTTATCGCTAGATCCACGATGGAATCAGAGTTCATCGCTTTAGATAAAGCAGGTGAAGAGGCAGAGTGGCTACGTCAATTTGTTGAGGATATACCAAGATGGCCTAAGCCGGCATCGGCCATTTGTATACATTGTGATAGCCAATCGGCACTTGGCAGAGCTCGTAGCACAATGTATAATGGTAGGAACAGACATATCAGACGTAGACATGATACGACATGACAACTAATCTCTACAGGAATTATCATTGTTGACTACGTGAGGTCAAAGGATAATATCGCGGATCCGCTAACAAAAGGCCTAAGTAGAGAGTTAGTACAGAAGTCGTCTATGGGAATGGGACTGAAGCCCTTGAAATATAAGTTCATATGATGGAACTAACTCAGTGGATAGAGATCCAAGAGCTGAGTTATAGGAAAACCTAATTGTTGAATAGTAGGTCACTGTGGGACAACCACTATCATAAAAGGAGTTTATTGTAAAGCATAGTAACTTCCTAGTCATTCCTAAAAGTGATAATGTGAGGCTAAGCCTAGGGCTTTTAGATTCCACTAATGTAACGTACATAGTGAATCACCTATGTGAGAGAGAAGTGGGGTCGCTTGAAGGGTATTGTAGGGCACAATACCTAATGGGTCTCGCAGAACCAGGCATCATGTCATGACCATAACGACATAACTATGAGATGACTTGTCAGAGAGAGTCTTGTGTGAGTGTATTGTGTCTACACAAAGGCGACGAGTTTAAAGACATCAATGTCTACTCGGAACCAATGGGCTAAGTGCACTTCATGAGCGAAGGTTCAAAGGGTAACACCTACCTATCGTATGCAAAACTCAACTGCTGAAATCTAATTGGAAAATGTTGTTTTGAGATCGACCTCTATTCATGTGGGGGATTGTTGGAAATTTGGGTGTGTGAATGTATGTCTTAATTGGTAAAAGCATTTGTCCCACATTGGTGGGGAGACAAAATTGAAAGTTATTTATAAGATAATCCATTTACCTAAGTGATATAACTTTATATCTAGTTTTACCAAAGCTCCTACGCGCGAGCGCGCAGGGGGGTGCAAAATTTGGAACCGGATTTAGTTGAACTCGCGTATGCCCGCACGTCCTGCGGACACGAATGCAGCTCCGAAAACCCGGGCTCCCGTGAGGCGGCTTTTGCATTCAAGACTATAACCGTTATTCTTTTTGACCGAGATTTGAAACTGAAATAAAATGATTATTCGCAATGATAATAATCATTATTGTGGTCTTCGGTTATGATCAACTCATCAGTTTTGAAACTGATTCAATAATAACCGATATTTCGTTTTAGTTATCTGTAATAATGGGTTGATTTCGGTTATAACTTTATGGCTATATAAACTGATCAAGGCTGCTCAGTTGAAACACACCACAACCATCTCTTCTCTTCTCTCTCGATCTCTGTTGCAGCATATTCTCGTTTTCTTCCAGGCAAGTGTTCAAGTCCGGCAGTACTCGGTTGCTGTTTCGAACCGGCGTACCCTGTGAACAGACGGCGAATCTGTTTAAATGAATTGTGTCAAACACAAGCCCGGTTCAGGTTAACTGTTTCTTTGTTTCTGTTTCAGATTATCTTGCGAATTCTTATCAGTACCAGATTTCTAACATTTGTGTCCTCGTTTCTGAATGTAATAAAGGGTGAGTTGAAAAAGAGATTAACTTAACCGGTACAAACTACAAAATAACTAAAATAATCAAACAAATTAACTATGAAAAAATACTAATATTTATCAGCAAAATCGTTAGCATCTTTGACACGATGTGACCAAAGATGGTCTACTAAGTCTGCACGGAGTCTCTCATTTGTTGCATCTGACCTTATTTTCGCCCAATTAGCAAGTTTCTCATCTGATGTGAGTGTACATTGTGGTTGTTCAGGACGTTCTTCATAATTTTGACACATCACTTTCCCCTCGTCCTCCAAGATCATATTATAGAGTATGATGTAAGTGTACATGAGATGTAAGTGTACATGATGTCTCTTAGACCGTGGGGTATGGTGGGGCAGGGGTTTGGGGCATGGGTTGACACGTGGGCTGGGTGATCTCCACTGGCAAGACCCAAAACAATTGGGGGTATGGTGGGCCTTGGGTTTGGGGCGTGGCTTGGCCAAATTCCTTTTATTTTTTGTTTTTTTTTAAATTAGTGGATAATATAGGGTAGGGTGCACCCAATGTCCACCCGACAGCTCAGATGGGTAGCTCCGCCCAACGCCGGGCTGAAACTCCCGCCCAAAGGGCCACGCCCAAACCCAAGCCCACCCGGGGTGGTCACATGGGCGTTTCCCCCCAACCCACCCCCAAATCCCCGCCCCATACCCCATAGTCTTAATAGATGTCTTGCCCATTATTGTGTCGGTTGTGCAATGATACCCCATCTTTTTTTCAACACTCCAAATGCACGCTCAGTTTCCTTCATACCTGATTTTTTTTTGTGAAATATATTTTTTTTCGTTATTGTAATATGAAAATGTCTTCACTGAATTTGCTCATTCGGAGTAAACAAAATCGGTAAGATAGTACATGTGCTCATAATGAGTACCATTAACATAGAAGGAAGAGCCTGGTTCAACTTCATTAATGTTTCACCTTTATCCAAAGATGAAGTGTGACATTTGTGTCTAGCGAACTTAACATGTACATAAAAATATCTCACTTCTGCCCAAAGGTGATATGTTACACACTTCATTTGTTTATAATAGCAAAACCGAAAGTCATTGTTTAAGTATGACCTTACTTAGTATGTTATTTTGGTGTTTTACAATAGAATTTATCACAGCTTTTGTAAGACCCTAAACTGGCAGTCTAACACCTCACAATTGGACATCATTGCACAAATAGTTTAAAAGACTATCCATGACACAACATTACGTAACGGAAAACATACTATAAAACATCAAACTTACATTAAAACTATGTTATCCTTGAATAATAAATAGCTACACATCAAAACTATACGAATGCCACACCACACCTGGAGAAGCTTCACACACAGCCAAGAGCTCTACGCTACCTCATACTCTGACCTGCAAGCAATCCAATATACACACAAAAGTCAGCTACGATGAGTGAGTTCTAGTAGTTAATTTTAATAAGTAAAACATCCTTTTAAAATAGTCATTGATGTCAACGTACATCCAAACACATCATATTACTTGAAAACATCATTAAACCCCTTACATAACCTTCCATCATAATATCGTTCATTCACCGACCCGTTACCATACATAACTTCTCATTACCGGATAATCTTTCTAACATTTGATCAATGAAAGGTAAAGGGAAGTGGTCTTTCCTTGTTGCTTCATTTAATCGACGATAGTCTATGCAAACTCTCCATCCGGTGACGGTCCTTGTTGGTATTAATTCATTTTTTCATTGGTTACCACCATCATACCTCCTTCTTTGGGAACTACTTGAACGGGACTCACCCAAGGGCTATCGGAAATTGGGTAGATGAGTCCGGCATCAAGTAGCTTGATGACTTCATTTTTAACTACTTCTTGAACATTTAGATTTACTCTATGTTGTGGTTGTATTACTGATTTGTAGTCATCTTCTATTAAAATTTTGTGTGTGCACATGGAAGGAATTATTCCTTTTATATCTACAAGCTTCCATACAGTCGCGTTTTTGTGTTTTTTCAAAAGTGAAATTAGTTTTTCTTTTTCTAAACTAGTTAACTTTGAGGAAATAATTACCGGTAATTTACCATGCTTGTCTAGAAAAGTATATTCCAAACCTTTTGGGAGCTCTTTGAGCTCAAGTGGTGGGTCCTTAGGAGACTCCTTATTTGGTTGCTCTTGGTCGAGGACCAAAAAGGCTTGTTCAATGGCGTCCTCTTCTTGGACAAGTTGGTCGAGTTTTTCCTCCGTATCGGGTGGTTCATCTTCATCTTCAATTAAGGGATCATCGTTGCCGAATGGGTATTTCATGGATTGGTCAAGGTTGACATACCTTTTGTCGGCCCCCATTTTGAATTGGTAGGTTGTTTTGCTTCCGGTTAATCAATACTTGATGGGTTTTCACAAAAGGTCGTGCCAACATAAGTGGAGCGTCATCGAGAATGATGAAGCGGTTGGGACTACCGTTTGGTTTATTGTACCAACACATCCTCAACTACTCCCTTTGACGTTATCATCTTCCGATTAGATAGAAAAATGGGGATTTGAAGTGGAGAAAAATCACTAATATTTAATTTTTCGAAAATATAGTTAGGCATTATATTAACACAAAGATCTTTGTCGATTGTGATATTACTAATAAGTTGTTTTGAAAGAAACATGGAACCGTGTTATGTTAATTTCAATTGTTCATCTTTTATTAGCGTAGTTTGATCATTTGTTAATTTAATGTTAACCATTTCGTCGATTTTATTGTTAGTGTTTAACTCTTTTAAAAACTTAGCATGAATTGGTACCGAACAATGATTTTCAAAGGAATGTGACAAAATGTTAATTTCTTGAAAATTTGACTCTTTTTAGAGTTATCGTTTTCGGACTTACCTTCTTCGTTGTTTGGCTCATACGTTGGTTTTTCACTTATTTGTTCTTCCATTTTTACTTCTTCGATTATTACCTCCTTAGTACAAACAGCCTCTTCCCTTTCTCGGGATTCTTTTATTAAACGCTCAAGAGTTTTGAGAGTTTCTATAATTCTTTCGGCTTCGGGAAGGATTTTCGACGGTGTGTCTTGTTGAGAAGGGTAAGTGTCCCAATAAAAGTTTGATTTTGGTAGTTCAAACCCTGGTTCCTCATAATAAGTATATGAGGCGGATGGTTGGAAGAGGTCACAATATTGTACGGAGTGGGGATTTTCGCAAGTGGTACAATATTCTTCTTCATAATCATCCTCTATGTAGTAGTGAGTGTAATTTCCTGAATATTGATCCATGAGGAAATATTAAACAGATTACAGAGTCTCGGGACCAGAAAACAAAAATTTGAGACGGAAACAGAAGCTCACCACGGCCACGTGTCCAGTGGGCACGGCCCGTGGTCAGATTCTATATCTGAGCGTTTTTAAATTGTTTTTGGTCACCTGCAGCACGGGGGCATGTTCAGTGAGCAGGGCCCCGTGTCCAGTTTACTGTAAAACTAAAAATTCCTAAAAATAAGAAAACGAGCACGCAGTTTTGAAAAATGATTAGGCCGTCAATTTTAAGCTTCTTAAAATCCTTGTGTCCCCGGCAACGGCGCCAAAAACTTGGTGTGTGATGAGTGTATTATATTTTTATTAATATTTGAGTCCTTTTTACGCATATTCAGGTTTTAAATTTATAAAACACGATATTGTACTAACACTAAACACACACTTGGGCAAGTGCACCAATTGTGAGCGTAGTATAGTGTTGGTAAGATATCGAGGTCGTCCAAGGACACAAGAGCTTTTAGTACCGGTTTATAGTCAACGTCTAATCAATCTAAATTTTTGATAAAAGATTTTAAACTTAAGTAAAAAATAAATAAAAAGATAAATAAAATGAAAAACAGATAGACAAAGATCACTTGGATCCAACTCATCTTTAATGATTCTTTGATGATTTTCGCACTTTCGGACTTTTTAAGAGATTATCTTAGTTATAGTAGTAGGCCCCTTTTTGAAGGTGACATTACCCTCAACCCAGTGGTTTGAGTCAGCAGGGACCTAATCCCAAAGGTTTGGAATATTGGAAGATAATTAAATAAGTTATTAATGCCAAAAGTGGTAGGCCCCTCTTTTGGAGGTGACGTTACCCTCGGCTAGTGGTTTGAGTCAGCAGGGATACAATCCCAAGTAGCCGATTTAAAGTATTAATAGTAGTTTACATATGAGGGGTTCAAGCTATTCGCACCCCCACCATCCAATACCTTTGGGCATTGAAGGAGGTCCTAGTAAGCTTGAACCAAGTCTTTGCAGGATCTATACACTGGAAAGAGACAAGAACTTTACCAAACCACCCTTCTAACCCCCTTCCAAGTAGTTAACGCGCTTTATATAGATCGTAAAGACACGATGAGCAAATCAATGACATCATGAAGAAATGGTTAGGAAAATTCACTTTCAACATAAGAAACTAGTTATTAAAGTTATTAATACATACCCAATTAAAAAGTGCCGAAAGATTAAAAATCAAAAGTAATACATTAAAGACTGTCTTCACCAAGTGATGTAAGAGATAAGCCAAGCATGGCCTTTGTTGACAAAAACTCTTACAATCAATCTTGGATCCCGAGACTATTACACACTCTAAAGATGATAGATGGATGATGGTTGTGGGTGTTGGTGTTGTAGTGGTGGCAAAGTGAGAGAGAAGTGGTTTGCCAAGGGATGCCTTTGAAGTGAACCAAGCACCCCTATTTATAGTCCAAAACAGTAGCCCAGCCACGGCCCCATGTCCAGTGGCACGGCCCGTGGCCAACCATCTTCTCTTCATTCATTTATTGTATCTAACAGCAGAGAGCCCCACACGACCCCGTGGCCTTTGGGCACGGCCCCGTGGTCAATTGTTCGTTGTACTATCTGGATTTTGCAAATCTGATCGTTGACCACACCCCATGTTGGTCTGGGCACGGCCCCGTGGTAGGCGTAAAAGCTTCTGCAGGTTTTGTCTTGAAGTGCAAGGTCTGACCACGCCCCGTGTTCGGTTGCGCACGGCCCCGTGGTCATCGTCTGTTATCTTGTTTTTGTCTTTGGGGTGTTGCTGAGGGATCGGGCATGGCTCGTTATTCCTTCCTTTCGTATTTATGTTGGTTTTGGGTGCTTATTTGCTTCATTATTCTTTTAAGCTCTTTTTATCCTGAAAATACAAAAGGAACAAAGAAACGTGCTTTTCCTAACATTAGTACCAAAAAGGGTTAGTTTTATGCCTCATTTGATGTAATTTATATGTTGCATTTTGCACACATCATTGCACAAATTGGACGCTAAGCCACAACTAACACAACATCACTAACTACTAATACATAACGTACTATATATGCTTAGCATAAACACGCAATACTCATAAGAATAGTCCTACTTCCGTACTGATATATATTTCATCATCAACAGCGGTCAACATTGTCACCCCAAATGACAGACCGACAGTCCTTAAGCTAGTTGTCACCTTGACGCAACAACTACTTACATCATCAAACTCGTTGATGCCTCAACACATCTTACGTCTGCGTCATTAGACTCATCGGCCGTCGCTACCCAAGTGGCAATGACTGCCTGCATCATTAACATCACTAGGATGTAGCACAATACACACAGATCCTTAGACCCATTCTAATATAACTGTAACGCGTTATTTTTCATACTTTCCATATTTAGAAAGCTCATTTTGTAATTCTATTTTGGAAACCTTGTAATCTTGTATTCATCCTTTTGTTGTAATCGTTGTAATCTGAGACTTGAATCATAATGAAACTCGTATATTCATACATTCATACATTCGTTGTAAACCAAGCATTTTACACTTTACTTCAATTAATGTTATATACATTCATACCTATGATACATGATTCGTGATACATGCAAACGCGTGATAAACCTACCAATACGTGACATACATGCTTCGTACGATACTTATACAAGCAACTTATGCTTAATCATACTCGTTTTATACTTGTGTAATCTTTGGTACATGCTACTTGTGCTTAAAAACCCTAGAATAATCATAAAACAATTAATACATAACATTTGGACAAGGCCCTAATCAACAAAAAAAAAAAAATAAAAAATGGATTTTCTGCCTAAGCCTTACGGACCGCAAGGGTATCCCCATACGGTACGTATGGGCCTTTGGCGGGCAGAAACTGGAATCAGCCGCGTTTATGCACGGATCCACACCTCCAAACCTCACCCAATGGCTTCTAATCCTCATTTAATCACCCTCTAACCTAACCTAACTCTTTCCCTATAAAAACCAAGCATTTTACACTTTGCAAACACTCTCTAATCTCTCTCAAGCACTCCTTAATCTACTGGAAATCAAGAACATTGGCAGATACGTCATACTTTGCCAAAGTGAACTTAACTTGCTCATTTCTTAGTCTTTTACCTTGATTCTTCTTTCAAAACACTTGGATGAACCTTAGGTTTGATCCCACGGGTTTGCCATGGAAATCCAGACCTGGGAATTCACCAAAAAGGCTCCAAAGTGGCTGAAACTTTCTGATACACATTCCTATGCCTAATGCTCATAATCATTTGTATGGTTAGTTGGGCTTAAAAAAAGGGTGTGACATTCAAATAAGAGGGTTTATCCTCAAAAACTTTTTGTTTTGTATGAGTTTCTAACTCACAAGTGGTGTCAAGTCTTAAACTTGAAGTTGTGTGACTACTTGGTTAGCTTGGGCTATCCTACATACAAGTCCACACATCACTTGATGTTTTACTTACATTAGATGTTATTATTTCATTGTTGTTTATGTTCTTGACCCTCCTTGTTGTCTATGACAACTTGTGTAGTGGTGAACTTTACATGAGGTTCTAAATGGATGGTTACACCTCCTACCTCCTACATGACTTCTATGACATCATTGTTAAACTTATAATAATATATGTATATGGACTATGTAATATACTAAAACCGAACCCTTGATGATGACTAAATAGTTATTCGTCAAGCTACTAAGTTAGGTCACCAAAGTGTATAGTTCCTCGTTGCGATTCTAATAGGTGTTAACCTATGAAATCATATAAACCCTAATGGGTTATCATAGTGTCCAAAACGAGTGCTAGACCTTAGTGATTATTTTCATGTAAATTATTTTGTTATGCTTTATTCCAAATTCCGAATCTTCCATCAACATCCAATACTCACACCTAAGTTTTCCTCTTGCAGGATAACTCGGTGTTCCTCCAACAACCAAACCACTCTTCACGGAATCATCAAGTTGGAAAGCTTGCAAAACCGTTAGTATACTTAAACACCCTTTTTGTTTACCACTTTTGGGGTGTAACATGTTAAATTATGAAAAACTTACACTTAAACCTTATTCTTAATGCACAAACATTCCTTATACATGCTTGCATACTTGACTACTTGATACATTAAACTTGGGGTTATACATTTTGTGCTAGACTTATCATTAACTTCGTACGAGCCTATCCTTGACATATATAGCGCTATAGGATTAACGCACCACCCGTATGCTTGAGGTTATGTTAAGAGCTTATTGCGTTTCATCATTGGTTTGATTAGTTACACATATGCCAACTTTATTGTTTATCTTGTTTCAATAGCGTGCCATGTGGAATTGTTTAACCTCATCTTTATGCTATGTACGTATGAAAACTAGTATACTCGCCTTTGCTTTTGCATTTAACTCTATTTTAAACATGTTACTGGTTGAGGAGGATGATGCTATGAAATTGAAGTAGCGATGATGCTAGATACACATATAGACGCCTTAGGTTTAATTATGTTGAATCAATTTTGTCCTTGTTGCAATTGGTATTTGAAATTCCATGTATTGTAATGACTATTTATGTTAAGAAATGAAAACGGTTTGACCTAATTATTGTCACAAGTAGCGTTATGAGCAACGAGCAGTCTATTTCGTCCCACCTTGACGTTTCCGCCATCGGTTGGGGTGTGACAGATTGGTATCAGAGCCTTAACTATAGGGAATTAGGTAGAACTGCCATGTTCGACCTAGTCTGTAGTCTAAGTGTCCCATTTTTTACCATTCTTGTATCATGCTTAAAATATCATTCTTCCAACCTTGCTTCTTTCTTTCCTTTTTGGTCTTAATACTTACATAATGTCTTTCCTAAGACATTTTATACAATTACACTTTGAAGACTTGAAAACACTCATAACACAAACGAGGCGATTTGCACCAAGATAGGCCTAATGGCCCACAATTTTTGGTGAATTCCCTTATTCCGCATATTCGATTTTTCACGAAGTTACACCATCAAGTTAGGAGTGACATCCACATCTTGATGGAAAACTTCTAATTCAAACTCTAGTGGACCCTCGTCAAAGTGTCAAAATTAATTTTGACCCGATGAGTATCAACCACACTAAGGGTACGAAATCCTCAAGTTAGGGGTGAAATCCGCACCTTGTCGATTAAGTCCCAATCCTCGATTTTCAACCTCGCCAAAGTCTTGAATTTTCGATCGACTAGGGACTTGTAGTAACTGGAAGGGTAAAATATCGTTAATCGCTTCTCGACGAGAGTATTTTACCTATTAGGACAAAGCATGTTCCCTAACTCGAACGATATTACGAACCACTTTGGAATAGTCGACGTTTCTCTACCCGAAACATTCAAATGTTTTATTGAGCCAATCTTTTAAGTTATCTCGATTTCCATGTGATTTTAATACTTGATACCTCATTCATTTCAAAACCGTTACTCAATTTGCACGTCTCTCGCAATAAAAAAACAATAATACTCCTCGTGAACAAACTAAATTTATACTCCTTATACGCATTCATACGTGATTATACATACCAATACTTGATGAATACATGCGAACTATTTGAATCATACGTGAACATACACATGCTTATACATGCAAAACTTATTTTTACATTATGATCAGGTCTCATCCTTTTCCTTTCTATTTTAACCCCTAGATGTCTTCTCCAAGTTCATCAAAGAAGTCTAAGGGTTCCAAAAAGGGTTCTAACCACAACAAGGACTCCATATCAAAAGAAGATCTTGTAGGGTTGATCGCTGAACAAATAACCAAGCAAATGGCCCGAGTTATACCCGATATCGTAAGCAAGATCCAAACCCCACCTGCCACCGAATCCCCTAACGTCTCCGTCGATTCCAATGTGGAAAAAACTAGGATGAGGTTCCTCTTCAAGCAGTTTATGGCATGTAAACCGCTCGAGTTCACTAGCATGGATGGAGCCACTGCCATGATGAACTGGTTCGACGCGATCGAACTCAACTTCCTCCAAAGTGGGTGCCCAGATGACCTATGAACCCTGAACGCGACAGGGGTTTTCCGTTCAAGAGCACTCGAATGGTGGTCCTCTGAAAGAAACCAAAGAGGAAACGAAGTAGCCCACGCCTTGCCCTGGGCAGAACTGAATGAGCTAATGAAGGACGAGTTTTTTCCTCCTCACGAACTTCAGAAACTCGATAACGAGTTCTGGTATCTGATGTAAGTTGGGAGCGACACCACTGGTTTGGTTGCATGTTTCAAGAAACTCAGTATCCTCTGCCCTGGCCAGGTCGATACCACCTCAAAGCCATCGCCAAATTCATCTGTTGCCTACCTCCTGTATTGATTAGCCATGTTGCATCCGCCTGTCCCAAAACCGTTGAAAAAGCCTACAGTATCGCCATCGAGCTGAACAACAATTGTATTTTTCATGGGGCCTACGATAAGGTCTCTACGAAGAATGCTCACTAAGCCACCACCGATACTACCACTGCTAAACCTTCGCCACCCAAACCCCAAAGACACAAGAACAACAAAAACAAGAAGCGGAAGGCTTCTAGTCAAAATTGCACAGTTGTTACTCCACCGAACCCTCAACCCTTGTAATCCCTGCCTACCGCACCAAATATCGAGCCTCCATGAAAGGGTTACATTGGGACACAACCCAAGTGTGGCTAGTGCCAGTACCATCATCACGCCACCGTTCCATGCCGCAAATGCGCTAATTGCCATCGGTATGGACACTTTTCTCAGCACTGCCACAAACCAGCTATGACCAACCAAGCCAATGAAGCCCAAAACCCTTCTCAGAACCAAGCTCAAATTGCTCCTGTGCGAGCATGTTTCAAATTTGGCGACCCTTATTACCTCGCCAATGTCTGCCCTCAGCGCAAAAACAACCAGTAGCAACAACAGCAGGAGCAACCTCAACCAGCTCGAGGCAGAGCTTTCGTCCTCACTGCCGCTCAGGCTCAGAATGCGAATGACGTTATCACTGGTACGTTCCTCGTTAACCATGTCTATTCTTCATGTCTTTTTGATACTGGCGCAGATAGAAGTTTTGTGTATATTGAATTTGAACCCTTCTTAAGTGCGTACATTATAAGTTGCCCAACCCATTCGCAGTCGAAGTCGCTAACGGGAAATCCGTCACTGTTAATTAAGTTCTCTCCAAGTGTTCCTTAAATCTTAACGATCATACGTTTTCGATTGACCTCATACCCATGCAATTGGGAAGTTTCGATATCATAGTCGGCATGGATTGGCTTAGGCGAGTTCGTGCTGAAGTCGTTTGTTCTGAAAAGTTCATCCGTCTTCCTCTTCCAAATGGTGATTCCTTACACGTCTATGGCGAGAAACCCTCTAAAGGTCTCAAGCTTTTGTCGTGTATCCAAGCGAACAAATACTTACGTAAGGAATACTTGGCCTTTCTTGCCCATGTTGTGGAAAAGAAAGACACAGGGCCAAGCATAAGTGATGTTCCTGTCGTTTGTGAATTTCCGGACGTCTTTCCAGAGGATCTTCCTGGTCCTCCTCGTTCTTTTGACTTTCGTATTGATCTCATTCCTGGCGCAACTCCTGTTGCGAAAGCTCCTTATCGTTTAGCACCCTCGGAAATGCAAGAGCTATCTAGCCAACTTTAAGAGCTTCTTGATAAAGGCTTTATACGCCCTAGCACTTCTCTTTGGGGCGCTCCCATTTTGTTCGTTAAAAAGAAAGATGGATCTTTTCGGATGTGCATTGACTATCGTGAGCTCAACAAGCTTATTGTAAAAAAACCGATATTCCATCCTCGTATTGACGACCTCTTCGACCAACTTCAAGGCGCGACCTTCTCGAAAATCGATCTTCGCTCGGGTTATCATCAACTTCGAGTACTCGAAGAAGATATACCTAAAACCGATTTTCGCACACGTTACGGACACTATGAATTCATGGTCATGCCTTTTGGTTTGACCAACGCGCTTGCAGTATGTATGGATTTAATGAATCGCGTGTGTAAACCTTTCCTCGATTGCTTCGTAATAGTCTTCATCGATGATATTCTCATCTAGTCCAAGACGAAGGAAGAACACGGACGACATTTGCATCTTATTCTTCTACTTTTGCAAACTGAACGTCTTTACGCCAAATTCTCCAAGTGTGAATTTTGGCTAAAAGAGGTTCAATTCCTTGGTCACACTGTCAACAAACTCGGTATTTATGTTGACCCCGCAAAGATTGAAGCTGTGAAGAATTGGGTTCACCTTAGTCTCCTTCTGAAATTCGTTCATTTCTTGGTCTAGTTGGTTAGTATCGTAGGTTCATTTCGAACTTCTCCAAGATCGCTGTTCCTCTTACGTCTTTGACTCAAAAAGATAAACCTTTTGTTTGGGTCCCGAACAAGAGGAGTCTTTCCAAACCCTCAAGTATATGCTTTGTAATGCTCATATCCTTACACTCCCCGATGGAAACGACGATTTCATCATGTATTGCGATGCCTCAAACCAAGGTCTTGGTTGCGTTCTCATGCAATGGGACAAGGTTATCTCCTACGCGTCGAGACAGCTCAAAATCCATGAGAAAAACTTTACTACGCACGACCTTGAACTTGGTGCAGTTGTTTTTGCATTAAAGATTTGGCGACACTACCTTTATGGTACTAAGTGTACAGTGTTCACCGACCACAAGAGCCTTCAACATATCTTTGATCAAAAGGAACTCAACATGCGTCAACATCGTTGGGTGGAATTGTTAAACGACTACGACTGTGACATTCGCTACCATCCTGTCAAGGTGAATGTTGTAGCCGATGCACTTAGTCATAAAACTCATGTCAATAGTATTCGTTGCTACCAAACCGTGGGGAAACTTCGTGAACTAACTCGCGACGCACAATTTTTCGTCATTAACGAGGGTAACCTCGATAACGAGTTGAATTGTGGAGTCGAGAAACCACTTGAAGCTAAGGCAAATGATATTCTTTACTACCATGATAGTATGTGGATTCCCGATCGCGTCAACCTTCAGAACACCTTGATGGACGAAGCCCACAAATCTCGAGACTCCATTCATCTGGCGCTGACAAAATGTACCATGATCTTCGTACATCTTATTGGTGGACTGGGATGAAGAAGGATATCGCTCTTTACGTCTCGCAATGTCTTACGTGTTCCAAAGTCAAGGCTGAACATCAACGTCCCTCTGGTCTACTCGAGCAACCAGAAATTCTTGTCTGGAAATGGGAGAGCATTGCTATGGACTTCATTACTAAACTACCTCGTTCTCCTTCTGGTCATGACAACATTTGGATCATCAGTGACCGTTTAACCAAATCCGCTCACTTCCTCGCTGAAGAAACCCTAGATCAACTAGACCGGAGTCAAAGTAGATCTATGGAATGGGCTCTGCATAAAAGGGTTAACCCTCCGTTTGGTTTCACGATGGATGATGAATAGAACAATATTCCGGCTGATCCTGCAAAAACAGAACACCGTTAGCTCGCCACGGGGAGAAGGGGGTTCTCTCCGTGACCACCCTCCGGCGTGAGAATAAGTACAGGTAGTCGGAAGTAAGTATTGTAAGTGAGAGAGTAGTTGAGAGTGAATACCTTTCCTTGAACTCGAAGTTACTTATTTATAGCCGGTGTTTGGCGCCAAAAAGAGAGATTGTTAACTTAAACGGAATCTTTTGTTATTCCGTTAATGTTTGTTGGCAATCCGTTAGTGCACACGGATCATGAGCTCATCAGCGGTTAGAGAGATGCCACGTGTCAACATGAGATCACTATATCTTATAAATATGAGCATGCCATCACCGTGATCTTCCTCAGCCGTCCAGATGCTGCCATGTGGCAATTGGTTATAATCGAAAAGTTGCTTGCACGATTGGGTATTAATGGCTTCTAGAAGGTTTTACAGCTGTTACCCATCTATTATTCGCCACGTGTACATTCTGTTACAACAGAAAAGATTCCCTTTGCTTCTGCACCAAGTCAAGGATTTTGCTAAGGGAAAGTTTCTCAGGATTTACTGTTTCCTTGCGCGAGAAGCGCAAGTTAGTTAACTGATCTTCCTTCTTCTCCTTGCTACTTAGCGCAACATTTGGCGGATGCTTGCTTTGATATAAATATCTGCGCAAGGTTTGTGCATGGAGCATTATCAAACAAGAATGTTCAAGGTTAACTTTGAACCTTGCGCGAGCCCGCGCAAGGTAGTTAAATGAAGCATTTATCCAAAGAGAGTGTTCCAAGGTTAACTTTGAACCTTGCGCGAGCCCGCGCAAGGTAGTTAAATGACGCTTTCCTCTCTTGGATATTTGGCACAGAGTTCTAATAAATCTTATTTTGGCAAAGAAGTATGCGCGCAGTTTTCTTAGAAGTTATTAATGGGTATGGTTTCCTTGATTGGCGCAAGGTTTTTGGGACCATACCCCTTCAAGTCCCCCAGTCCAGTGTTGCTCCTATGTAAAAATAAAAAGTAGGTGAAGCACTGGACTTAAGATAAATGTGCTGCGCTAGGTAAGGACTAGCTTTTTGTTGCTTTATGCATCTTGATGACGTGTCGTAAGTGAATTTTGAAAAAGTATTTGAATTTCAAATATACTTAGACACGTGTCACTTATCTGATAGTGTAGTTGGTGACGACGCACGTTCTTGAGACGTGGTGGTACTGTTGACAGGCTATCAACAGTACATGTCTTACCGTATTTAATGCTTTTCGGTGA